>CM022474.1:29344541-29361831 GCA_011952105.1 Coreoperca whiteheadi
AGAGTCCTGAACCATCCCTTAGTTATGCTGCTATAGGCCTAGACTGTCGGGGGACTACCCATGATGCACCTCTCTCTCTTCACCTCTGTCCTCCTCTCCATCCGTATGCATTCTCATCCCATAAATGCATGTCACTAACTTGACTTCTTCCCTCTCCCGGAGTTTTGTGCTTTGTCGTCCGTCTCTTCTTTCTTAGTGTCCCTTTCTGCAGGTATTTCAGTGTCCGGAGATGTATCTGGATCGGTGACTATGGCAACCTGCTGGGGCAGTGTTGCTGTGTCTATGGTGCAGGGGACGAGTGGCTCAGGTCCTGCTCGATCGATCGGCCTCAGCTGAGGACAGGACTTAATTAATTTTCTCTCTAATAGTCAAAATGTTATCATTAAGAAGCTCATGAAGTCACTACTACTGAGGGCTACAGGAAAACATGGATCAATAGAGCTGTGGCTCTCTGTCAGCCTGGCTATAGTGCTGAAAAGGAACCTGGGGTTGTTCTTATAAGAGAGTAACAAATTGTCATTGTCTATTCATAGAATATACCTGGGGATTCACATACAGATGAAGGTCCTTCTGCCTTGAAAATAGAAATAGAAATAGACTTGAAATAGAAATACTTGAACATCGCCTTAAGGTGGGAACTGTATGTGAAGATTAATTTGTGACATGTTAAATATATAAAGTAATCAATAAAAATCTATTTTTATTTCAGGAAATGAAGAAATGAGCAACGCTTCAATATAAACACTGTAACTAAAGTGATTTTGACATATCACGTCTCTCAGCATTCTGCCGTCTCTGTGGTAATTTATTGGAAGTTCCTTTTAGGCCATCTTCCTCGGGACATGGGGGGTGGCTCTCTCCTCTTAATGTGGCAATGTTGTGAAGGACAACACAAGCCACTTGTCAGGGTTTAGGAATATTTTCCCTAATTCCTCATGTTTCCCGGTGTTTTGCCCTGCCTTGTGTTTTCTTGTCGGTCTTGTTTGTTGTTCGTCTGGAGCCATCCACGGAGCGGACCAGTCTCTCTCTCTTCCACACCTGCTATCAGTTACCTGCGCTCCGCCTACCTGCACACCTGCAGCTCATCTCAGCTCATCACCACCTCCTGCAGTATATAACACCGGCTCAACCTTCGCCAGATCGTACTGTCTCCTTCGTGGTACTTACGTCGGGCTCCTTCTCCTGAAACTACTTTTGAAAACTACCATTTGTGATTACGGAGGAACTAATCATATCTTATGTCTCCACATCCAGAAATTCTCCCATCTGCCTGTCTCGCTCCGTGGATTCTCCTACCACCAATCACCTGCATGCTTCGCTCCAGCCGGCTCCTGCAACTACTCTTGGAGTTTCAGTCTGCCAGCTGGCGTCCTTCGTTCCCAGTTCGTGTGGACTCTCTACCTCCACTCACCTGCCTGTCCCGCTTCCAGCCTTCCCAGCTCTCAACCCCTCTGACACCACTAATAAATCTTGTTGGTTCTCCTACCGCCTACGTCGTGTCCAGCGTTGTCTTTTGGGTCCAACCTAAAACTACCTTAATCGTAACACCACTGTGATATCACAGGCCCTGTCTGGACTGACCCTGAGGCCACGCAGACACTGTAACCTTGCCTTCAGGATGCCAATGGTCATCTCCACCTTGGCCCGTGTTCTGCTGTGAGCCAGGTTGAATCGTGTCTGTGGTCCAGGCTCAGATTCAGGGTAGGGTGTCCTCAAATAGGGCTGACAAGGGTACCCTCTGTCCCCCAGCAAGTAACCACTGTATTGTCCTGTAATGATTGAAGAATATAATAAAAGTCTAGAAGAAAGACAAAAAACATGGTGTAAAGCATAACTTACCCTGTTGAAACGTGTGGCATAAGGATGACTCCCTGAAAATTCTGGCATCATGTACAGACCCCGGCCATTTGGCCTCAACATTAGTGATGAGGTGGGTTACATCACATATTAGCTAGTTAGTGGGAAGCAGTAATGAGTTTGATGGTTTTAACACAGAAAGATTAGGGACAAGAAATTCTGTTTTTTTACCTGCACATTGATACTATGGACAGATTTCCTATTAACATAGTCTCCCTCCTTGACTGAAGGAGCTTAGGAATTCCATAGGAATGTAGGTGCCATAAATGCACCCAATCACATTTGGGAACCCTGAAATTGAAAGTGATATTAAATAATTGTATAAACACCATGTTTATCACAAATTAATCATGGTTGTACTGTGAAAAACATAGTTGAACCATGGTACTTGTATTAGAACTATGGTTATACAAATGGTAGTCATTTGCCAAAAAAATATAGTTTTACTACAATAAAACCATATTTAATAACACGCAGAGTTTTTTGGCCAAGGAACTGTACAAACGTGTGTAGGATCCATTTTAGTGCCAGGCATACTGTACAAACAGCTCTCCTCACCGTTGCTTTTCCGACATGCTCTGCATCACCCACACTGTACAAAAAAAGTCCCTGTTGCAAAAAAACAAAGAGCAATGCACAGATTCTGTTCTGTTGTAAGAGCTGACCCTTGGTTTGTCACATTTGATATGTGGTGTTTCAAAAGGTTTGCTACATAATATAACGACTCTTTTGAAAAACAGTAATGCTCTCTCAAATATGCGTTTGGATATGAAAACATATCAATACGTGGCCTTATCACTCTCTCACGGTGAAAAAAGCCTTCTATAATCTGTTCTTCTATGTCCACAGGATCCTCATTAAACGGGCACGTCATGCTCAGGAACCTCTCTGAAACAAACTAACCTGGAACATAACCTGCTCTGGAGCAGTTATGTTCACAGAGCAAGTTGCTATGGTTACCTATGGCACTTTTTCATTACCAGTACCAGCTCAACTTGACTTGACTCGCATCGGCTTGCTTTTCGCTCCGTTTTCCATTGCGGATAGCATCTCCACAATAGTACCTGGTTGTCATAGCGATGCCGCAGGAAACTGCCGTGACACACACCCGCTACCCGCACACACAGGACAATGGAGGAAATTGAGCGTATGCTGTTTTTGATCCTCGGGATGTGGCTGTTTCTCACAGCAAGAAAAAAAACGTTGTTTCGTTTGACCACATCGTATTCTTTCGAGTTGCAATAATAGTAATGGGTACATCACGCAATCTCTGACCAAACTATTTAAAAATGGCGGGATTATTCAGGATTCTCCATCTGCTGCATGCAATGATGATGCAGTGAATATTGATGATTCTCTCTGACCAATCAGGCTGTGGCGGTGTTCCGTGGGAGAGTGGAGAGATCCAGAGGGATTGAGCAAAAAGTGGAGGAAGTGGTGAGAGGATGGAGGAGGCCAACCAGCAGAATGGAGTAGAGGAGGGCAGGTAATTGATTGGTGATCCTGAGAGAATACAGCTTAGTAAGCGCGATGGACAAAATACTCTTTAGGAGACTGAGAACATGGGCTGTGGATAGCTACCAGACTAGGGCAAACAACAATCAGGCGACGAATGGGTGAGCAGCCAGGGTAGATATACTGGAGAGGATGAGTACATGGAAGTCAGGTGTGTCAGCGTTGCAGGTATGTAGCTTCTCCGATCAGCAGAGTAGGGTCAGCCCCAGGCACACTCACAGACAGACAGGGGAATGACATTAGACATCAGGCAGGGGAAAACGGACAGGATTACAGGGAACCAAACAGACTGTGACTGGAGAAACGTAACAGTACATCACACCCCCCCCAAAGATGTCCCGGTGAGGAAACCAGGAGCGTTCCTCCGAATCATACCCCTCCGAGTCGACCAGATACTGGAAGCCCCGCCCCCGGCGGCGGACATCCAGGAGCCGCCGGACGGTGTAGGCCGGGTGGTCCTCAATGACCCGAGGGGGTGGGGGTTGGGGGTCAGTTGGGGGTGAAAGTGGGGTGGTGGAGCCTGGCTTAAGTTTGGAGACGTGGAAGATGGGGTGAATCCTCATGTGACAGGGAAGTTTGATCTTCACAACAGAGGGGTTAGAGACAGATTCGATGATGTAGGGACAAATATGTAGGGAGAGCTTCTTAGATTCAGTCTTTAGGGGGAGTTCTTTGGATGAAAGCCAAACTGACTGACCTGGAGCATAGAGGGGCGACGAGACCCGATGTCTGCGATGCGGCGGTTGTGGTCAGCGGAGCGCAGCAGGGCCGCCCGGGTTTCTTGCCAGATTTTGCAGCATCATCGAAGGTGGGCTTGCACAGAAGAGACCAGGACTTTGTCCTCCAGAGCAGGGATCAGAGGTGGTTGAAAGCCCATGGAGCAATGGAAAGGTGACATACCTGTAGCGGCACTGGACAAGGAGTTGTGGGCGTATTCTACCCAAGCCAGGTGGGAGCTCCAGGAGGACTGATGGACTGAGTTCGGGATGCCACACACCAGAGGGTGGCCCTGAGCTCTTGGTTGGCCCGCTCTGCTTGCCCGTTAGTTTGGGGATGGTAATCTGACGACAACCTCACAGTGGCTCCAAGAGCCTGGCAGAAAGCCCTCCATACTTGCGAGATGAATTGGGGTCCCCGGTCGGAGACGATGTCTGTTGGGATGCCATGAAGGCGGAAGACGTGGGTCACCATGAGCTTGGCCGTCTCTAGAGCTAAAGTCAGGCTGGGAGGATAGTGTCGGGAATCTGAGAGGTCTCTTCTGTGGTGAACTGTTGCGGGAACCTGTACAGTAGGTGAGGGTGAACGAGTGTTAGAGGCGTCCACTTCAACCACGAATTGTTGTAGGGGATCCGGATGGACTAACACTGGAGATGATGTAAAGCGGGCCTTGAATGCTCTGATTGCTGCATCTGCCTTGGGTGACCAAACAAAAGGAATGGCAGGGGAGGTAAGTCTGGTAAGGGGTGCTGCCACCCGACTATAGTTCCGAATAAAACGGCGATAAAAATTGGCAAACCCTGCCTGGATCTTTTCCTGGTCCATCTTCACCTGCCCTTCCTCGAAAATATATCCCAAGAATGAAACCGAACTTCTGTGGAACTCACATTTCTCGGCTTTTACGAAGAGTTTATCTCTAGGTGACTTTGTAACACTTGTCGGACGTGAACCACATGTTTCTCCAGGCTGCGAGAAATCACCAGGATGTCGTCGAGGTACATGGGCATGGTCCAGCTGCATGGGCGCCTCCTCAGAGAAAGGGGGAAGGCTAGGAGTTACTGCTGTTCTGGCACTGACGCCTAGCCTATCTGACCCTGACGCTGGTAAGTATAGGGCTGGTCTAGGGGGCTGACAAGCGCTTCTCTCGAATGCGGCTGGGTCGTCACGGACCGCTAGCTCATCCTTAATCTGTTCACTGAGCCCTTTTAAAAAAACAACAACCTTGCAGTGCCTTAGTGTCCCACCCCGAGTCAGCTGCGATAGTTCTAAACTCTACTGAAATGTCAGCTACGCTACGGGACCCTTGTCGTAGGGACAGCAGGCGCTGACCCGCTTCACTCCCTTGGACAGGATGATCAAAGACTCTTTTCATTTCAGTCACAAACTCAGAGAATGACTAGTTAGCATTAGCTTGGTTTTCCCTGTGGCCCAATCTAACGCATTGCCCCTCAATAACCCGATAACACAGGCTATCCTGGAGCTTTCAATGCTATAAGTAAAAGGTGGCTGGTCAAACACTAAACTACACTGCATTAAAAATGTCTTGCACGTACCTAAACTACCTGCATAGCATTCCGGGGCGGGGATGTGTGGCTCACAGTGAGCGGCAGGAGGAGACACCAGAGCGCGGGGACTCGGTGAGGCAGTGGGAGGAGGAGGTGGGTTGGAAGAGGGTGATGTGGAGAGAAGATCTGCCTGGGTTCCAATCCGGAGAATGTTAGTGCATGATGTCCTCAGGGTATTCATAACTTCCTGTAAGAGGAGGTCGTGGTGTCCCACCAAGGGCGCCTTGGCTGGCAAGAGCGTGACGGAAATCCTCAGGTGTTGGAGTGGGGTGGTCTGAGCCCGCTAGGTCCATACAGGCCTGATTGTTCTGTTGCGTGTGTGTGTGGGTAAGGTTGTGGGCCCAATTGCATGACTCAGACACCAGTGTTAAGGTAAGTGTGCTTATTGAGGTGTTAGGGGAACAGAGGTGAGGGAGAGGCTGGAGACTGGGGATCCAGCGCTGAGTGGGACCACAGGGAGGGCAAGGCTGTGGCAGTGTTCTGTGGGAGAGTGGAGAGATCCAGAGGGATAGATATACTGGAGAGAATGAGTAGATGGCAGTCAGGTGTGTCAGCGGCGCAGGTGTGTAGCTCCTCCGATCAGCAGAATAGAGGCAGTGAGGCGGCCACGCCCCCAAGCACACTCACAGACAAACAGGGGAATGACGGGAGACACCAGGCAGGAGAAAACAGACCGTCACCGCAGAACCGTAACACCCAATCTGCCAGCTCCTGCAGAAGGCTTGCAGGAAAAGAGATCATATTTTTCCAATATTAGCTTCTCTGTACTGACCCCCTGTAAAATCAATAATAGAATTTAAAAATCCTTCTCCTCACCTACAAAGCTCTTAATAATCTGGCATCATTGTATCTTAAGGAGCTCATAGTACCTTCAGTTATCAAACTCTCGCGTGGAGTCAGGTCCCAGTTTGGGCTTGGAAGTCGACACCATCTTCACATTTAAGAGTAGGCTTAAGACATTCCTCTTTGATAAGGCTTATATGTAGGACTGGTTTGAGTGAGTCCTGAACCATCCATTAGTGATTCTGCTATAGGCCTAGACTGCCGGGAGACTAGACTGCACTGAGCTCCTCTCTCCTCCTCTGCCTCTCCATCTGTATGAATTCTTATCTCATTAATGTATGTTACTAATTCGACATCTTCTCTCTCCCGCAGCTTTGTGCTTTCTCCTCTCTCTCCTCTCTCCTTTTGTCGCTTTCAGCAGATGTTTCTGCCTCCAAAGCTGCAGAGTCTGGATCTATGATGGCAGGCCACCTGCTGCCCTCCTACTTGACGACCGTTGCTACTGTTATTTTTATTATTCCTATCACGATCATTACCTTTATTATTATTTTTTTCAATATTAATATTACCACTACCATTACATTATTATTATTTTAAAATCTTTGTGGAATCTACATTGTGCTTCCCTCTCCCCTCCCCCTCTCTCACTCACTCACTCAACCCAACCGGCAGCAGCAGCTGGCCACCCACCCTGTGTCTGGTTCTGTCGAGGTTTCGGCCTCTTAAAGGAAGTTTTTCCTTGCCACTGTCACCAATTGCTTGCTCATGGTGGGATTTGTTGGGTTTGTAAATAATAATATAAAGAATATGGTCTAGACTTGCTTTATAGGATAAGTCCAATGAGATAACGTCTGTTATGAATGCATCTTCAAAGGTGGCAGAAATAAGTAGCTGACTGATTTACTGGCTGCAAGGCTGGCAGAGTGGTTCACTGACTGATTGGTCTGTAGAATGGTTGGCTAACTATATTGTTTATTAGCTGACTGAATTGATGGATGTTTTACTTACACTGACTGGATTGAGGGATGGCTGACAAACTGACTGGTTTATAATTCACTGGGTGAATAACTGTTTCATTGACTGACAACCAGTCCACTAGCCATTGGTTTTTGGGTAATATTTTTACTGACTGGTTTGCTGACCGACCACTGGATTATTGAGTGGATGACTGGTTAAGTGGCTGTTCTGAAAGACTGACTGACTGATCGACTGTTTGTTACTTGCTGGCTGACTGAATGTTGGCCAAATGAATACTGTCTAAACTTATTGAAGGATCGACTGTTTAATTGGCTGAATGGTTTGTAAAATGGCTGGTACACTGACTCACAAACCGGTCTGTTAGCTAACATAAGTCACTGGTAGACAAACAGACTGGTTCTTGGTTGGCTGGCTAAATGACTGGTTTGCTGGTTCATTAGTTGACTGACTGGTTTGTTTGTTCACTGGGTGAAAATTTTGAAAGTTTAATTGACTGAGTGACTGGAATGCTTGATAATAAAATTGGCCGGTGGACTGACAGGCTGTTTTGCTGGGAAATCTTATGACTGACTAGTTTGCTGTTGATTGGCTAATTTGTTAGCTTCTATCTGGCTGACAGACTGATGTGCTAAATGGCTGGTAGACTGACTGACTGACTGAAATTTTAGCTAATTTAACTAGCTATCAGACTAACTGACTGGTTCTTTTGGGGTTTGTTGATTGGCTGAATGACTGAACAACTGGTTTGCTGGATTGTTCATTGGCTGACTTATTAACTGACTGGTTTGTTGGTTCACTGGGTGAAAGACTTGACTGTTTCATTGGCTGACTGACTGGTTTGCTAAATTGCTGGTAGACTGACTGGAATTTTAGCTAATATAACTAGCTGGCACAGTAACTGGCTGACTAGATCTTGGTTTACTGGGTAATTAGTTTGCTGGCTGGCTGACTGATGGGGTTTGTTGATTGTTTCTGACTGACTTTTTTGTTAGTTGCTGGCTGGCTGAATGACTGTGTTGTTGGATAAATGACCAAACGGCTTGTTGGTTGCCGGGTGGACCGAAAGAGTGATTGACTGACTGCCTGAGTGTCTTGTTTGTTAATTGCTTGGTTGGCTGGCTGATAGACTGGTTAGTAGTTGGTAGCTAAATGGTTAAATGATTAGTTTGCTGGCTGCTTTGTTGACTGAATGAATGATTGTTTTATTTTATTTCTAACTGGTCGCGTTGTCTCTCCATGGGATGACTGTTACTGTATAATCTTATTTGACTGGGTTACAAAACCCACACACACAACACAGGCACACTCACAGTGTTTAATAGCCTTAACTCACAGAAAACGCTACAGGCAGATGAGCTGATGATGTCATGCCTTGCTCTGATTGGTTGGTCCTAACTTCCTCCTCCCCCGTCTCTCACACTCTGCATCTCTGTCTCTCCGTGCTGCCTTCTTCTCTCTGTCAATCCTCGTTCACCCCATCTCTATTCAACACCACCCACCTCTTGCTCTCTCTGTCTTCCTTCTTCCTCTGTCTCCACCTCTCCTCTGCGTTCCACTCTGGTCCTGCCAGGCAGATGATGGTGATGATGATGTGACACTGTGGCCAGCCAATGATCACGCAAGGAGGGAGTGGAAGGGGTGTGTCCAGAGGCCAAGCTTGGAGCTGATCGATGCTGAGAAGGCCGAGGAGGAAGAAGGGGACGAGAGGGAGGTAGAGGAGGGTGGGGGAGGCCTTGTTCGAGCGGAAAAGCGCCTACGTTGGCTTAATAAAAGGAAGAGAAGAGGAGGAGGAGGAGGAAGAGGAGGAGGGAGGGAGGAAGCTGTCGCCTGTCGGAGGGAGATCAACCTGTACTGTCATGGACAAATATCAACCAAAGAGACCAACCACCCTGGCTCTGTTCCCCCAGCTGCCACAAGCCGGCACCCAGGTAAGGAGGCTGGGAGGATCCCCTGTTTATAAAATGAACTGGGTAAATGGGTTACTGTATGTGAGTGTGTTTATGATCATAGGTGGATCCTGTGTTTAGAATAAGGCAGCACTGGCATCAAGCTGAATAAATGGGGTACTGTGTGTGTGTGTTGTGTGTGTCTGTCTGTCTGTTTGTGCGTGGGTTTGTGTGTGTATTTCCTGGGAGGATGCTGTCTTCAGAATGAGACAGCATTGGGTAGCTTTGTATCTGTGTTTGTGTATGCTGTTAGGTGTGTGTGTATGCTGGCATTGGGTCAGTTCTAAAAATGATTCAGCTGTAGCTGTAAGTTGTTGTGCTTCAGTAAATAGGTTCCTGTTTTGTGTATTGGTTGCAATATTCTTGGCAAATACCTATGTTTTGAACATCAACATTTATAAATCAATCTATGTCATGTAGCTGACTTGTTTTTTCAAGCAGACCGACAGTATAGGTGCAGCTAGGGGTTCAGTGACTTGCTCAAGGACACTTTGACAGAACACTAGCTGTTGTGGGGATTGACCCTGATTGCGCTCTTAAAACAAGAGCCTCCAAGCTATTCTGCGGTCTTGTGAAATATATACAAGCATATTTAAAATGGGTCAGCTGTAGCAGTATCTTCTAGTAAGAGATCAGAAGAAGACGGTCATAAAATACCAAGTCAAAAGAGGAATATTTCTATAAAAATAAGTCTAGGTGATAATGAAGTAGCTAGCCCTTGGCTCCTCAGCCAGTGTGCAGTAATGAGTGCTCTCTGGAGGGAGCCAGCAGTAGTAGTATCCTGGTGTATTAGTACCTTTCTGTTTAATGTGTCTGTACAGATCAGAGCAGAGTCATTTCACCCTAACCTGGGTTTCCCTGTTACATTCTAGGGTTAGGTTCTGATTAGGACTGCTTTTGTCTATTAAGGCCCAGCTAATAATACAATAGAAATACAGTATAGATGGTTAGATTTGGTCAAATATTATTTAACAGACGAGATTGTAGACTAGTATTGGTGTTTGAATCCACTATTAAATCCCTTACCAAATCCAGCTCATTAAATATAATTGTTGAAGGCTAACTTCAACATTTGCATTTAATGAGCTACAATTGATATAATCTGCATTTGATGATGTTTGTCATTTTCACTAGTAAAAGCAATGTTCAGAGATAAAAGGTTTGATAAGAGATTTGTTGGCTTCAGAGCCTACCAAATGCAGGCAACTGGATCAAAATTGGAAACCTAACCCTAGAAGGCAAAAATGCTGACCCTTCACTTTCCCTGTCTGTCTTGTATTTCAACCAGTCTATCTTGAAATTACTAGTCAGTTTCCTATTATCAGAATTTTAATACATTTTACAAACTTTGCAAAAAACTTGAGTTGCACTATACTACTCTATGACCAGCACTTAACCCCTATGAGAGCTTGTTGCAGCTCTAAGGCTGGATTAGTTAAATTTGATTACATTTAAAGAAACTGACGTGGATTTTTACAGGGAATTAACAGGTTTGATTTGACACAGGTTTTTAAAAAAGTTAGCTAGACAGCTAACACATTTCTTTTATCACTGTTTTGTTAATTCTTTTGAGATTGATTTCAAACTCATAAGTCTGCTGCTGTGTACTTAAAACACCAGCAGTGGCAAACTAATACCTTTATCAAGGGCCAAAATTCTGATGAAACCTCTTGGTTGTTCCACTAGCTTGTGTCTCCATTCTTTCATCTGTCTTTCTGAAAAATTGAAATGCGTTCCTGGGTTTTATTATCCTTTCTCTAAGATAAATTTAATCTACAATTGCATGCACTATTAAAATTCAAACCCTTGGGGATTTTAACAAAGTTAAACAAAAATGTATTTATTAGCATTCCTACGGCTACCATGAAGTTTCACCATCAGAGTGCGTAATATGTCATTGTTTCTCACACATGCTCTTTTTAGCTATATAACATCTGTGCAGTTTGAAACCTTTCCAGATAATCTTTTCAGCCGTGATTGAACAAAATAAACAATTATATTAGATTATAGACATGTATAGACAGGTTAAACACGTTATGTCAACAAGTTGCATGCTAACGTGTTAACTTGACTGGAAATGATTTTGCTGCTATTCTTCTTGCCACATATTGGAAGATATGACCAATGGCCAAACACATCACCATTTTTATAATCATACATTTAAAGAGATGTAAATATTACAAGTGAACATGACATGATGATTTCACTGCATATGCTTAAAACCCATTGTAATGTCAGGTGAAAATACAGACCAGCTAAATCATGTGTACATCACAGTCCAGAAGTGAAATGTAATGTAAAGGAAATCTTTAGTGCTTCAACTACTCTTCACAGGTTAACTGTAATGTGAAGATCTCCTATATATGTTGTCAGTAATGATCTTATTTTAACAGATCATTCAACAGTCAATGATCCACTGTAACCTAACAGAGCAGGATGATGACATTCTTACAGGAAGACAGGTATTGTGTCTTCAGTTCAATCCCTTCCATAAGATGCTTGCTGAGAATGCCTGCTGGCTTTAATACAGTAGCAATGTGAAGACCTGGGACCTGGTCTCAGTGGATAAAGGCACGTACAGCTACTGTATACTACCATTATGCTGCTTCAAAGGGTTTCTCACTTTAACACTTGTGATAGATTGGCTTGACTTCAAATAGACTTCAAAATTTAGCTTTAGTGCTATTGCTTACCAAATTCCTCAATTTTGAATTTTAAACTAAGGCATGCTTGAATCTGTTCAAATCTGTGAATCTGTTTGTGAAAATATGCAAGATTGTTGCATTTTATTTTATTGTGCCAGATTTTGGAAAAAGAACAGCCAGAAATGGCTCCTGTAGGACCAATGCAGGATAAATACCTGAATATGTGTGTGGGTGTCATAACAGGACAGATGCAGCATAAAGGACTTCTTCCACACTGTGGTAAAGATATGGAGAATATAATGTTACCACAGCTTTACCAATAAAATTCCCACGTCCTCAGTCTGAATCTTATTGATTAGGATGCTTAGGCTGTTTCAGTTGTTGTCCTTGATCAATTTTCACCAATATTAGATATTGACATTATAGATATAGTTTGTTTTCAAAAAAAGCAAATATCATTTTATATACTTTAAGGTAATATGTTACACTTGGCAGGATGAAAAAGCTCGACCAGGACATCTGGCGACACCAGTTCTGAGACACGTGTCGGGTGTGGTGGTTAGCTATTTTGCAAAGTTTAAAAACAATTTGAAGGCAACTGGAATATCCTGTGTTCTGAGCAATTATGAGCACGTATAGAATGGCGAGAAACACAGGGAAATTACTGGTGTCACGGGAAAAAAACCTAGGAAAATAATGGTCGTCGTCCTCATCGTTATAGCCTTGGCCACGGATGCACCATGGCAGCCCCAGGGGCGCCGGAAGCACAAGGGAGAATCAGAGGGGGCAGTGAGCGTTCTCCGGGGATGCAAACAGGTCCACATGTGCTCTGCCGAATCTCCTCCATATCATCTGCACTGTCTTGGGGTACAGTCTCCATTCCCCGGGCCTCGGCCCTGTCTCGACAGAATTTCCTCTTCCACATTGAGGTACCCAGGTACAAAAAGTGCTCTTAGAGAGAGCAACTTTCCCTGGGACCACAAGAGGATCTGGTGCGCCAGTCTGCACAGAGGGCGCGACCTCAGACTGCCTTGTCGATTTATATAGGAGACCACCGCTGTGTTGTCGGAGCGGACAAGCACATGGTGGCCCCTGAGGGCTGGAAGAAAGTGCCGTAAGGCCAGCAAGACTGCTCGCATCTCCCGGCAATTTACTTGCCATTGATGCAGTGTTGACCATAGACCTTGAGCTGAGCGACCGTCCAGGACCGGGCCCCATCCCGTGCTGGAGGTGTCCGTCGAAAGTGTGCGACGCTGATACGCCATTCCCAGCACTAGGCACTGGGTCAGGAACACCTATTGTCTCCACCTGACCAAGGAACGCATGTACCTCCTGCTGCTTTATCTTTATCAGGCAGAAAGGATTGTCCCTTGGGGAAAATCCTGTGCTCCCGAGCCACCACTGCAGGTGCTTAATGTGCAGTAACCCAAGCGGAATCATGGTGGATGCTGCTGCCATGAGGCCTAACAGTCTTGTAGAGCAGTGAGATGTCAGCCTAGCTGCACCCTGAACTCCATGGTCAGGACAGTTGTGTCCGTAGCGTAACCAGGTCCCACACTACTCCTAGGAACATGATCCTCTGTGTTGGAGTGAGCCTGCTTTTGCTCGCATTGAGCCTCAACCCTAAGCACGGCATTGCGCAAGTACGACATCTTGATGCCGTATTGCCATCAGGCAAGTCCATACACTTCGTAAAGGTGCGAGGGGAGAGTGCTAGGCCGTACGGAAGCACCTGATATTGGTAAGCTTTGCTCCCGAAAGCGAACCGTAGGAACTTACGGTGTCCCGGAATGATAGAGACATGGAAATACTCTTAGTTAGATAGATCTAAGATCTTAGATAGATCGTGACAAGCCAGTCCTCGGACTGAATTTGACCCACAATCATAGGGATCATCAGCATTCTGAACCGAAGTCTTCTCAAAGAATGGTTCAGGTTGTGAAGATCTAAAATGGGTGCAAACCACTGTCTCTCTTCGGGACTATAAAGTACCGGCTGTAGAACCAAGTATGCATCTCCCAGGTGGTGATCTGTTCTGTGGTCCCTTTGTTCAAGAGCGAATGTATTTCTCGCTTCATCATCTGTGCTTGTGCTCTGTCCACCCTGGTTTCCAAGAACCCTCAGAACCTTGGGGGTCTATCGAGCCACTCAGATAGGAAAGGTCTGATTTTCCTGATGTCTTAGAGGATGAATCTACAGGACCGGCTGGTGCTGGCAACATGACTTGTGAAGTTTAGCTGATCATCCATTACCACCCCCAGATTTCTGTCCGTGCTGGACGGTCGAAGAGCCTAGTTGAAGGAAGAGGTTGTGGTGAATCTTTGGCTTGGCCGGGATCACAAGCAGTTCCGTTTTGTCGAGGTTTAGCTGCAGGTGATGGTTCTTCGTCCAAAGCAAGATGTCACTCAGGCATGCTGAGATGCGAGCAGAGACAGTTGAATAGTCATGTTGAAATGACAAGTGAAGTTGTGTGTCATCTGCATAGCAGTGATAGGAAAAGTCATGCTTCTGAATGACCAAGCCGAGAGATGTCATGTATAAGGAGAAGAGTAGCGGTCCAAGCACCAAGCCCTGTGGCACCCCTGTATTGAGATGTTGGGACTCAGCGACCTTTTCTCTCCAGGATACTCTGAATGACCTACCCGAGAGGTACAATTTGAAACATTGCAATGCTATTCCAGAGACACCCATAGCACTAAGGCTGGACCAGAATATTCGAATATTCGTTCAGTGGGTTGGTATTAGATTTTCAATTTTGGGATTCGAATATTCATTCAAAAAAAATAAATAAATAAATAAATTATGTTTAAATCTGGCGAAATACAATACCCCGGTTTTAATAGGATGGGACAGTTGAAGGAAGGCAACATCGTTATACTTAATAAATACATTTGCTTTAGCCAACTAAAGTGTTCCCTGCAGCTGGAGTATATTCTCTGACCAGAGCGACCCCTTGCATATGCTTTAATGGACAGAAGCACCTGCGCTTGTATTTTGGGTTAGTTATGTTGCTTTCACATTGTGGAAATATAAACAAAATGTATTAGTCTTTTTACCCATTATTATAAATCTAAATGAATCTACTGCACAACACAGTAGCTTGTTAAAACTCAACTTACTTTACCGGTAAGTCATGTGTCCCAGTAAAATCGCCTATACATAAACATCATGCACGCGTGTCATGATTCAGTTCATCTGGAGGAGAAGACAAGATGCCAAAGACCTCAGCTGTGTATCTGCCATGTTAATCAGTAATTTTACATGTGATAAAAATGTGCACTTAATTTGCTTGGAAAATACTTGACCTGTGTGTTGTTTTTGTATCACTAATGCAGTGTCCGTTCTCGGAGTATATAAGCCCTGCCCGCGTGAACCGCGCCGCTTCCGGCTCACGCTGTTCTGTAGTTTATTAAGTTTATTAATTCTGATGTGTGTCGCGTCTCCAATATTGCACCAAATGCAACACTGCACTCCCCATCCACGTGTGAAGTCGATTGGATGAACGGTTCTCGACATAATCAAACAGCAAACAAACAGACACACGGAGATTCCTGCCTTTATGAGAGAAATATGTTCAGTCGCCCCCCCCCCCAAAACTTCGAATATTCAAACTTGATTGCTACTGGAACTTCGAAGCTTAAAAAATGGTATTCGGACCAGTCCTACATAGCACTGAGAGAGCACAGGAGGACGTCGTGATTAACTGTGTCAAAGACAGCAGACCGATCCATTAGGATAAGTACAGATAACTTGGATTTCGCCTTTGCCAGTCTCAGGACATCGAAGACTGAGAGCAGTGCGGTCTCCGTGGAATGGCCCTCTTGAACCCAGACTGGTTGCATTCCAGGAGATTGTTCTGTGTGAGAAAGGAAGAGAGCTGGTTGAACACAACTCACTCCAGAGCTTTGGTAGTGAAGGGAAGGAGGGAAACCGGTCTGTAGTTTTCAAATAGTGCCAGATTGAGAGTTGCTTTCTTCAGTAGCGGTGTAATGCAGGTTGCCTTGAAGCTGTGGGGTATGACCCAGTGGAGAGAGATGAGTTGATGATGTGGGTCAGAGCAGGGACAACAGACAGAGAGATGGCCTGAAGGAGATGGGTGGGGATGGGGTCCAGCGGGCAGGTGGTAGGTGGTTAGAATGAATGACCTTGGAAACGTCAGCTTCAGATAGAGGAGAGAACAGGAGGAGAGAAACCTGTTGCCCTTTTGCTCCTTGCAAAACTGTAAGGTAATATATTGTTACTCTAGGCAGGATGAAAAAGCCAGACCAGGATGATACTAAAGCATACATGTAATTACATTTTCATCAATAGTATAGTTATGAAACCCAATCAAAATGTTATTGGAATCTATCTGTAAACATCCAGTGTATTATTGATCATGTCCTCAGGACAGGAAAATCTTAGATTTTCTTTTAAAGACAACGTATAGACTTATCCATCTTCTTCCGCTTGTCTGGGGCCGGGTCACGGGGGCAGCAGTCTAAGCAGGGACGCCCAGACTTCCCTCTCCCCAGACACTTTCTCTAGCTCTTCCGGGGGAAAACCGAGGCGTTCCCAGGCCAGCCGAGACACATAGTCCCTCAAGCATGTTCTAGGTCTCCCCCCCCCCCCTGGCTCCTCTCGATGTGGAGGAGCAGTGGTTCTACTCTGAGCTCCTCCCGAGTGACCGAGCTCCTCACCCTATCACTAATGGAACGCCCAGCCACCCGGCAGAGGAAACGTATTTCGCCGCCTGTATCCGGGATCTTGTCCTTCCGATCATGCCCCAAAGCTAATGACCATAGGTGAGAGTAGGAACGTAGATAGACCAGTAAATAGAAAGCTTTGCCTTGCAGCTCAGCTCTTTACTCACCACAACAGACCGGTATACCAACCTCATCCCTGCGGATGATACACTGATCCGCCTGTCGATCTCCCTTTCCATCCTTCCCTCACTCGTGAACAAGACCCCAAGATACTTAAACTCCTTCACTTGAGGCAGGAGCTCTCCACCAACCTGGAGGGGGCAACCTACCCTTTTTTCTGGCTGAGAACCATGGCCTCGGATTTGGAGGTGCTTATTCTCATCCCAGCCGCTTCACACTCGAATGCATAGGGTCCCAGTGCACACCAACAGGACAGCATCATCTGCAAAAAGCAGAGACAAGATCCTGTGGTCCCCAAACCAGACTCCCTCCGGCCCCTGACTGTGGCTAGAAATCCTGTCCATATAAATAATGAACAGTACCGGTGACAAAGGGCAGCCCTGCCAGAGCCCAACATGCACCGGTAAAACTCACTTCAA
>CM022474.1:29362513-29379289 GCA_011952105.1 Coreoperca whiteheadi
TGGCTGTTCAGTAAATCACCCTAGGCCTATCTAAAGTTTCCATCAAAAAGAATCTTATTCTACACCTATTTTACCAAAGTGCTGTGTGTAAGAGCAGAAAACAATTGTGCCATTGACCAAGAACTTGGTCTAAAGTCAATGGTGCAGTATTTTCCTTCTATTTAAAGGGTGCATTATTTAGATAGTGAGATGTGCCTAGATAGGCAAGTTCATAAGACACTTCAGTTAAATATCAGTGCAATTGCTTATATTCAGTCAAATGGAGTTGTTGATGGGATAGTTTTTCTTGGAAAGTCTTAAGTTCAGTTCCTAAATTCAATACTGTTTGGGAGTTCATAGTATTGGCTGGTGAAAGATAAAAATACTATCTACATTTTTATAAATCATTCTGTTATTTAGGGGATCAAACCTTGTCATAATTTTTAAAAAAATAGAAATAGGTCGACATTTTGGGAAATATGCTTGTTCGCTTTCTTGCCAAGAGTTAGATGAGAAGGTCGATACCACTGTCATATCTGTACGCTGAGTATGAAGCTACACGCGGCAGCCTGTTAGCTTAGCTTAGCCTAAGGAGTGAAAACGGGGAAACAGCTAACCTGGCTGTGTCCAAAGGTAACACAATCCACCAGCCAGCACTTCTAAGGTCTATTTAATTAACAGGTTTTTGTCATGGTTGTGGCTTTGGTTTAGGCATTTCCTGTTTTATTTTGAAATACTCGCCTCATGTCTCTTATGGTTTAACTTCGTGTCTTAGTAGGTTTTCCCTCCAGTTTTGATTGTCTGCGCTCCCCTGATTAGTTGAAGCTGTGTCTTGTTATCTCCCCTCACCTAAATGTGTATATAGGCAATGTGATTCTTTTGTTCTTTTTCAGTTTGTCTTTGTCTTCATGTCAAGTGTCCTGGCCTTTGTGTCCTGTATTTCCCTGGAGTTTTTTGGATTTATTTTTTCTTTTGACCTGCAAACAACAAGTTATAAAAATGACAATGTAAAAATGTTACAGGGGTTTATGCTTCTATTCACTGGCCAGAAGTGACTTCTTGAAGACCTGCGGTGTGTCTCAATTCGCGTTCTTCCGTAATTACGCTTGTGTAGCGACACGAGGGCTTGATGTACAGGTGGGGGCAGTTAAATATTCTTATGTTGCCAAACAACGCCACCCCGGGAATTTCACCCAGGGAAATATCTTAAATATTCTCAACCCAACAAAGATAAGACAAAAGGGGAGGCACTCAGGTTCGTCACAAATGAGGCAGAGACAAGTTCAAGTATAAATAATAAGTTTTATTAATTCCAGTTTGGGATGATCAACAGGGAAAACAATCAGGGCTGAGACTTGCGATGATGGACTGTCCAAAGAAGGGGGGGGGGGGGACCCAAGGAAAACCACACATGAAACAACAAAAAGTGAAGCAAACTCAAACAACACACAAAAATATAAAAGAGGAGGGACACCACCATCGGGGACACCAATCCACCAACGCAGACTCAGCACCTGAATGGGGGGGGGAGAAATGAAAAGAAACAGAGTTAAAACAAAAGAAACTAATACAACAATCACTAAATAACAAAAACAACTAATTGACAAACAACAAAGAATGCAGACAAATAAAAAGTACGACCTGTCCCTCATACACACACACAATTAAAATATGTCTTGACCCAATTAGAAGGCCCACAGCGAAGTACGCAAAAATAAAGCAATGTGGGGAGGCCAAAACAAAATAAACAAACTATGTAATCACAGCCAAAGACAAAGCAGCAGTGGTCTCTCGCAGGTTAGCTGGTGTAGTGCTGCTGCTAGATTATCCTTTGCCCTGCAATACAAAACAAACATGAGCACCTTACCATGGCTTGAGGAGGAAGCTAAAGCCACCACGCTGCATACCGGTCAGGCAATTCCAAACGACCAGCATGGGTCAGAGAGATCGACCCACCACAAGAGTTACCAGCGGCAGACATTGAATGCATGAGGTGAAGAGCAGCATGCAGCCATACCGAAGCGAGATTGTAGAACACAAAAGCCCTTAAATGAGCACTGAATGGACAACATAAAAGCGAGTACAGCCGCTGCAGGCAGCCTACCTGTCACCACACGGAGCAGAGTGAAAGACGCCAGGATCTGACGTAGCCCCAGCCTCTGGCAAGTGACAGGCAGACAGGTGCTCTCAGACTGCCTTTATATGGCATTGTCATGCATCGATTGGCTGTGATCCAGACCCAGCCGATAATTACTAGGACCAATCACTGCATACTGCCACAATCGCTATTTTGATTGCATGCACTAAGAGTACCCAGATGATGTACTCATAATGGTCATAAAGTTGAGTGGCCACTTCTCACCCTTATTGGTCGCCATCTTGGCTACGTAGCAGAAGAGGAGGGACCACGAAACTTCTAAAAATGTCGGCAGAGGAAGCTGCAGCAATTGTTATGGTGAACACCGCAAGTAACCACACAAGCAAATAAAAGCACGTTCATTTTATTAATTACTAAAAAAGTTTAATTGAAGTCAAATGAGTAAACAAGGCAGCAAATATTATTTGTGGGCAGCAATTGCGGTCAAATGTTGGTTATGCTCTGTCCGGTTGCAATTCACCATTAAGAAGAAGTGGTGAAATGTTGCAATTGTCATTTCTAGTAAGTGCACAATGGCCGTGTTCGAAGTGAGAAAATACTACCCTGTCAAAATTCATGCACTATGCAAGACAGTACACAGTGTACACCATGAACTACATGGAAGTGTACTAATGGAAGTATCTGAAATGAGACACAGGTCTTTTGTCACTGTGAGGTTGTCAGCAGAGGCTTCAGGAAGTCACTACTCAAGAATTAAATTTTTGTGAATAAGGAGAATCAATAGGCATTTTCGGACCAAACTGTTCTGAGGACTCCTTGAGAGGAACTGCCCGCTGGTGAGCTCCCACAGGAACTACATACCTTCAAGGGTTTTTTTTCTGTTTGCTTTTGCACCGGCAATAGGAATGCTGAAGTGATGTCAGCTGGCCGGCAGTAGGTTTAGCAATGTCACTTCTGTGATCTTGTATGTCTCCTGCCGCATAAATGCTCAATAAAGCCTGGACTTCACTGTCTGTCTATTTGTCCATGTTTTCTTTCATTTTTAAGGCTACCGTTACAAGATGTTGTTTACATGGCTAAAGTTTTACACAGGTTTTAAAAATGGCAGTTGCTGATGCTGCCTCATCTCGTGTTTGACTGTACACTTGCTGGGAGAAAACCTACTCTCAAGTAGAAGCTAAAATAGTCCTTCAAAACAGCGTTCTAAAAATTACAAATCCGCATTTTAAAAGTGATGTCTTTATAGGGCAGAATTACATAGAAGGGACATTTGTGAGACAAAATTATATTGAATTGTGTTTCTAATATTTTGTCTACCTATATAATGTGCATGAGGGGTTGCGTCATCAAATATGAAAATAATCCAGAGAATAAGCAGGGCTTTTAATGCCAATTCATTGTGAATACAAGCCAAAAAAATCATATTGCTTATTAGCACTTCAGTCCTGTTTTCCACAACATTAATGTCAAGAAGCAGAACTCATTTGAGCAAGATACTGAACCCCAAATTGATCCCGAAAGGCGGCCATGGACATCTCAGAACTGAACAATTTGGTAAAATTGAATTGTCAAAGCAAAAAAGAAATTATAGAAAAAGGGAGGCCTACCCCAGTCGTGACCAACTCATGAAGGAATTTTCCTTAGAGGTCCCATGTGGGTCAAAGGTAGTAAGGTACAGGTCAGACACATATGTCATGTTATGGTCACTCAGCCATAACTCAACAGAACAATCTTTGTCTCTCTAAGGCAATAGTTCATTCTGCTGTCTTCTCCATATGTGCATGATGACAGATGGGTAGATAGGAACGAGCTGTTATCTAGACAGCCAAGTACAAGAGATAAGGTGCCCTTCTTCACTCTTAGATGTAACAGACTAGAACCACTTAGAATGTATCACATGTGACCTGCTAATGACCATGTGACATGACTTAGGTAAGCATTAGAGTTTGACATTGAATAGGATGGTTACACCTATTTAGGTCAGTAAAGAATAACCTTGTAAAGGATACATCGTAGACTCCATATGGCCAGTAAAGGGTTACATACTCGGAGTCAGAAAGTATGCTTTAGATTTGGTTTGGCGCCACACAGTGTTATCACTTCATACTGCTGTTGCCATTCTCCTCGGCTGCACCTTGACCAGCTCATAAAAATGTCCTTCACACAACCTACATCAACAAAAGGGACAGAAAAGTGTACGATATTTTCAAACGGACTGGTACAAAAGAAAAGATTGGCTATGTGGCTGTGCAAGCAGTCAGTGACTATACTGCTATCCCTGCCTAATTTTTTCAAAGAGCCACACTGTGTTGACGAAAACAGGATATTGGGATCTGAACAACCTGTCTACAGCATTGGCTAATCATGAAAAATCAAGAACCATGGTGAAACAACAGTGTTCTGAAGAAGGACTACAAAAAGCGCATCTTACTTCGCCCTGTGCATTGTCACTGTGTTGTTTCAAGCAGGATGTATAAACTTGGACAACCTGGAGGAAAATATTACTTCATTAACAAGGTTGGAAGGGAAATTCAAAAAAGGAATAGAGGCAGGGATGCTGGAAGTCAGTCACAGTTGGGGGTGCTGAGAGAAGGTCAGTCCATATAGGTAGGGTAATGACTTCATATTAAATGGTGACGATATTAAAGTTTTGTTATTCATTTCAATGGCCGGTATAACAATAGTTTGAAAATGTTTTACACAACAGCAGAGAGCAAACATGAACACCTGTATGTCAAAGCAGCCACAGAAATTACACAGTCAAAAACACAGAACGAATGCGTGAGAACTGCAAGGAGATGAAGAGAGAGCACCTGGACAGGTTGAGAGATTATCAGATGTGACCCATGAACAGTTCATCATAGTTAATAATAATACAGTGCAGTGAGGATACGGACGTTCCATAAAGGGGAGGAGTGGATATAACACGGATCTATCTCTCTGTTTACTGTTAGCTGAGACTCCAGTCTGCAGTGCCTTCCTGATCTACGTGCCATTTTTAAAATCATGGATGAGAATCCTGACAATTGGGATAGCGGAACATTGGCAATGGCTGCTGGAATTGAATAATGGCTGTCGAAAGAATCTGCCTGTTTTCTTCTCATGGCCTTTGATGGGCTCTTCAACCAGACCAATGCCCTCTTTAGCATCCTTCAGATTAAAATGATAGAAATAGCATTCTACTGTGATTGCATCAGACATAATGAAACTTTTGGATAGCAAGCAAAAAAAAAAAATTTACAATTTTCATGCTCATTTTGAGGAGAAATGTGATGGAACTCGCTAACTGTGAGACATGAGATGGACAGTTGATCAAAACAGAAAGAGCTCGCATCTTTACAGTATTCTGGACAATATCAATGTACAGATAAAGACCAGGTTTGTCGATAACTTTGCTGACCTTGGACTGGTAGATAGCAAAAACTTTGAAGAGATGTCATGCCACGTTAATGATAGCAAATCGGAGAATCTGTCTAAGTATACTTAATATTTTGATTTCATCAGGTTCATCTTGTGGGATTGTATGGTTCTCAAGCAGTAAGGAGCAAATTGCCCACACAGCTTCTTGTCTTTTTAAATGAGCATGACTTGGAAGAAATAGTTACAGAAGCAACAAAGTTGCTGCAGCTGGTCCGGACAATACCTGCCCCTGCGGACATATTGAGACCCAGAGCATATTGACATATTGAGAGCCAGAGACTAAGTAAACTGAACGAGTTTTACAATGCCATACTTGATGTGTTCACCAGGAAGAGCCTAGATCTATAGATTGGTGAGTCAATGTACATTTTATATAACTTTATGTATAGCTTCATATTGAATTGACCTGTGTGTTTTAATTGTTGCTTACTGAATGCAAAACAGACACGTTATTGGTCGCCGTGCCATAATTAAGGAAAAAGATGGTTGTATTCTGATGCTAAACATAGGCTTCTGGTGCTTAGTAGTTACATTTCAGAAGGAGTCGTTTTGTATGCCACTCTTGTATGTGATTCCTGTGACATCACTGATGAAAACTTGCTTGATATCGATCCGGTGTGTGTGTGTGTGCCTGCCCGTGTACATGCCTAACGTTTCCTGTTTCATTAAATGATGAGATGAGTCATGAATGCTGCCATGTTCTTTATCAAGCACAATAACAACTTCCATGCAGGGTACAACCCACTTGCACTAATATACAGCACATAATGCACTAGAATCCAACAGATGGCAGTAATGTGCCATCCAAGACCAGTAACATCTTCCCTATCTGAGAGAAGAAACACTTCATTAGGTTTAATCTGGCTTTCATGATGCAGTGCCTACCCTATTGGCCACACCGCACATCACTGAACACAGCAAACTAACTCTAAAATGACCACAGAGCTGAATTACTACCTCTCTGATGCAACAAATGAATACTTCACAAAGGTCTACCTAAGGAGGTGGTAACTCAGTGTATGCCCTGCTCACATAAGAAAAAAAACAATTCTATCTGCTGATGTAATGAGAAGATTTGGATGAAAACACGTTTTTATGGGCCAGAAAAGGTTTGGAAACTTTGCTTTAGTAGTTTTAACAGGTAAATTATCTACAGGCCTATATTTTCCCTTTAAACTCCCTCAACTGCATTATTACAGTATCACAGCCATTTCTGGGTATCAGACAGAAAATGATAGATAGATCATCAGGCTGAAGATAGATGTCAGAGAGAGGGATGTGCTTTACACAGGAAGAGGTACTTTGATTCTCCCTATCTCATGAGTAACCATTTTAACAGAATGGGGTATTCAACAGGGAAAGGAGATTCATGATGGGATGTCAGTAAGTAAGTCAGCGCTCTGCAATGTTCCCATGACTGGACTCTCTTAAAACTCTTTTTCCCTTGTGATTTTATCTGTTTTTTCTTGTGTGTGTGTGCACACAAAATACTGTTTTAGTAATGTTTTTAATCCATGTTCAATGGTGTTTCATTTGCAAACCTTTGGATATTTATATGTTGATCTATTGAGACTGTTTTGTACCTCTGCAGATGTGGTTAATTTAAAATGACTATTGATGCATTCAAAACATTTCTGAAGTTCTTAATTACATTTCCAAGAAGTCAATTAAAAAGAACAAACTACTTACAAAGTGTTTAAATGATCATTAAATGTGCCAGTTCAATATTCTATTTCATTATTGGCTTGCAATAAATAAAGTTGGAATTTTAGTGTTTGAGTTTAACCAAGCTAATTTGAGCAACCATATTTTCTGACTAGATTTTTTAGATCTGAATTGAGAAATTTGACCATAGATTTAGAATATTGCATACTTGGAATTTACATTACAGCATTGTTTCAACTTGTGTGTGGATTTTAACCAAATCAAGTGTTGATTTTTGTTCTTACACTGCTGCTCTGTCTCATTAACTCTATCCAGGACTCCATCAACAACAACTCTTCATGCAAGAAGGACAGCTGGAAGGACTCCCGCTCTTCCTCCCCACACATTACAGGTATGAACACTAAATGAGTCCAAAAAAACTAAACATAAAAATAAATTAAGAAATAGACAATTAGTTTGAAATAACAAAATTAAGATGATAACAATTTCATCTCTGCTTCAAATTCAGAACACTTAGAAAAGCAAAGATAGCGGGTTTTTTTTTTTTTTTTTTAAATTTACATTTACACAGAATTTGTGACAAAGCTCTGTTACCATGATTCATGTAACACATAAACAAAAGAGAATGAGAATGACAACCCTGACCCTCACAATATAGAAATGCTAGAAATAAAGATGTTATCAGAGATGAATTCATCCACATTGCATTTCTTGACCAAACATTTTTGCTAGCTTACTAGCTAGGAAGATGTTAGCTAGTAAGTAAATAGAGTTGTTGCAAGAGGGGTGCAAGGCCCCTTTGCTAACTTTGCATGGGAGGCCCGATCCACAGTGCAATGCACATAGCCATTCTAGTGCGAGTTACTGCACAATTTCGTAGAAATGCATTGTTTTACTTGGAGATAAACATTACAACAAAACAGGTAAATAAATACATGTGAACAGCTAGTTACCAAGATGCACACTGTAAGGCAAACAACAGGATTGCGCTCACCTTAAACAGCATTAAGCACATGCAACAGCATTATGCACAACCTAAACAGCACTACATAAAACCAGCAAAATTATGCACAATTTTTAAACAGTATTATGCACACACAACAGCAATATATATGTGGTAGCATCATTTCATCACATTCACTTAATTCCAAAGAAAATAAGAACATTTTGTGACAGTCATGTTGGCACATTTGAGTATGGCAGCACTAGAAATTCTGTCATGGTGTGTAAATAAGATGGTCTCACCATGGCTTAATGGAATGAATTCCATGAAAGTAACTTTTCTTGCATTCTTGGCAGCAAACTCAGGAGTAAGATCTGTTTAATTCATTTTGGAAGCAACATCCTTTTCAATAGAATAGTGAGCCCACATAGTCTGTCCTAGGACATAAATGTACACAAATACTATTTTGGAAATGTTTGTTCGTGTTTACAACTCTTTCAACTGGCCAAAATGATTCAGCCACAGAGCGGGTTGTCCACCAATTGGTAGGTCGGCAGTTCGATCCCGGCATCCCCCAGCCCACGTGTTGAAGTGTCCATGAGGTACTGAACCCAAATTTCTCCAAGGGCTGTGCCTCCGGTGTATGACTGTGTGTGAATGGGATGAATGTGATGTGTTTGAAGCACTTTGAGTAGTCGGAAGAGTACAAAGACACTATACAAGTACATACCATTACCATTACAGTCCATTTGAAGTTCTGTAGTTGTTCCCTTTGGAATTATATCTGTGAGTATCCTTAGCGCTGGGAACAGGTCCTTTGCATTTAAGTCCTGAAATTCTGAAGTGCTCAATGGGTCATTTAGTCTGTTGTAGTGCCTTTGCAGATCAATATCTTCCATTTCACACAGTTTAGATAGAATAAAAATGAAGCCAAACATGTTGTCAAACTCTCACATTTGTGTAAAACAAGCACAGAGAGCAGTAAGAGCCTGATCGACTATGACATTACACACTCCTAGAACCTTAACCCAAGGAACAAGAAATAATCGCAGATTTGTTTTTCTATATGACTTATGTTGTTACCCGACAGACAGGAAATTCACTTTAAAGTATGTTCAGTTAATAACAAAGAAGAAGAAAAAAACTGCCTTGCCAAGGCCCTTAAGAGGAACAAGGCCCCTTTGCAGCCACACCACTCCACACCCTTGTGACAGCTATGCTAGTAAGCATGTGGATCTAACACGTAAATAAGTAGTGCTTTGAAGTTTTTGGAAGTTGTATTTTTTCACTTTGACAAAGCTAAGATAGTAGTTTCCCCCTGCTTTCAGTTTTTGTGCTAAGCTAAACACATCCTGGACCTTTCTCTGTGCTGGACGCTAGAGGTGTAAATTACGAATCACTTTGCTGATTTGAATTGTTTCGGCCAGTTGAAAGAGTTGTATACACTGACTATGCAGTAAGTGAACTCATCACCTTTCAAATGCACTTCAGTATGCACATCAATAACTGAACACATCACACACACCATTCATATGGCTGACTATAAGTTAGTCACGGAGTTCCGCAAGGTTCTGTGCTTGGACCACTGCTATTTACTTTATATATGCTTCCTTTGGGCAATATTATTAGAAAGCACTCCATAAAGTTTCATTGTTATGCAGATGATACCCAATTATATTTATCGATTAAGCCGGATGAAACTGATCAGTTAGTTAAACTTCAATCATGCCTTAAGGACATAAAAACCTGGATGACCAGAAATTTTCTGATGTTAAACTCGGACAAAACTGAAGTTATTGTACTTGGCCCCAAACGCCTCCGCGAATCCTTGTCAGGAGATATAATTGCTCTAGAGGGCACTGCCCTGGCCTCCAGCACCTCTGTGAGGAACCTAGGAGTTATCTTTGATCAGGATCTATCCTTCAACTCCCACATGAAGCAAACCTCGCGGACTGCCTTTTTTCACCTACGTAACATTGTAAAAATCAGGCACTTCCTGTCTCGAAATGATGCAGAAAAATTAATCCATGCATTTGTTACTTCAAGGCTGGATTACTGCAATTCCATATTATCAGGCAGCCCGAAAAAGTCCCTTAAGATTCTCCAGTTGATTCAGAATGCTGCAGCACGTGTACTGACAGGAACTAGGAAAAGAGATCATATTTCTCCATATTATCTTCTCTGCACTGGCTCCCTGTGAAATCCAGAATAGAATTTAAAATCCTTCTCCTCACCTACAGAGCACTTAATGGTCAGGCACCGTCGTATCTTACAGAGCTCATAGTGCCTTATTACCCCACTAGAACACTGCGCTCTCAGAATGCAGGGTTACTTGTGGTTCCTAGAGTCTCCAAAACTAGAATGGGAGCCAGAGCCTTTAGCAATCAAGCTCCTCTTCTGTGGAATCAGATCCCAGTTCGGGTTCGGGAGGCAGACACCATCTCCACATTTAAGAGTAGGCTAAAGACTTTTCTCTTTGATAAAGCTTATAGTTAGGGCTGGCTCAGGTGAACCTGAACCATCCCTAAGTTATGCTGCTATAGGCCTAGACTGCATGTCTGTCCGTCCTGGGAGAGGGATCCCTCCTCTGTTGCTCTTCCTGAGGTTTCTATCATTTTTTTCCCCTGTTAAAAGGGTTTTTTTGGGTAGTTTTTCCTTAATCGAATCGAGGGTCTAAGGACAGAGGGTGTCGTATGTTACAGATTGTGAAGCCCTTTGAGGCAAATGTGATTTGTGATACTGGGCTATATAAATAAAATTGAATTGAATTGAATTGAATATCAAGTGGAAATTAAAAATCTTGCTGTGTGGTGCACAGAACAGGAGCTGATCACTGATTTTAGAAAAAAAGACACACCTGTCTACAGCTGAGGTGAACAGTTTTATGTTCCTGGGAATTAGCATCACAGAGAACCTGACATGGGTGTAACAAATCTATGTACACTACCGCTCAAAAGTTTAGAGTCACCTGGTATATTGATGTTTTCTTCTTTACGTCAATAATGGCAATTTTAACATAGATAAAACAGTATAATTACTCACCAAATGTATTATTTACATTTGAAAGACTTTTAGAATAATTCATGATTAAAACTTACGTTTAGTTGATGCCCCCATAATCTTACATGACAGACAGGGGAGAATACTGTTGTTACCATTTTCCCCCCAAATACTCAATATTTTTTATTTGTTTACCAATCCAGAAAAGCATAGGTTCAATTCAATTTTATTTATTAGCCCCAATATCACAAATCACAATTTGCCTATAACATAGGACACCCTCTGTCCTTGGACCCTCAATTCAAAAAAAGGAAAAACTAACCAAAAAAACCCCTTTTAACTATAGAAACCTCAGGAAGAGCAACAGAGGAGGGACCCCTTTCCCAGGACGTACAGACATGCAATAGATATCATGTGTACAGAATAAATTTACGACAGAAGATCATAGTATATACAATTATGACAAAATGTAGGTTGTAAAACGCTAGTGTAGAGGACCGATCCAGAAATCATAGTACATACAAATGATGGAAATGATGAAATTGTAGTATATATAGTTATGATGAAAAGTGTAGAATATAAAATATGAGGGAAGAGGATGGATCCAGACAACTGAGCAGCTCCAGGTGATGCCCACTGAGCAGGACAAGAGCCACCCTCACCTCTCCCCCATAAACATAGCAGCACTCTTTCAGCAGGTGGCCCGCAATCACAGATCCAGACTCTGCATCTCTGGAAAGCAGAAATACCTGCTGAAAGTGACAGTAAGAGCAAAGAAAGAGACGAGAAAGCTACAGGAGAGAGAAGATATCGAATTAGTAAAAGCATTTATGGGATAAGAATGCATAGGCCTACAGATGAAGAGGGAACGAAGGAGAGAGGTGCATCATGGGAAGTCTTCTGGCAGTTTAGGCCTATAGCAGCATAGCTAACTGTAAGCTTTATCAAAGAGGAAAGTCTTAAGCCTACTCTTAAATGTGGAAATTGTGTCTTCCTCCCGAACCCAAACTGGGACCTGATTCCACAGGAGAGGAGCTTGATAGCTGAATGCTCTGGCTCCCGTTCTACTTTTGGAGACTCTAGGAACCACAAGTAACCCTGCATTCTGAGAGCTCAGTGTTCTAGTGGGGTAATAAGGTATTATGAGCTCTGTAAGATATGATGGTGCCTAACCATTAAGAGCTTTGAGAGGAAAAAGATTTTAAATTCTATTCTCGATTTTACCGCTTTGTTCTGGATCAGCTGGAGAATCTTAAGGGACTTTTTCGGCCAGCCAGATAATAAGGAATTGCAGTATTACAGCCTAGAAGTAACAAATGCATGGACTAACTTTTCTGCATCATGTTGAGACAGGATGTTCCTGATTTTTTCAATGTTACATAGGTGAAAAAATTCAGTTCTTGAAGTTTGTTTCATGTGGGAGTTAAAGGATAAATCCTGATCAAAGATAACTCCGAGGTTCCTTACGGTGGTGTTGGAGGCCAGGCCAATGCCATCTAGAGTAACTACATCTCATGATAATTGATCTAGGAGGTGCTTGGGCAGTGTTGGAAATTAACTTTCTTGTCCACCTGCAACTGTGGCTGGTGGATTCCTTAATCTACCAGCCACTCAATTTTTTTTACCAGCCACCTTGTTAACAAGTGTTGTGTAGATATGTGCTACCTATTGAGATGTGCGGCTTAGCAGTTCTGCGCACATGCATGACCCACAGTCTCCCTGAAATCTTAGAGATATTATTATAGAGTATCAAACTATGCTCCTCATATTCTTACAGTACACTTACCACTGTTTGTAATCAAACATAAATAAAGACATAATACTCTGTAAGTTATCACTTGGGATATACACAACTTGAAATGGAAACACATAAGGTAGCATTTTTTGACAAGGCAGCATAAATCAGTGGTGTGTAACTGCATGTGAAAAATAATATAACAAGACCTGCAATATTCAAGCAATAGGCTATTTTATTTCATAAGGCTAAATATTTAAATTCTTAAGGAAAATACAGCTATTCTCTCTCTCTCTCTCTCACACACACACACACACACACACACACACACAGTAGGTGCTATTTGTTGCTATTTGTAAGTACTATGATGAACACACATGCGTTCATGCGCATGGTTAAGTTGTGGCTCGTTTCAAAGGTTTTGTAACTACCATTCCTATGGTGGCAAGTTTACATACATTAGTCAAATAAAACTGACCACACAATCAAACTTTAGACTGACGTAATGAATAGTTTCATTATGTTGAATATTTTGCAGCATCTAGCTAATGATGGATGTAGTAGGTTGTAATTAGCGTTAAGCAGCAACTTACAGGCGAATGAACACAAGTAGTTTTTGTTTTGAATGATTTAATTTAATCTATTGAAAAGATGCAGTGCAGGCAGAGGTCGAGCAGTAAGCTAGCTTTCATTTCCTGCAGGCGATGGGGATGTCAAGTTTAACAGGCTGGGTTTGTAACCTTTATTTGCAAATGTATCACAATTAACGAAACTGTCAAAGAGTGAATCATGAATGGAAGGATGTTTTGCTCTCTTTTCATCTCTACTAGTTAACATTTGCTAGCTACAGACTGCCGATCAAAGGCTTCGGGCAACTACCGACAACTTTTAAGGTTGACGTTGTGAATCACTCAACACACCTTAAATCTGAACCACTGTGATGACACGCCACATTGTTTTTCTGTCTCTCCTCATTAAAGTGTCCAAGTGAAACAAGGAGACTCGTGATTCAATCTGCTTTGTGGAATGTCACAAATCTCTGTTATGCTATTTTAATTTACCCTCAACCGTGGCTGGTAGGTTGAGCAAATTCACACACCACCACACAAAATCACTCGCATTTTTGTGTCGACTGGTGGGAGGTGCTAATTTCCAACCCTGTGTTTGGGGCCAAGTACAGTAACTTGAGTTTTGTCTGAGTTTAACATCAGAAAATTGCAGGTCATTTGGGTTTTTATGGCCTTAAGGCATGCTTGAAGTTTAGTTAACTGATTAGTTTCATCTGGCTTGATCGATAGATATAATTGGCTATCCTCCGCATAATGGAGTGTTTCCTTATAATATTGCCCAAAGGAAGCATATATAATGTAAATAGAATTGGTCCAAGCACAGAACCTAGAACTCCATGACTAACTTTGGTGTGCTTAGAGGATTTATCCTTAACCTGTACAAACTGAGATTGTTCTGATAGGCTTTAAACCAGCTTAGTGCAGTTCCTTTAATGCCAATTAAATGTTCCAGTCTCTGTAATAGGATGTAATGGTCAATGGTGTCTCTCTTTGTGCTATGATGCACTCTAAATTCTGACTGAAAATCCTCAAATATACTATTGTTTTCACATAACTCATTGGAAACTGTTTTCTCAAGAATTTTAGAGATTAAAGGAAGGTTAGATATAGGTTACAGCTACTGTAAAAGACTATGGTAAATAGCCAAAGCGACTTACATATGAGAAAGACAATGGAAGCAATTATAACAACACAAGGTAACAAAAAGCATAAGTGCCTCAAAAACTAGTCTGATTAAAGGTCAGCACAGTATACAAAGCTAAGGATAGGAAGGGGTGTTTTTTTTTTTTCTTAGAAGAGATAGAAAAGAAGAAGAAGTTAGGGACTGTCATTTAGATGTTGACGAAAGAGATGTGTTTTCGCGGCTTCGACAATTGAGAGCAACGCGGTCTCCGTGGAGTGTGGTGGTTAGAATGAATTACCTTGGAAACATCAGATTCAGATAGTGGAGAGAAAGAGGGCAACAGACACGTATCTAGGATGTGTGTGAGGTGGCGGCCTAGAGAATTCACTGCTGATGGCGGTTGTTTTCTTTCCAAAGAAAGCTGTTAAATCCGATGAAGGTGAGCAGGCGGAGAAAGGAGAACAGAAGGTTTTAAAGAGAGTCCACCTCCTTGGCCGGTGCCTTGAGGAATGTGAGGATTAATATGAATGGGGGAGTGGATTCATTTAGGCTAACATATTCTTCATGACCCAGCGAGATTTCAGAAAGACAAAATAAGTCAATAAGATAATCTGATATTAGATTGTTTACTAGTACAGTTTTAGATGACAGACATCTGATGTTTAAGAGTCCACATTTAATTCTCCTATTATGAGGTGCTATTTCAGTGTGGTCATTTTTTTAAAGTTTTTATTTATAATTCCTCTTCTGTTAACTTGTTATTTAATAAATGTAAGTAGTCAGGGGCAAACAGCATTATTATGGGGTTAAGTGACCCTATTCAATTCAATTCAATTCAATTTTATTTATATAGCCCAGTATCACAAATCACATTTGCCTCAAAGGGCTTCACAGTCTGTAACATACGACACCCTCTGTCCTTAGACCCTCGATTCGATTAAGGAAAAACTACCCAAAAAAACCCTTTTAACAGGGGAAAAAATGATAGAAACCTCAGGAAGAGCAACAGAGGAGGGATCCCTCTTCCAGGACGGACAGACATGCAATAGATGTCGTAAGTACAGAATAGATTTATAGCATGAAAACTATAACCTATACAGCCATGATCGCGAAATTATTGTATATATATATATATATATATATATTATTATTATGTTAGAAATGTTTAGGTGGTAAAACATAAGGGAAGATGATGGATCCAGACGGACAACCGAGCAGCTCCAGGTGGAGCCCAACGAGCAGGACCCGAGCCACTCGTCCCCTGCACCATAGACACAGCAGCACTGCCCCAGCAGGTCGCCATAGTCACAGATCCAGATACATCTCAGGACACTGAAATACCTGCTGAAAGTGACCGTAAGAAAGAAGAGACGGACGACAAAGCACAAAACTCAAGAAGAAGAAGTCAAGTTAGTAACATGCATTTATGGGATGAGAATGCATACGGATGGAGAGGAGGACAGAGGTGAAGAGATCATTCCTGAACCACAACTGTGTTTTCAATTGGGCTCTAAATATTTTGGGAACCCGTTTTTCTTTGGGCCCACTACTCAGTGGTTAGAATAGGTTTAAACTGTGATTTGTCAGTCCATAGTATGTTTAGCTGCTAATCCGTGATTCAATTCTAATATTGCTAACCCTAAACTAACCCACTATATCTATTTTCAAGTTTTAAGAATAGCTTTGCTAAAGCAACATGCTTATGTGAGCATAGGCATTTTACACTGAAACATGTTCCTATTTAAATCTGCACAAATTTTAATGCTAAGCTCCCAATTTCTTTTACCAATGACTGCTGATTTCTTATATTCTTATTTAACCGTTTCTCAGAGGGATCGTTTTCTCTTTCTGCCCTTTTAATTGTCAGTCTGGGAAACTGATAAAGGACCCAAACGCAGACAGAGGAGGCAGAACGATAACTTCAGTGATTTACTAGAAGCTTACTGGAAGGGTAAGAATATAGGTTGACGGAATACAGGCAGACAGGCAGGCAGGCAGGCAGGCAGGCAGACAAGCATGAAAGACCATTCAAAAATATAGAGTATTGGAGCGCGGTTAGCTCAGTTGGTAGAGTGCCCGCCCCATGTGCGAGGATACAGCCCTCACTGCAGCGGGCCTGGGTTTGACTCCGACCTGCGGCCCTTTGCTGCATGTCATCCCCACCTCTCTGTCTCCCATTTCCAGTCTCTTCAGCTGTCTCTGTCCATTAAAGGCATTAAAAGCCCCAAAAATATACTTAAAATA
>CM022474.1:29379314-29411992 GCA_011952105.1 Coreoperca whiteheadi
GGAGCTGTTCTATAAATGAAATAAAAAAAACAAAAAAATACTAAATATATATATATATATATATATATATATATATATATATATATATATATAATTTATTTATTTATTTTTATTGCTCTATAGGCGACTCCAAACTTTTATTTCTTCTTTTCGTGGTACTTTTATATAGTTTGTTCTATTTGATTGCCTATTGTTGGAATTTACAATGGTTAAATGGAGCATCAAATTGTATAGGTGCAATCAATTAAATTTGGCTTTCAAAATGATCAAAGATAATCATAAATAATAATTTTAATGAATAAAGTCCATGGGGCACCACCCTTAAACAAGGGAAAAGAATAGCTAATTGATTTAGTCTCATAAATTAGAGAAAACTATCAATTTGGAACTCTGATTAATTATCAAATTAATAACTTTAACCAAATGTATCAACAATAGCTAGTAGGTTGAAAGATTTGGAGTTCGATAGGCTATAGAAGAGGTTGGCAAATTATTCACAAACCAGCATAATTATACAGATGAATTTATTAAAAGATAATAAAAGCAAATAACAGAATATGAAATCTAACTAAACTTTACTAACTAAAGAACACAAGGGTGTGTGTGTGTGTGTGTGTGTGTGTGTGTGTGTGTGAGGTCCAAAATGGCTGCTTGGATTCAAAATGACGGCAGGCCAACGCTGCATGTTGTTGGGTGAAACATGACGATCATCAAATTAGCATGTGGCTACAGAAATAACCAGTGAAAACTCACTCAACTCAACTCATTTTATTTATATAGCACTTTCAAAGCCATTAAATGGACCAAAGTGCTGTCCATAGTTAATAAAAATAGTTTTAAAAAAAACATATAGAGCAATGGAATGCGAGATCGTACCAACATAAACTAACAGCATAACATAACACCTGAAAAATATTACAATCAATCACTCACAGTGCTCAGAAACAATCAAATGCCATAAGATTGATAGAATAATAATCTTATGGCATAATTATAGAATAGTAACTTGACAGTTCATGCACTATTACTTTATACTGTAATACTAACCTCAACCGGTTAACCCACTTTGTACATTACACTTATTTCATTTTGAATTTATACTTATACCCACTTTGTAGTTACCTGTATTATAGTGAATTATATTTTGGCTTTTTGCTTAGTACTTCCATTCTTGTGTGCACTGACGTGATAGTGAGCTGCTGTTACAAAGAGTTTCCCCTCGGGGATTAATAAAGTATTTCTGATTCTGTTTCTGAATAAGTATCACAACAAAAAAACTCAATATACATTCTCAAAAGTAACACAGTCCTGTGCTTAGCAGTGTACTCTGCTATGCTCTTTTATGCTCAGTTATTATGTTACGACTTGGTATTTCTGCTCCGAGCAGATTATGCGGCGGTAACAGCTTTTGCTTAGCAGCAGTGCTGGAGCCAGAAGGAAAGAGATCTTGCTTGCTCCCGGTTAGAGGTGAGCTAACTAGAAATCTGCAGGTGCTTCTGTTGCGGCCAAATCCTTTGTCCTTTCTTCCATGGTTCTGCACAGAGCAGACCTGGCCAAGGTCCAGGCTTAGAGCGAGGAGAAAAGAGAGACAACAATGGCCGCTGGCCCTTTTTTTTAACCTAGTGATATCACAGGTCACAGGTCAGACGGACTAATGGTAGCTGGAGCCTGGGTAAGTTCACAGGTGTGAAGTCTGGAGTATTGAGGAAAACTGAGTTCTATGGCTTTCTTTTGTTTACAGAGCAAAAGTGCATGCGGTCACACTATTTTATTGTTTATATTCTACTTTTTGTCGTTTTTTGTCATTTCCTGTGTGCATAGCATGGAGAATTAATCTAGAACTTTGTGATGATAAAGTAGTCAATATTATTGGTCATGATAAAATCCTGGTAGATGAAAGCCTTATTGGCATCAACCTTATATTGAGTCAACAGAATTGAGCTGATTCAACAGTGGGAATGGAAGAAGTGGATTTAGCTGTGATAAGATTGTTTCTGTCTGGACTGCGATTAGAGTTTGGTATTGCCCACTGCCTTTCAGTGATCCTAACAAGACTGAATGAATTAGTGAAGGAAACAAAACCTAAACCAGCACCAGCAGGACCCTCACTGTCTGGGACAGGTCTATGAAGTACAGAGCCAGGATGCTGGGCAGGGTCTTGTTGGGAAAACCATCAATTAAGGCTAAAAGCAATGAAGTTAATTAAATTACAAATCAGTTTTTCTCGTAAATGGTTGATCATTACAGGCAAACAAATTAAAATGCATGTTTTAGAATGAAAAAGTATAGGGAGGAAATGCACAACAGTGACAACAAATCCTCAGGAATGAAGTGAAAATGTTCTTGAAATATTTTAACTCTTAACTCTTACCCAGGATAAACCGCTTACTCTAGGCTACTCTGATAATCCCTCTGTATACATCTGGTTGCCTAATACATAATCTGATACTTTTGTTTGTTTTCTTGTGCGTGTTAAGGGGATCTTACACCACTGGGTATCCAACCAAAAGCGGAGGACAAAGTCCGACACAGCATGCGTCGCCCGGCCCTGAAACCACCCACAACCAGTGGAGCCAACATGAGAGCCAACACTCAGGCTGCTGCCACCACCACAGACATACGTGCTCGACCGTGGGAAAGACAGGTGTCCGGGGTCACGCACACACAGTCCTCCAGCACACTGAGGAGTCAAAAGAGAGGACGAGTAGGTGGAGGAAGAGGGGGAGAAAGAGGAGCAACGGTGATGAGAGAGAGGAACCTGGGGGACATCAGAGGAAAGGATCGAGTGACCGCAGGGAAGGAAGATAGAAGAGGAGGAAGACTGTGTGAAGAGTCCAAGGGGAAGGAGAAAGAGAGGAATGGACATCAGAGGCCAAGAGAAGCAAATGGACTGAAAAGCCGGGGGACTAATGGGAAAGGAAAAGTAGGTGCTGAAGGGGGTAACAGAGGAGGGGGACTCAAGCCAAATAACATACTGTCTCACCAGGAAGTTTATCTGACAGCCATGGTGGTTCCACGCACGCCTGTAGCACCAAGAAACCAGGACAAGACACAAGACCAAGGTAATGAACCAAACTTTAGAGCACAGGGTGGTGGGTTTTGTAACTTTTATTTTTGACAAACTGAGGGTATTCTCTAACAACAAGCACTGTAAAATGTATCAAGTGAATCATAAAGTTAAGTCCCCCTCCCCACCCCAACAATTTTTTCAGATCCCTAAGTAACAACTCTTTGTTTCATTTTTAATGCAGAAGAGGGAAATGATGCAGTTGTTGATTATCAAATGAATTTTATTGAAATAACTGCTAAAAACAAAAACAAAAAATACAAAAAAAAGAAAAGGCTAAAAGGCTAACAGTAAATATGCATTTATAATTGGAAACTGTACTCTACATATTTGTTGAATTGTATGCTTGCTCCACATGGAAAAACCAAATCTTACTTTGGATTTGTGCATTTTCAGTTGACCTGCTGTGCACGGACTACAACACTCTCTAGATTATGCTAGCAATTCTTTGGAATTTACTAATTGGAAGTGTACTAATTGATTACAGACTTCATTTCCCCCGTTATTAGTCAGGAATCATCCACTGAAATTACAGTTACATTAGTTTATTTCTAGAAAATTGAGGAGAAACTCTGTGACCCGTAAAATAAATGAAAAAACTTAGTGTATGAGGTATAGTGTCTTATGGTCTAAAACAGGGACATTTACACCCTTATTCACTTTTAAGCATGTAAAGCTCTGAGTAGGTAACATAATTGTTTTGTAAGGGTTCCCAAACTGTGTACTAATGATAGGATCAGGGGGTCACCAAAGTATCTTCCAGATGGGAGTATGAAGGTGTACAGTATATACAGTATATATATAATACAGCTGTGTATGATTTGGGGGTGAGGAGATTCAGTCGTCTGAAAATTGAAAGATGTGCCTGATGATGGCCACAGGAGGGCCTCATGGGAATGAGAATTTTCAAAAACTTAACGGTTCTTACTTACGGCTAATCTGTCATTTAGTTTAAAATTTGCATGTTTTATTTCTTTTTTGACACCTTGAGGGCAGCAGAATAAGCTGCCTGCTGCTAGAAACGAGGTTAATGAAAGAGTGTAGTTATGGGCCGGAAATCCATGCAATTTTCCAAAATGAACTAAAAAGCTTCGTAGAGCTGAGGGGAACTGCAAGGTTGGTGATAATTCTCTCATAGTTTGCCACTACTAGAGACCCCTTCATTATTGCTGATGGTCACATGGACAGAGACAGTCAGACTGTTTGAAAGAGGACATAATATTAGTATCCACATTGGCCTGAAAAAAGTCTAAATGTGATTACCACCCCAATGTATGACTACTGGCCATTGAGCACCTGTAACAGAACCTGAGAGGGGTAAGTGCCTTGCTTAAGGGCATAATAAAGACTCTGAGTAGTGCAGTGAAACTTCTTGTTGTATTCTGTTGAATACTAGTTTTCTCTTTTACATATGTGTCATGCTACAAAATTAGTTTTCCAGGGAAGTTACATCTAATCTAATCATATCTATTAAGACGTTTTAAGGGATGTAACATATGTGAAGTGGTTCACAATACCTTTTTAAACATGTTATTCTCGATCTGCTGCAAGCAGTTCACAAATTATTCTGTTACTCATTATGTCTTCCCACTGTCCATATTTTGTGTTCTTAGGCCAAAACCATGATAGGACCCAGGACAACCTCCCTGTACTCTCCCGGTCCAGCAGTGAGGGGGGGTCAAACAGAATGTCCCTCAGCTCGGACACAGAGGGCCCCCCACCAGGGCCCCTGCATCCCTCTCTATCCCACCGAACCAACCCTGACATCAGTGAAGAAGAGGGGGAGGGAGATCCAACTGCCTGCGTGAACGTCCAGAATGGTCCAACCCACTGCCTTGCAGGTAATGAAAAAACAGAGATGGACTGTACCAAGTCAGAGGTGAACGCAGGGGGAGTAAAAGATGACAATAATACTAAGGTGGATGGCACCAACTCTGTCACTCAGGGAGATTGTGCAGCTGCTCATACTGTACCAAAGAGTGAAAGTATTGCAGGGTTAAATTATGACTCTGTTAAATACACTCTGGTGGTCGATGAACATGCTCAATTGGAGCTGGTCAGCCTCAAGGACTGCCTGCACGGTTACGAGCACAATGATGACAGCGATGCAGAGACGATCTATCAGTCAGCCAATGAGGAGGAAGACCCAGAGTATGAGGAGGAGAGGAAGAGGAGAGAGGAAGCAAGGAAGCAAGGTAATGATACAGATTAATTTTTAACATGGCTGAGCACACTTCTTTCATAAGCAGTATCATGAGTTGGTACAACAGTGGCTAAAAGTCTAAAAGCAAGATACAGATCGCTTTTTTGCTATTTGCTTTTCTAAAAACCTGCCAGTAGTAGGGTTAAAAACTCTTGTCCCGAGGATGGCCCTAAAGGAAAGTTCATGGGGTAAGTTCATTAAATTAAAGGGTTTATCCCTTTGAGTGCATGAATGGGGGCAACAGTACCTTGGGAACGAGAGGGTGGCAGGTTCAAGAGGTCACAGACCATGGTACGGAGTATGGACTGGAGACTAGAAAGTTCTCCTCCGCCTGGCTGTATGGCAACCCCATCACTCTGGCCTCTCTCCACAACTAATGCTTGTGAATGTGTGTGCATTTAATAAATGTGTGTGTGTGTGTGTACGTGTGTGTGAAATCTTACACACACACACACACACACACACACGAAAATAACAACAGGAATGGTTAATAAAGTAGTTCTCAGCAAATGTCATGGTAATCTGCTTTGTGTACAAAGTTGACATTTTGTCCTGATGGTGGTGCTAGACTAGTCATTAAATGTCCAAAATGAAAATGGTTTGTCCTTTGGGAAGCATGAATATGTTCAGTAAAATTTATGGTAGGGCTGTTTTTCAGGATTTAATATTTGTTTTGAAAAAGTGGAAATGACTTTTTACTTTTTATTAATTATAATGTAATATTAATAATTAATTATGCTGGAGCTAGAGACAAGTATATCATCTCTCATCTTTCATCTGCACAAAGAAATAGAATTTTGAGACAGGCCTTGTGGACTCAAATTTAAATGATGTTAACAAGGGTTTTGGGATTTATATGTAGAGTTGTGTGTCATCTGCATATCAACAGAAATAGATATCATGCCTCTGTATCATGTTATTAATTTGGAACACAGTAAAAACAAAAGAGCGTAAAGGAGCTGGTCAGCCTCAAGGACTGCCTGCACGTTAGCCTTGTGGAACACTAATGAACAGATAATCGTTAGAGCATTTTGTACTAGATAATTGTGCAAGTGTAGCTTCAGGGAGAAGTTTGACTAAAGTTGAAATCAAACCTACGCCATCTGTTTGTACAGCTATCAGTTTAACCTTTCCTTGTTTTCTGCTCCAAGAGAGGAGGAAAGAGGAGGAAAAGAGAAGAAAGGAGGAGGAGGAGACTAAGAAGAGGAGGGAAGAGGATTTGAAGAGGAGGAGGGAGGAGGAGGTGAAGAGGAGGAGGGAAGTTGTGGCAAGGATCTGCAAGCAGTCCAAGGTAACGTCAACCACAACTTCAGAGGAAGAGGAATCTAACGGAGGAAGGGCCGGAGCTTCCAGAAGTAGGAAGTTCCTCAACCTATTTGCCAACAACAGCAGCCATTACAGTGCCACTGGTTTGTATATTCTCCAAATATCTCTAAATATAAATTTTTAGATAATAAATATCTAATTAATATTCAGGCTCCTGAACCCAACATGTCTTATGTCAGGTCCACACTATACAATATCAGCTCCATTATAGCCCAACCCGGTAGACACAGGGCGTCTGGTCGTGTCAGGAACAACAATGGGCATCGGGCCTGAAAACCATAATTTTATCCTGTGTAGTGTGTCATAGTGGACGACAACCAACACTACATCTGGGACGACTTAGGGTGTTAGAATGTCTTTTGCCTTCCACAATGTGATCTGTCACGTCCGTGATGTTGACCAATAGGAGCACAGGGCGCTCTGCCGCACATCTGTAAACATGGCGCAGTGATAGAGGAATGATGTTGTTGATGCCGCTCAGTGGAACTGTGAAACAGAGGAAAAGTGACATTCGTTTTTTCTTCCCTTTTTTTAGGCTTTTCTGAACACAAGACAGCTAGCATCATACACATCGCTTTGGATGCCATTGTTTGTTTACATTATTGTTTCGCGTAGTCAGTCCCTAGCTCCTCCTTCACGCAATTTGTGATTTACATCACGCAAATCGTGAAAGATTGCAAGTGATGATATATCGTGGACCAACATATAATCTCTCATGTCTCTCGCCCAAGTCACGGCAATAATTTATGACTCTATAATTACCTAATCTAACACAGTGAGCATCGTAACAGATAAAAATATCATGTAGCCTGAACCCGACATTACTAGAGCTTACCAATTAAAGTTGCTTCCTGTCTTTCATATAAGACTGCATTACAGTTCACTTCTGCCAATTTATATTGTACAGACAATGAAGACAAATAGGGAGGTAATATGATCTAAGGTTATCAGTATATGCATTAATATACCAAAAATGACAGACCAGGATGTGGGTAGGATTAGCAGCGTGCGTTAATGTCAGCCCTAGTATCCTTTTTCATACTACCACCAGGAGTCACCAAAGTCAACATTTTACAAATCATACACACAGGGGTTTTAAGCTTTTACATGGTGGTGGCCATTTGAGCTTTCCATTCCTCAGTATATGAGTCAAATGGGATAACTTGATTTTTTGTTTCTTCATTAAAGGATGAATACGAAACAAAAAACACACTGTAAGATGCTGATTGTGTGAATAACATCAATGCTGTATTATTCAGGTGCTGGGTCATTTGGTGTGTTCTCCTGTGTTTTGGATGGAGTGGAGAGACAGCAGAGCCACAGAGCTGTCTACAGGTTAACACACATGAACATACACAAACCTATTGTGAAATGTACAAATAAACACATTAGACTGCTCTCTTGAATTTTTTTTTGCTTGTTTTTAGGTTTGTCCCTCGTCATGCAGATGAACTGAACCTAGAGACAGATGACCCAGTATTAATGCTGAACCAGTCTGAGGACCTGTGGTGTCAGGGTTACAACATGAGAACTGGAGCTACCGGCGTATTCCCTGCCTTCTACGCTGTCAGGGTGGCCAAAGATATTAACCAAGGTACATTGCAAAGAACTGGACTGTAAAAACGCCACTAAAATCCCCATTATCAGCAATATTTGATCATTCAGTATGTTTCTTTGTTCTCATTTCTTCTGGCAGTCCAGAAAGATGGTTGGATAGAGCAGTTCCTAGTGCGATTCCTGGGTTCAGTTCAGGTCCCTTTCCACAAAGGCAACGACGTGCTGTGTGCTGCGATGCAGAAGGTACATGAATACAGACACTGTACAGCAGAACCACACCATGAAAGCTGATTATCAGTTATATAGTGGTAAATAAAGACAACAACTTCCAGCTAGTGATCATCAGGTATAACACCCAAATAAAAGCTAATTTCCTCAATGGCTTTTTTAAAAAAAGCCTATCCTTTCACATTTTTCTTTTTAATATTTAATAAAAAGTATAGAGAGATTAGATTAAAATAACCTTTGTTTGTCTTTTGTATATTTGACAATACTTTTACCTCTTAAAGCACCACTAATCAAAATGTTATTTTTATTAATAATGAAACAAATGACAAATAATTAATTGAGAAACCCACAGAGCACTAAACTCCACAGCTCTTTATTTATTTGAAGCAGGCTTCTATTAGGCACAGGCCTTTATTTCTCATTCCCTCTCTTTGATAATTATATTTGGTCACATTTTAGTATGAAGTCTCCTTGTTTTCTGATCCACTCCTGTTTGCTCTGTTAACTGTTTGTAACTGCATTATGCTGTTCATACAAACTCAGCACTTCCTGTATCTGTTTCAAATTAAAAGCCCTCTAGTGTTTCAGTGGACAAAATCCCTTCATTTCTTAACAAGGTTTTTATTTTAAAACATTTGCAGACCTGTATTGTGAAAAAATTGAATGACTTGCACGATTCCTGTATGGTACTAGCTATTGCCATCTTGTGGCACTTGTACGTTACTACAAAATACAGTTTGGCTGGGACATTGACATACATTCACCTGCAGTGACTGAAATTGGACAATAATAATCAATATGAGTAATGCACAACAACAAAGTGTTGAAAATAGCATGATTACATTGTTGAATTTATTAAGTTAAAGCGATGAAATATTCATTATGATTAGTTGGCATGTGCATTATATAACCCACCAGGAGTTAATCCACCTTTATTTTTTCGCGGGCCTGTCTTTGGGACCGGCCTTTATGTGTTCATGGCGACCATGCTCCCGGCTGTTATTTGAGACCCGGCTTTTATTTGAGGGAATACAGTACCAGCTAAAGAGACAGATATTTTTGTTAGGAGTTGGTAGAGTCCAAAACAAAGCTATGTGAATAGTTGGACTTTCATTCATCAGGTGGACACAAACAACTCCAATATGCTGAGGTTGCCCTGTCTCAGCTAAATGTGTAAATGGGCAACCATTTGCTAACATATTAGCCTAAACAACTTTATAAGCTGATAATATGTTAGGACAGTGTGTTTGTCAGCTTGTTTTGGGATTCTTCTGCTCCCAAGTGATCAAAACTTGAAATTAATGCAGCTTTGAGTATTTACAACCTGAAGAGGTGAACTTAGTTTAGTTTTACCCTCACTACACATGCTGGTGATCACTTGGTATCCAGAGCATTAACCTACAGAACGTGGTTTGTTGTGGATCCATGTCCGAAGAACCTGATTATTGTTTAAACTAGACTTTTTACTCAAATAAATAAATAAAATATCTATTACTTGTATTTTCTTATTATTCCCTGGGAGCACAAGTGTGTTAAATACTTATTACACTACCAAATTAGTTTTTTGTTATTCAGTAGAAAATATGAGAGGGTGTGACTTCCACGTTGAGTGTGTAGTGAGCGGCATCTGAAACATAGCTCTTGAGAGCAGTCTTATTAAGTAGTGGGTAAATCGCAGCATTGGGGTACCAGGATGACAGAAAACTACCATGTCATGTCTGCGGCAAAGACAGCTAACCACCAAGAGCTATCAGAAGCTAACAGGGCTAGGCGAAAGCTACCAGCTGACCTGGAGAATCTCTGCTCAACCCTCCCATCCAACTTCACTCAGTCTATGACAGGTGTAGTCAATCACAGGGCTTAAAACACACATAGAGTCAAATATGAATTAATTAATACCTGGTCACCCTATATGACAACGTGGCAGTGATATCACTCTTCTCAACTGTCAGTTGGATACAACCTCACAAATACAAATGCAGATGGGTCTGCAGACATTTTTTGTTTAAACTGGCCTTCTGAGCGCAGGCCAATGCCGATTATGTCAAAATGCCAAAGATCAGCCTGATTAATCAGATTCCTCTGCTACAAAATGAAATAAGAGATTCTGTGCAAGGCCTGGGGAAAGAAACAGGTGTTTTTGAACGGGAGATTAATATAGGCTACTTCAACCAAGACCGACCGCCCCCCCCCCCCCCACACACACACACACACACACAGCAGTCCTGCAAAATGGGTGTTAAAGCAGAACAAGATCTAGTTCCAGACTCTGTTCCCCACCAAGCTACGAGTATTCTATGATGACGAGACGCTGCTGTACCAGACAGTGGAGGAGGCAGCTACTGACATGAGGAACAGAGGACTGTCCTTCAAAGTGATCACACCGATAGAGCGCCTGGCTGGGCAACTGACCCACTCTGCCTGAGAGGTGGTGGGAGGATCCAGACCGCAGGGGGACAGAGAGGGAGTGAGGGAAGAACATAACGGAAATCCGCGGGTTTAAGAAGACAGCCTCCACCCCCTTCAGAAGAGCTTTAAGATCTGGATATCTTTGAAAACATCAGTGAGCTGAACAGTATAGACAATGTTTTATATTTGTTACATTCATCCCTTTTCCCCTTTCTAAATGAGAATACATAAAGGGGATGAATACACAGGGAAGTGTGTTCTGTGTAATTGACGCAGACCTCTTCAGTAATTTTTTTGGATGCTGCAGTGGGAACGTTTCCCTTTAGCTCAGCCCAGGGTCATCCACAGGAGACCCCTACCTTGCAATCGCACCTTTGTTTTTTCATATGTTCTTTTGTTCTTGTTTGTTCAGGGAGTAGATCTATTACGTATTATTTTAAAGGCAAAGATAGCCTTCATGATGGAAGGAAAATGCTGCAGCCAGGGCTTGAAGTGTAATATTTAATGTTATCTGTCCCGCCATTATTATATTCCACTTACTTTAAGCCCCATAGCAAAACAAAGAACACATTTTGACCGTAAAAAAATCTACTAACGGACTGCTTGTGTTAAGTTTCCTCCTCGACCGCAATAGCTGCAGAGATGTTTACTCTCAGCTCAGATGTTATAGGTGGGTGGTGAAATATTAGATTGTATGCGAAACATTTTTGTAGAGAAAAAGTTATAAAAGTCCTCACAAATGGCTGTGGTCAGCACAGGACAGGTGCAGCAACAGAGTTGAGAACTGAATTTATTATGTGGAACAGAGCTTTGGGACTGTGGGAGTTACTGGAGATGATGGTGGCAAAATATTCCGCTCTTGAAGCTTTCACAGATTGCTGATAATTTGTCTGACAGCCTTTTAGTATCTCAAATGAAACCTACAGCCTTTTTTTTTTCCATTTACGTTCTGACATAGTCACCATTCAGACATGGCTGAGATTTGGCTCTAAGTTTTCTGACTGTCAGAAGGGCAACAGAGTCCATGATATCTCCATAGATTGAATTAAACTTTGTGATTAATTGGTCTGTGTTCAGCTGAAGGCATTGGGCCTTAATACAGCAGAATAGAGAGGAGGTGCTGATTCTCATCCCAGCCACTTTACACTTGGCTGCAAACCGCCCCAGCGCACGCTGAAGGTCCTGGTTTAATGAAGCCAACAGGACAGCATCATCTGCAAAAAGCAGAGACGAGATTCTGTGGTCCCCAAACTGGACTCCCTCTGGCCCCTGGCTGCGCCTAGAAATCCTGTCCATAAAAATAATGAACAGAACCGGTGACAAAGGGCAGCCAAGTGGAGGGAGTCCAACATGCACCGGAAACAAGTCGGACTTACTGCCGGCGATATGAAGCAAACTCCTGTTCCGGTCATATAGGGACTGGACAGCCCTTAGCAGAGGGCTCCGAGCCCTGTACTCCCAGAGCACCCCCCACAGGTTGCCGCAAGGGACAATCGAATGCCTTCTCCAGATCCACTAAGCACATTTGGACCAGGTGGGTAAACTCCCATGAACCCTCCATCAACATGGAGAGGATCTAGGGATGGTCCAGTGTTCCATGACTGGGACGAAAACCGCATTGTTCCTCCTGATTACGAGGTTTGACTATCGGTCGAATTCTCCTGTCCAGTACCCTGGCATAGACTTTTCCAGGGAGGCTGAGGAGTGTGATCCCTCTGTAGTTGGAACACACCCTCCAGTCCCTCTTCTTAAAAAGGGGGACCACGTCTGAGGATGTCCCCAGTCGAAGGCAGCAGATTACAGTGGGGGTCCACTGTAAACAGTGTGTACTAGCTGGGCTCTGCGTCCCCCTCCTGAGGCGTCGGACAATTTGCCAGAATTTCTTCGAGGCCGACCGATAGTCCTTCTCCATGGCCTCACCAAACTCTTCCCAGACCTGGGTTTTTGCCTCCGCAACCACCCGGGCCAAAGCTCGCTTGGTTTTCCTATCAGCAGAGTCCCTTCAGCCAACCAGGCTCAATAGGACTCCTTCTTCAGCTTGACGGTTTCCCTTACTTCCAGAGTCCACCACCGGGTTTGGAGGTGGCCGCCACGACGGGCCCTCCAAATTGACAATTCTAGTGAAGTGTAAAATGTGTAGTTTTTAATATGTTAAATACCTTACGGCCACAGCTCTGAGCGGCCGCATAGACAATGGAGCTGGAGAACATGGTCCACTCAGACTCAATGTCTCCAGCCTCCCTCAGAATCTGGTAGAAGCTCTGCTGGGGGTGGGAGATGAAGATCTCTCTGACTGGAGACTCGACAAATGTTCCCAGCATACCCTCACAGTACGTTTTGGTCTGCCAAAGTCTGTCCAACTTCCTTTCCTGCCATTGGATCCACTATAGCACAACCACTATACAGTATATGTCGATATATTTCCAAAACTATTAGAATTACAGCATGTCAAACAAGTTGTAACAACAACAAAAACTGCAGACAAAGCAGGTGGAAATACTGCTTCTCTACTTTTTACTCGAGGCGTTGTCAACTGGAGTAAGACATTACCTTCTCTTCACCTGGTTCAATGTCTCCACCGCAGCCTCTCTGCTCTGCTGTGTGTGTGTGTGTGTGTGTGTGTGTGTGTGTGTGTGTGTGTGCGTGTGTAGAGCTGAGCCCACCCTCGGTCAAACACGCAGAAGAGAGGACAGAAAATCTAGCACGACCATAAAATATTTTTACATATCTGCATGATTTACGTGGGTCACATTTTCAGGTCGGAAAATCCTGATTCCGAATAAAATCGGAATAATCCCATCCCTGATTGTTTATTTATTACATACTTGCTGCGATTGTTTATGCACTGATGTTTAAGGTGGCTTTTATGTTTTGTTGTACAGTATGTTTAGTTGCGGCACACCATTCACTTCACTTTAAGTACAACAGGTTCGCATATGTGTGAAGAACTCAGTTCATTTTGCCATAGACAATTGACCTTTTGTCGCAATAATAACGAAAGTGAATAATAATTTGTGTATCAACCCTGTGATTCTGATCTGTTCCAAAATTTAATTGGTTCTTCCTTGGCCCATGCTACACCCTTCCACCAAGCTTCGTGAAAATCAGGCCAATGGTTTCTCTGTAATCCTGCTGAAAGACAAACAACACCAAAAACATAACCTCCTTGGCAGAGGTAATAAAATAAGAGGATAGATACAAAACAAAAACATTGAGAACATAAATCAATCATTTCTAATGAATACATGTAGGACAGTATGCAAGTCTGCATGCATGGACTTTAAAGATGTATATTCAGAACAAATGTAAATGTGAATGGACTGTACTTGTATAGCACCTTTCTAGTCGTCCGACTACTCAAAGCGCTTTCACACTACATATCACATTTACCCATACACACACATTCATACACTGATGGCACAGCTTTGGGAGCAATTTGGGGTTCAGTATCTTGCTCAAGGATACTTCGACACATGGATGGGGGAAGTCTGGTTCGAACCGCCAACCTTCAAATTGGTAGACAACCCGTTCTGCCACCAAGCCACATAACAACTATAAAAACTTATTTGATTTCCAAAATGGTCAGACAACATGTCATTAGAACTAGTTCTGATCAAACATCCTAAGACTGGCATATCGCTACACACCAGTTAAAATTTATTTTGTCAAAACCAGACCCTGGTGCTGATCATAAAAGCTGTCTGATTTAATAATTATTTGTGTTAACAGGTGGCGTGTAACAGGCGACTAGCAGGACAACCTCCCTCAGCCTGTATGCTGGAGGTCAGTGTGAATGGTGTGAAGATCCAGGTCCAGGATCAGTGTCACTCTGATTACAGGGTACGTGCACTTTTTTAGCTACATATCTAACTACCTACCTTCCCTACTTCTTGAGTGTCTCATCTTTTCAAATTCAGCTGATGGATAACAGGCAGCAGGTAATTGTGATGTTGGAGACTGCCACTGTAGAGTGCTATACCCCTAACTACAGCAATCAGCAGTAACTACTAGCTACTCAAAAAAGGTGATGGTCAACTACTTTGTCAATTTGGATAAATATTCCACACACCAAGACAAACACTGGACTTAAATCATTTAAACTTTACATTTCTCTCTCTGTCACTGTCCCTATCAGGGGAACCAGTGTTTCCATTTCTACCAGTTGAAGAACATCTCATTCTGTGGCTGTCATCCAAAACATAGCAAGTGAGTTAAACTACTTGTATTAAACTATAAATGGTAAATGGTACTTTTTATACAATGTTTAGTGACATTTAATTTAAGTGACGATGTAAAGCTCTGTTAAGATTAGTGCTTTGTCTAGCACAGGAGGTTGGCCTCAATAAATATTTGTAAACGAAACCTCTAAACTGTAAATGTCTCAAGTAATGCTATTTATTGCACTGCAGGTATTTCGGTTTCATCACCAAACACCCTGACCAACAGCGCTTTGCCTGTCATGTGATGATGTCAGAGACAACATTATATCCTCTGGCTGAGTCTGTAGGGTAAGGCCGGTTGTATTGTATTCTACTCTGTATTATTTTCTGTTTTATATTCTATACACATTTTCTGACTTGCCCCTAGTGGTATCTGTCTATGTTCTGTAGTTATAAACAGATCCACAAAGCTGTCATCAACAGTTGACAGTGTTCTGTGGATTATTCCAAGAAACTGGGACATACATTTCAGATGACATGTTGCTGTTGATTTTTTATGTAATTTTTCAATGTTCTGAGCATTTCAAACAAACTGGCAACTGGTATACCGGTAGAAAACGGCATTCCACTCCTTAATCCTTAATTCAATTGCAACATGGAGTTTTATATGATCTATATGATTGCATCCTATAAGCATAATACATTAAACATGCCAAAAATAATACAAGTGTTATTTTCATGGATTAGCTCTAATATTAGCTTTGGGTACATCGACAAGGATATATGAAATTACTTTAAAGTAGTTAAAGATTACTAATGCTAATGCTTATTAATTTATTAATAGATTATGATCACACATTACATCATATATAAAACTCCACATCGTAAGCATAGGTATGGCATATTATTTATTACTCACTATAAATACTTTAAATGAGTAACCGGTTGCTATCATCCTGGCATAAGCCATTTTCTACAGGTATACCACTCCCGACCCAGCAGCATTAGCCGTTTTATATATATGTATACTTGTCAATAAAGACAGAAAAAATATACATTTAGGCAAAACTTGTTTGGGTTTGATTTGGTGTGAGTCTGACACTGGCCTACCACATTCAAGTGGCACCTGCCGTTAGGAAACGGTATGTGCGGATAAACCAATAGCAGCATACCATTAGGCACTTTTTGATCTCGGCGTCACTCTCATAAACCAGGAATAGGCTGCAATTGTGTCCTATCTTCTGCAGTTGTCCACTATTTTCAGGAAAGTTATGAGTAAGGAGCCCATTTAAATTTCAGTAATTGTAATTACGTTATTTAATTTGAAGTTTTAGTTACCGCCAAAAGTAGTGGAATTACAGTAACACTGCCTATGAAACATATATATTAAACCCAACAGTATAAAAAGTAGTTTAAATTAGCTCAACCAGGTACAATACTACATACATCTTAAAGGAGCTGTAAGCGACATTCACTGCCACCAAATGTCACACTAGAGCACCAGCATCTCAGACAAAACAAATGAGCACTACAGTGCACCAGACTCCAATGAAAAAAACAAAAATTTTACCTCGCAGATCATCGTAAAACACACTTCATTCAAACTGAACAGAAACGAAATTAAACTTACCAAAATCGTCTTTGTTAATCTTTCCACTGTTCCAACAATCACCAACTCTGGTTTGGTCGAAATAAATCCTTAATTCATTGCGTTGGATGAGAAAAGTTTCATAAGAGGAACTCATGCATGGCCAGGCTGTATAAACAAAGCACAGAGAGGACTGCATAACAAAACAGGCAGAGGGGGTGTGACGTCAATCTCCGCTCAGTAAGCCATTACTCCACTATATCTTTATATAGGTATAAGTAGTTGTTTGCTGGTATATTATTGTTCAGAATCTCATTTACAGAACCTTTAATGCAACAGTAATACATGTACATAATACAGTATGTACTTTGGATCCCTGTCTTTAAATGTCAAATCCACAGCCAGAAACCTGGGAGTGATATTTGAGAGTGAACTTTCATTTGAAAAACAAATATATATCAAGTCTTTTCTCTCTCAACCTGATCACGAAAGGTTCGTTCATGCTTTTATTTCTCTCGGTTAGACTATTATAGTTCCTTGTATCCTAGTTTGAGACAAAAAACCACATTGCACCTTCAGCTGGTTGAAAAATGCAGCCGCTCAGCTTTTAACAAGCACTAGAAGATATCATCATATCAGACATGTTTTAGCTTTCCCTATATTGGTTACCACTTAGTTTTAGAATTGATTTAAAGTTTTTACTGACCCGGCTCAAAACTAAAGGCGACCAGGCTTTTTCAGTCGAGGTCCCTCTGCTCTCGAACTCCCTGCCTGAGGATCTGAGGCTTGCTGAATCATTGACATCTTTTAAATCACTTCTCAAATTGTATCTTTTCACAAAAGCCTTTTATTAATTCTAGTACTCTGTTGTATTGCCAAGATATCATATCTGTTTTCTTATTAGTAATTATCTTTTATTTTTTATTTTATTTCAATGTATTGCTGTATTTTTAAATGCCTGATTGTATTTGCCTCAGTCCTGAACTGTTTTAACCCTAATTCAACCATGTAAAACTGTATAAAGTTTAAAGTTTATTATATTATTATTATTTTACTTCAGCAATAATATTGGAATATTTTTTAAATTGGGCTATTTTTACTTAAGTAAAGGATCTAAATACTTTTTCCAACACTACTGAGGCCAACGAATATTCACAACTAATTTCATTTCAGTCTGACCAGTAGTTGTTACAATATCTTAGGGACAAACCTCAAATCATCCTTTGGCAATGTCTTTTACATACACAGTATAGTGGCTTCATCCAAACCAGAGAGTGGTAGATAATACAACTACACAGATGTGTGCTCTTATCTTTTCTGTTTTGTCATTATCTGTTTAATTATATTTTCTAATTCTCCTCTCTGGTGTCCCACAGGAGAGCATTCCAGCAGTATTACAAGGAACACATTGGCTACTCCTGTCCCACTGAAGACATCTTCATTGAATAACACCTCTCCTCCATCCACACTATGTACTGAATACTCACTACGTGCATGTAAGCCTGGTCTTACACCACAAACTGGACCACAGATATATCTAAGTCAGAGTACTTGCATGGTGGATTTATTTTCTTAGCTGCATCCAGCGATACAGCGAGATTTTCCTTCCTTTGGCCATGTCACAATATAAATACCTCTATGGATGGATAGGATCACATGATATGTTACATACAGTGAGAACAAATGTGACATAAACCTACTCAAACTCAAACACAAATATTTGATATTGATATATTGTATGGGCTAAAATAACGTATATGTAACTACATGTAAATATTGGATATAAAACCATATAGACAGCCTAAAGGACTATGGAGTTAATTTAATGACAGAATGATATCATCAATTTGTCATTTGAGTCATGTATCAAAACACAAGTCATCAACCATGCTAGCAGCTCTTTGAGGCACAGCAGTGCTTTGAGCTACTGTAAAAGCTAACGTCAGCATGCTAACGTGCATGATGACAATGTTTAATAGGTAATGCTTGCAATGTCAGCAGCTAACATTTGCTAATTTAGCACTGAACACAGTACAGCTGAGCTGATGAGAATGTAATTAATTTTGCAGGTATTTGGTCATAAACCAAACTAGATGAAAAGTCAGGGGATCATCAAAACATGGGAATCCATCTCACTCAAAAACAAAAATCTCAACATGGGGGATCCCCAAAGTCATTCCAAGGATTCCTCCTTTGGCCATACATGTCAACATGGCAGTGACATGACAGTCTATCCACAATTTGTCAAGATATTTTAGTCTGGAAAAAATGTTGTACCGACTGACAGCAGTGTGGCTTTGCAGATGTCAAACGTGGCTAATAGAAATGCCAAACTGTTGATGGTTCCAGCTTCTAAAATTAGAGGATTTCCTGCTTACATCTCTTTCAAGTCATTGTAAATTGAATGAGTTTTTTGATTTTTGGTCTGACAAGATAAGCAATTTGAAGAACTTATTTCATAAGTTAACTGATTAGTCAATAAAATAAAAAACTAATTCATAAATCAATTCAAAAAAGGATGCTGACAACAATACCTAAATCTTTGATTTGTAGTCGCATTTTATGTCGCGGCATGATGAATGCAGTTGAATAAAAAGGATCTATATCTGCAGCTTGAGTTCTTATTTGCATACATATGACAGACACCGTCATAGGCCATTTTTATTGCTAGTGATTGGTTTGTACCTATATTGATGGTCACATGTGCTTAAATGTTAAGCACAGTAAGGGCTTTCTAAAAGGTTCTGAATCTTTCATTCCAGTCTGCAAACTTTTCTCTGTAAAGGTAAAAGTATGTTGACTAAAAGGAAAATGTATGAAAGTTGCATTGCATTGCACATTTTAAAAATTAAATTATGTATGAAATTAAGTTGTAGGAAAAGTAGCAAAACATAACTACTTATGTAAGATTTGTATGTGATAGATCGATATCACATACAAATACCTGTCTAATGATTAAGTGGGAGTGCAATGGAGCGGGGCATCTACCTTACTTAACTACATTCATCTTTTTGACCAAAATCTAATTCTTATGTTGAGTATATGCATTGATAGGCCATATTGGTGATCATGAGCAGTGTGTTCACATGGGTAAAAAAGCAGCTACTGGGTGTTAAAGTCAAGAAACTAGAATTCCAGTTGCAGATATTTTATGAAAATTGCAGCTTGAGCTTGTGTTGTATGTCAAACCAGTTTCAGGTGAGACAGGCATTTTATTTTTTACAAGTATTGCTGAATACATAGGTCTGGAATCAAACCCAGGTCAACAGCTTAGAGAGCAGATACGACAATCTAAGAACAAAGCAACACTACGTGTTTTTGAAAAAAAGGTATATCTTCTGTCTTTAAATTAGCTTCATTCTTGACTTTACAGTAAAGAATGGCTTCTTATGAACAACAGTTTTCCCCTACAGTTTAAAAGGCAGTACTTTTGGGCAGCGGTATGGGTACAAATCCAGCCGTTTGCTGCATGTCATTCCTTCTCTCTTCCCCTTTCCTGTCTATTTTTGGCTGCATTATATAATTAAAAAAGTCCAAAAGGCAGTGCTTTGAAGGAATATACAATAAAAAAATGAAATTGCTTGTTTCTTTGCACAGAAGAGGAAAGATTGAAGTTTCCAAAAAATATATAAGTATAATTCTGTATCTTATAACCCCCAGACTTGACAATCTACTGTTAAAGACCTTTTGAGTTGCTGTTAAGGTGCCTAATTTCTCTTTTTGCTGCTTGATGTTCCTTTACTTCCAAATGTGGTTCCAACTACAAACCCTTTATGCAGGGTTTCTCTGGTTGTGCAATGACATCATTCCTTTAACCCTGTGTAATAACAAGGCCCAAATGACGCTGTGCAATTTACTGTGTGCGCAACAGAACAGACTGGTGGGATGGTGGATCACTGTGCAGTCACATTCAGCTCATACTTCTTTTGCATTGCCTGCTCAAATCTTGGACCAAAGTTGGGGCCAAGTCAACATGGGAAATACTTACTTCTCATTAGATATACTGTATAATATTTTTACCGTTTTTAGCTGAGATATGTTTAAAACTAAATACTGACATTTGAAGACAATCCACAATCTGCCGTGGTTGTGTAAGGAGAATTCATTTTCTATGCAGTTCCTCCTTTTTTTGCAGCCATTATATGTGCAATGTGAAAGGAGTCACTCATAGTGACAAAACCACAGACAATTCTTACCCAAAAATGCAGTTACCCTCAGTTCTATGAAGATTTTTATCCTCTTTTAGTTCAGTTTTTCAGTACTCAAACTACACTCTCATCAACCTTGTTTCTAGCAGCAGCAGGCAGACAAAGTTAGCGACTATCAGGTGAACATAGTGGAGCATTTAGCAGCTGAAGAGCCCGGTATTTTTCTCAGGAGTTGGTGGAGACCAGACCAGAGCTAAAAAGAAAGTGAATATTGGATTTATATTTATCAGGTAATCTGAAACATGACTCAAAATAATACTAATGTTGCTCTGTGTCTAGTGGATGTGTAAAGAGACAAATATTTGCTAACACATAAGTCATGACTGCTTTTATAATGTGGTAATGTTTTCAGTTTGTCTTGCTGCCCCCAAGTGTCCAAAAAATCAATTAATGCAGCATTAAGATCAAGGATTTGAATTTTTAGACTTTGAAGTCCAGCCAATTTAACTATATGATATTAACAGATTTAAGAAGGTAAGGTCAATAGTATTGAACCCTGAAATGTTTTTCAAACAGTGCCTATTTTTTTGGCTGGTGTAGTGATGACTGTCCACGGTATTAACTGTTGACTTCAGATGTCTCCAATCATAAATCTCAATAGATACAACAGCCAGTCTCATTCAGATGATGGATGAAGTGCATATTGCACTTCATGTTTGTAGCTGTTTTGTGTATTGTTTTGTACCTTGCACCTAATGTGTAGTCTGAATGTTTGCTTCACTACCACTGAATGTTGCATCATTCATTCTTTTTGTTTTGCACATGGGACCAGGAGAAAAACGGTCATTCCTCTGTGTACTATACTGCACTGAATACAGATGGATGACAATAAAGTCTCTCTTATCTCTTATAAGTAGTAATGTAGCTGGATATGACTTGGTACACCTAAGATGGCTGCTATGGAATGTTAAGGTATGTCACTGGAACTCAAGAGACCTGATATTTGGCCCTACTAGGGTTTAACTGGTATATGGTATATGCATTGTCCTTCAGTCAGTCATTGTGGTCCAATGCTGTTTGTTTGATTGATTACATATTTACTGTAGACCTGGTTAATATTACATTAGTTTTTTACGGGAAGATGTTGATCTCAAAGGGTGTGAATATAATTCATTATTAGGATTATAGTAGCATTAGTCCTTGCATTATGAATAGTGTTAGCTGAGATTTTTGTGGATAGTTGTTTGTCCCATGACCTTACTGCTTTTGTGGCCTAGGGAGGATAAAAATGCAGGGCAAAACACTAAATACTTTTAAAATCTTGGCATGATGGTTAAAGGTATTGAATATCCATACAAGGCATGTAGCATCTGAAAATAGTGGTATTGGTCTCCAGAACCTGTATCACCCTTTACACAGGGCAAACCTTCTCTTTGACTAAAAATAACATTAATTGCCTTTCAGAACGCCATTGTCTTCCATTAATTTCAGAACGGTATGAAAACAATTCACACATGAATAGAAATTTTACAAATTTCAAGTTTCAAGTCTCTGTTGTATGATGAGCACTCTAAAGTTAATGAAAATCAATGGCAACCTGGAAGAAAGGAAGAGCCTATTTAAAAGTCCTCATGTAGTGTACTGTCCACCACCTGTTCATTTCCATGCCAGCCATCCGAGGTGCACCACAGGAAGTTGCTCTGATCCACCAGAAAGTGTCCTTTCTACGTATTCCACTTTTGTGACTCATCAGTATAGATATATCCTGTATAGATACTGTATGTATGTATGTTTGTATAGGACTTATTACTGTATGTTGGTTTGACCAAAACCTGGGTGTAACACTGCATGCTATTGATGTTTTAAAATGAAGACGCAGAGAAGATGCACAAACTGGTGATGATGATGGTTGTTATTCTTGTCAATAAATCACATTTACAACTGCACTTAGAATACAACTTCTTTGGTTGGAACCAAATTACCTTTTTATAGAATATAAGTAAGTAAGTTTACCACATTTTTATTAATGATTTTTAACTGGATTTTATTTACATTGGCTACTTTCAGACCTGCTATGTACGAATATGTTGGAAGACTAACCTTTGGCACTTGTAACAACCCTTCCTGTTTTTCAAAGACTCAAAGATTTATTTGTCACATACTCATATTTTAAATGTGTGCAGTGAAATGCGAAATACTCTAAAGGGATGTGATGTAGGATAGTGTCTAGAGGAATTTCACTGTAATTGTTGTGCATATGACAAATAAAGAACTTAACTAAATAAATTAGTGCTGTAAATACAGTTGATGCTTGAGCTGTTCACTTTCCATGTTCTGAAATGGCAGGAATTATTCCTTCTTTAACATGCTCAGCACAACAGATTGAGAAACAAGAGAGCAGATGGAACATTTATCTGCCATTGCAATCAATGTGGACTTATTATAATACTTTTTGCTTTCTTCAGGAAATGTATAGTGTTAATGTTCAGTGTTGTGGCCACCCTTTTAATGGAATACATTCACCCACAGAGTTATGATAAGCTAATAAGTAAGGTTTTGCTTACAGTTTTTTACAATCGCTAGGACACATTTCTCAATACTTAGGTCACTTTTTCAAAACCCTTTACACAGTGATCACAACAGAAGTCTATGTGGGCTAAACACAATGATATGGTGTAAATGCTGTTTCAGAGGCTTCTCCAACATGACAACAGTATTTCTGGGAAAATTGTAATTGATATTGATATTGATTGATATTCAACTCAGTTATATTCTACTTATTACCAGCAATAGAAATAACATTACTACTATCCAATATTGATGGGAATACAAACATTTTGCCTGGAGTGTTTACAGTAAAATTCAAAACACTGCAGAGTAGTGGCATGTCACATGACCATATCCAGACATGGGACTTGCACATTATCAGGCCCACACAGCCTATAAAAGAACAATATGTTACTTCAATAGTGAATCTAGAGTGCTGCCCTGTATTGAGGGTTTTTCCTGATTGTCATTTCACTTAATCCCTTACTGCTTTTCTGGACATCAATGCTGGACAAAAAGAAGACAATGGCGTATTCTGTTGTGGGGTGTAGTGTTTTCTTGCACTTATCCACTACTAGTGTGTGGGTTGACGTAGCAAATAATGAGCAAGAAAGTTTTGACGTGTACCACAGTGTGTTCTGGACTTAACATGGAAGGTGACATGTCACAGAGTAGTCAAAGGTTAGAGGTCAGTTTTCGGAGGAGTCTGTCTCTTCCGTGGAGCCATCGCTTTCCACCTCCATCTTCCTCCTGTGGTGGATGTTCCTCCTGGGAGAGGCCTTCCTCTGCACCTCTTTCAGCCCCCCCACTGCACTGCCACTGCTGTTGCTGCCAGGACTCACTGAGATCTGGGCGATTCTTGACAGCACAAAAAAAGAAAATACATGTAAATTGAAGAACAGAAGATAGTACAAGAGAGGAAAAAGGAAAACAAAGAAGATGAGGAAGAGATGACGACAACGAAATGGGAACAGCACAGCAAAAGGAAAGGAAAAGAAAAGCATGATACAATGTGCTGGTTTATTATGATTCAGTCACCCTGTGCAGTACACAGTATACTGTATGTGTCTGTTGATACGTGTGTGTGTGTGCACTCTCACAGTTTGTCCAGTTCCTGGTCCATCTCTGGGTCAATGAGCAAGTCTACTTTGCTGGGTAACGCTCCTGCAGAAAGAGGGAAGAAAGAGAAGATTTAAGTTTTTAAAGCTGTATTAATTAATAGTCTCTAAATTTGTATTGCATCAAAGCTTTCTGAGTAGTGTGAAAGGGAGAGGGTCACTTGTAGTAAACCCAGAGAATTATGGCCAAATCAGCCTCTTGTAGCTTATTGTTTTGGTTTTACATCACATTGGTTGTTTGGTTCAGTCTCAATGCTCTCATCAACCCCTGTAGCCAGCTGTTTGCAGCAAAAAAGCAAAGTTAGCTACTAGCTGGAGAACATATTGGAGCATTTAGCAGCTAAAGAGCCAGATATTTTACTCAGGAGTTGATGGAGACCAAAAAAGAGCTAAAAGAAGAGTAAATATTGAACATACATTTATCAGGGCATGACTAGGGCTGGGCGGTATATTGATTTGTTGCGGTATATAAATAAATTTTCAAACGAGATAATGACAATGTGTTTATATCGATACAGATTCAGATTCAGATTCAGTGCCAGTGCCAGTGTTTGCATCTGTCCTGTCTCACAATCCCACCCCACTCTCCCTCTGCACACAAGATATGGTCCCGGTTGCAACACTGGAACAAGAAGGCTTTAAAAAGCTGCTAAAAAACATCCACCCAAAATTCCAGTTGCCCAGTCGCAACGACTTTGCAAGAGAAGCATTGCCTGAAATGTACATTGAGCTCAGACAGAACCTAACCGACCTGCTCGCAAAAGTGACTCATTTTGTCACATTCGAGTTTGCAGTGTTTCCGCTGGTCACTGCTGAGGGGTAGTTCTGTACTTTAGTCAGTCATAGTGTGTAGATAAGCTCAGGTTGCAGTATTATTTGTGAGTGACAGACTGTGTGTTGTGTTGGCTGTCACAGAAACTAAATAAATATTCCCTGTTTATGTAAAGTTACTACGACGTCTTCTATTATTCACAGCAGTGTTGATCCAGACGGCTAGCTAGTTAACAGCTAACTTTATGAGGGATTTTTTTCACTGTGGCGGGGGTCAGTTCGCTCTGATTACTGTACCCGCAGTTTCAGCTCCGCTGCTCCAAAACGTATTTGGGAGACCTCTGGTTTTAGGCTCTAAAAGACCTTAGTCTGATTCAAAGCCGCTAACTAGCTAGCTGTTGACAGTCTGGAGTAACTGCTGTGAAGAGTACAAGAAGACGCACAAGGCAGGAAGGCTCGGCGAGTAACGGAGGTGCAGTTATACTGTGGGTGTCCTAACCAGAGGTGGAAGACGGTCCATTACTTAAGCAAAAGTACTAACATCGCCCAGCATGACTTCAACTTAATGATAATGTTGCTCTGTGTCTGCTTGATGTGTTTGCTAACAAGTTCACCATAAAAGCTTTATAAGAAAGTACAGCTACTACAGCTGTAAGAGATATACTGTAGTCCCTTGTGATTTGTGGCAATAGGGCCTTATATTTGCCTCCAAGAGCTGTGTGTCACAGCCACTGCTGCCGCTCCAGCTGCTGACTGTGTTGTTGAATGGGCCTAATCAGCGGGCCGCACTGCAATAACTAACTTCTTGTTGTTTTAAGAACTCCAGCATGCACCTGTCCCTTTCATCTCAAGCAGAATATTTGCATCACGACTCTCCCTCCTCTGTCTGTTTGGAATGTTGTAGTGTTTCTATTAGGGCTGTCAATCGATTATAGTATTTAATCGTGATTAATCTCATGATTGTCATGAGTTAACTCAATCGCACATTTTTATCACTTCTAAATGGACCTTAAATTAATATTTTTCACGTTTTTAATACTCTAATCAACATGGGTATGGACCAATATCCATGCTTTATGCAAATGTGCGTTTATTATTAGTGAAACCATCAGAGCATAAAAACTAGACATCAAAGGTCATAAATGTTTTTCAAGGAACATATCTCTTAACCCTAACATCGATTAATACAGGTCGACTGATGGACAAACAGGCTTATGTCAGGCATGATGGAAAAAAACTAAAGTATATATATACTATATACTAAAGTAAATCCAAAGTCCTGAAAGCCAAATTATAATTAGCTGAACGCACACAAAGACATAACAGTGTATTCAACTTAAAACTAAGTTAATATGACAACTAACTACAACTAACATGGCTCAACTTCAGTATAATATTTTGAATGCACTCTGAAGATCATGTGAAAGCACAGTGTCTGGGTTTGGTGTTGGGTGTACAAGACTGTAGTGAGATCAGCAGGGGGTGAATTTCTCCCCCTCTTCCATCAACACACACCAACCTCGTTTACGACCCACTGGAATGCCATAAAGAGAGTTTAAATGTCAGATGTCTGGGTCTGCAACTAATCCCATCCTCGCTCAAGCAGTAAAATTGTCAATTTGGAAACTCGAGAGACAAGAACATTCCCAGCTTCCCAGTCCAGAGTGAAGCCATGCCCTGTCATGCTTATGGCACAACAGCAAATCTTAAAGACAATAGGCCCTTTTAGTGCCGACGTCACAATTACATCATGGCGTTCGCTGGAGGCTAAACAAAGGGAAAACTGGAGGCTGCCAATACAGAGTGGGCTACATAAGGAGCTTAAAATGTAATCTTGTTGTGTTGTTGGGTGCCAGGATTGATAGAGTACAGGCTCCAATATGAATTTATCGCATACCTGCTGCCACGCCAGACAAACAACCCGACAACAGCTGTGAGTCAACCCAATAAAACATGCAGACTGGACAGAATCGATCATCAAAAATGCTCGCGTTTGCAGCGCACAGTTCATACCAGGTAAGGTTAAATAAACTATTGTCTTTTGTTGGTATGGTTTGGTTATGTGTCTAAAGATTTATCATGCATGCCCACCTAATCAGAAATTGGGAACAAGGGATTATAGAGTTTTCTAAATGTGGCTAAGTGAGCGCTACCATAGGCTTTCATTCGTGTCTTCTTCACTAAAATCTCTGTTTTGTCCTGCTTTTCTAAGGCTGGAAAGGAAAAGGGAAAGTCTGACAGTGGAGCAAGAGTCTCCTTGACATGGTAAGAACATTCAAATGATGTTTTATGCACTGTAATTCCTTTATGATAACTTACCTGCCCTATGTTAGTGTCTTGTAATCGTTTGTATAATCAACTAACATCTCACTTCATTATAGATCTGCTATTTCATCTGTTGTGTTTGTTATTTTCTTTATACCTCCATGGAGGGTTATTTCATTTATTCATTTGTTAGGCATTTACCTATAAATAAATGTTCTCATTTAATCAATAAGAAGTTGTCTGTGTGTATTCTTTGAACAAGGTCAATCTTTCAAAAATAATTCAATCCTTCTTAGAGACTGATTTAAGTGGGTATACTGACAAAGTGAGTATATTGATAATTTAATTTGCCAGTGCTTCAAACAGTTTAATTAAAGTGTAATTATTTGATTAATGTAGTTATTCTCTGACAAGACGGACAGGTCACAGGTCACAGGTCACAGGTAGGCTACTGTAATTCCAAACGTTCTTTTCAGCAGTTAAGATCATTTATCATTAAGCTGTGGGTGCATTACAAGTGTCCCTTGAGCAGTAGGCAGCCACACTTATTTAAAACATGGTGGACTGCATAAAATATAGGTTATTTCTAATAATGAATACAATAGACAAATGAAAACATGGATAATCTTAGATATTGAACAAAAAAAACTAAAAGCAGGAACTAGCATATCAGAATAATTTTAACGGCTGCAGGGAGGAAAATAGGTGATATGCTGGATATGAAGAGGGGAAATTATTAAAGCTTCTAGTTAATATGTATACTATTATACTACTACTATAATAATCATTTTCTTATAATAAAAGGCTAATTTCTTAATCTGAATTCAGTTAGTTTTTTTCCATTTTATTCTGGTGCCATCAGTTGCAACTTAAAGTGTGCACTGGGTTATGGAGAGGTTTGCCACATCCGGGTTTCATTATTAATTATTAATGAGTTTGGCAGTTTGAGCTACATACAATGTTTTTCAATAGGTCATCATGTCAAGCCTTCTCAGCATTTTGCTTTCAAGTCATAAGTAAAGTCTTCAGGTAGTCGAGTCTCACAGCAGACGAGTCCAAGACTTATTCTCAAGTCTACACTTCCGATATATAGTAATGTATGAAATCTGTATGCAAATGGATATAATCGTAAAGCTAACTGTAACACAAATCAGAAAATTGTACACTTGACAACATATGTAATTTTAACAACGTTTTGAATGTGGTAGCAGCAGCAGCAGTAGTATTATTATGTAGTAGGGCAATGTGTAAAGTTAAACTTACCAATAGTTTGGTTGATGGTCTCATGTTTAGAGAGGCTCATTAGGAAGCTGTAGTAAGAGACTTTATCAGTCTGTTCCAGTGCTTCCCTCATACAGGACCTGGGAGGATGACTACACACACACAAAAAGTCAAGTCAGCTAAAACTCATATAACAACATATTTGTGTAGAGCCGCTGCATACTGTAGATGAGACCAGGGCCTTTTCTGAACATTTTGGTGCCCTAGTCCAGATAGCCACTGAGGAAATTCATCTTTTAATATTCAAATAATTTGATATTGTATTCAACACATAGTATGTCAATTAGTACCTAGAGTCTCTGCTGGTTCTAATCATGTTATATGATAGTATAAATATGATAGCTATGTGCATTCCCATGAAATAGGGGTCAGTTATACATCCACTTATGAAATAGCCTTCAGTCCTGTCCCACCGTAGTCACACACTGGTGGGTTTATTGATATATACTGTATATATAGTGCACTCAAAGTATTCAGACGCCTTCACTTTTCTCACATTTTGTATGTTGCAGCCTTATACTAAAATCTTTCAAATAAAATTTTCCCCCCTCAACCCTATACTCAATAGCCCATAATGAAAAAGTGAAAATTAGGATTTTAGAAATATTTGCAAATTCATTAAAAAGAAAATACTGTAATATCACATTCACTTAGGTATTCAGACCCCTTTCTATGACACATGAAATGTAGCTCAGTTGCCACCCATTTTTCTTAATCATCTTTGAGATGTTTCTACACCTTGATTGGAGGCCACCGTGGATAAATTCAATTAATTGGACATGATTTGGAAAGGCACACACCTGTCTCACAGCTGATAATGCATATCAGAGCAGAAACCAAGCCATGAGGTCTAAGGAACTGCCTGCAGAGCTCAGAGACAGGATTGTGTCGAGGCTTCTGGCAGAGTGGCCAGACGGAAGGAGTTTGCAAAAAAGCACCGAAAGGACTCTCAGACTGTGAGAAACAAGATTCTCTGGTCTAATGAAACCAAGATTGATCTGTTTGGCCTCAATTCTAAGCATCATGTCTGGAGGAAACTAGGCACCGCACATAACCTACACAATACCATCCCAATGGTGAAGCATGGTGGTGGGGGTGTTTTTCAGCGGCAGGGACTGGGGAAATGGTGAGGGTTGAGGGAAAGTTGAATGGAGCAAAGTACAGAGATATCCTTAATAATAACCTGGTCCAGAGCGCAATTGAACAGACTTGAACATTTTCAGTATTTAAAAGGTACCATCTTACATTAATAAGGGTGGACAGTGAAGGGGGAGTTTCCGAGCACTGACCATTAGACAACCTGCTGTTATCACAACCAATACACACAATAATCACAAGTAAATGCTCCTTTAAAGATGCATAGCGTTTATTTAAACTTAGCACTGATTAAAAATCACTAACTTCAGCCAACAACTGTTATAATCTATTCTAAACACAATAAGCATAGAACATCCTTGTTCTTATATCCCGGTGGGGACTTTAACCTGAATGCACACGGACCCATGGGGACTTGTGTCACTATGGGGACAAAAATTGAGGTTCCCATGGGTAGAGACCGGTTTATGAGGGTTAAGACTTGGTTTTATAAGTTAGGTTAGGCATTTAGTTCTGATGGTTAAGGTTAGGAGGGGTGCGCGGTGGCAGAGTGGCCAGCGCTCCCGCAAGGAGATTGTGGGTTCGATTCCCGGACCAGACCGATGTCACACGGGTGGAGTCTGTATGTCCTCCCCGTGTTACCGTGGGTTCTCTCCGGGTTCTCCGGCTTCCTTCCACCAAAGACATGCATGTTTACGTTAATTGATGTGTCCAAAATGGCCCCTAGTGGATGAATGTGCGAGTGAATGGTTGTCTGTCTCTGTGTCAGCCCTGCGACGAGTTGGCCACTGTTCAGGGTGTACCCCGCCTAAGGCCCAAAGTTACTGGGATAGGCTCCTGTCACCCGCGACCCCCCAACGTCGGTGCTAGGAAAGGCATTATGTCAATCACTGTCCTCATGGGGACAGTGCTTGACATAATCACACATACGTGTGTGTGGGTGTGAGGAAGGGGGACGGACGTGACCACATGGGTCGTCGTCATGCGCAGACCCACAAAACTCAACCAAGGGGCAGAGCCAAAATGGAGGACTTTGTCCTTTAGACAGTGTGCAGCTTAGATGGCTATGCTACCACATTATCTGGGTTGCTTGAGATGTGTGTGTAGGTGTATATGTACATGTAAAGGCATGTGGTTTAGTAGAGAGGAAAGAGGAAGAATGCACAAGAAACCAAAGCGTAATAGCCTTCCCCTTATCTCACAGTAATACGACAGCAGACATGAGTTCAGCGGCTGTGTTACTGGACTTTGGTCTGATAAAGTACAGTTATTAGCTCCCACAGTGGCTAAACTAACACAGTTAACCGGGCCAGCTACGTGGTAGCGGTACAAAAATTGAATGTGCTAAAAACAAAGACAAACCAAGCGCCAACATTCGATTCTAAAAAATGAAGCCTATCCGGAAGTGCAAAACTGCAATTCATCTAATGGCCACTTGAGGCTGGCTCCAAAAGGGAGTCAATCCACATAGACCCCCAGTTGATGGGGAAGTTGATGCTTGCAAACGTAATTTTCACCCCAAGACCACACAGGAGAGTCAATTGACTAAGGAAAGTGATGGCTTCTTGGATCTTGCGAGAGACTTCATATTGTGCAGGCAGCTTATCTGCCTAAGCTGCACAGGCTCCATTTAGGTGTGTCCAATAGGTGTGTAGCAGGATATATTTAAAAAAAGAAAGAAAAAAGTGCACGTAATTAATTGAAATATTTTGTGTAATCTGAGGATTGTTAATGTGTGAAAACTTTAACAATAGTAATATAACAACATGATGGGAATTGTTTATCAACGGTCTTGAAACGATCTTTCATGTCTTTATTGAGAACAACCAAAAAACCTTATAGTGCTTGTGAAAAAAGTATGTGAACCCTTGAGTTAATAACTGGAGGTTTTAGCACACCTGGAGTCTCGTTAAGATAATACCTTTGGAGGTGTGGACTACAGCTACTTTGACTGATAAAAACCCCTCAAACTTTTGGAGTTTACTCTGCACAAGAAGAACACGCTTATGTGAGCCATGCCGCCGCCAAAAAGAGCTTTCAGAGGAGCGACGATCATAAATTGTTACTTTACATAAAGCTGGAAAGGGTTAAAAAGTTAAAAAGACTTTAGAAATTCAACTGTCTACAGTTAGGCAAACAATCTACAAATGGAGATGCTTTGGGACTGTTGCTACTCTCAAGAAGTGGGCGCCCAGTCAAAATGATACCAAGAGCACAACGAAGACTCATCAGTGAGGTAAAGAAACGTCCTCGAATGACAGCCAAAGATTTGAAGGCATCAGTGGAATTTGCTAACATCGCTGTTCATGAGTCTATAATACGTAAAACACTGTACAAGCAGGGTATCCATGGCAGAACACCGCGAAGGAAGCCACTGCTTACTAAAAAGTACATTGCTGCACGCCTGAAGTTTGCAAAAGAGCACATTGACACTCCACAGCGGTATTGGCTAAATGTTTTGTGGACTAAGATTGAACTAGTTGGAAAAGACACACGACACTACATCTGGTGTAGAAAGGGCACGGCATATCATCCCAACTATCAAGTATGGTGGAGGAAACATTATGATTTAGGCCTACTTTGCTGCATCAGGGCATGGCCAGCTTGCAATCATTGAAGGGAAGATGAATTCCCAAGTACATTTACATTTACATTTAGTCATTTAGCAGACGCTTTTATCCAAAGCGACTTACATTTGAGGAAGACAATGGAAGCAATATAACAACACAAGGTAACAAAAAGCATAAGTGCATCAAAAACGAGTCTGGTTAAAGCCCAGCACAGTATACAAAGCTAACGATAGGAAGGGTTTCTTTTTTTATTTATTTTTTATTTTTTTTATAGCAGAGGTAGAAAGGAAGAAGAGTTAGTGATTGTCAAGTCAGGTGTTGACGGAAGAGATGCGTTTTCAAGTG
>CM022474.1:29413008-29445930 GCA_011952105.1 Coreoperca whiteheadi
CAATAACGCCACGTCACCAATGAAGCGGCGGTCTCGAACAAAAATAACACTGCACTAAACTTACAACAAGACACGAATCAAACACACTTACAGTTCTTGTAGGCTTCAGATGCTAAATTGCTTCTCCAGTCAGACAATTCTTCACGATAATGTGAGGGTGTCTGTATGTCAAAACAGGAGCAAGTCCACAACAGAATGGCTTCAGGGCTTCAGAAAAACAAAATCCGCCTTCTGGAGGGGCCAAGTCAGAGCCCAGACTTCAACCAAACAGAGATGCTATGGCTCGACTTGAAGAGGGCCGTACACATGAGACGTCCAAAGAATATGACAGAGCTAAGGCAGTTCTGCCAGGAAGAATGGGCTAAAATTCCTCCTCAACGATGTGCAGGTCTGATCCACAGCTACAGGAAGCGCCTGGCTGAGGTCAACCAGTTATTAATTCTAAGGGTTCACTTACTTTTTCCACTGCAATTTTGAATGTTGAATGAGTGTGTTCAATAAAGACATGAAAGATCAGAAATCTTTTGTGTAATTATTTTTAGACACATTATGTTTGTCAATACCCTCGACTTAGATGAAGATCTAAGATTGTACGACATTTATTCATAAAACTGTGAAATTCCAAAAGGTTCGCATACTTTTCCTTGCCACTGTATTTTGTGTAACCTTAAATTGATTGCAAAATGTATCTTCCCTCGTTGCAGTATACATATATTTAAGGATTATAATTGTTGCAAACGATTTCATTTGTTTCTTAAATGTCACACCAATAGACAGCACATTTTAAATGTCATCCTCTCACACAGGAAGCAACCAAACAGAATAAAAACTAAACTAACAATCACGGTAGGAGCCTAAATGTGTATTTTTGCCTGTTTAAGCTTCACACGTCCTTTTGATTAGCAACACTTCTGGTAACTGGCACGGGGGTGTGGTCTCACGTTTAGACAGAGAGGGTGAGTGGGGCTAATATCTTTTCTGTTGACCATCATGTTTGCCTTAGTTAATCCATTATCAGTATTGCTTTCTCAAACCTTTTTGTTGATATACAGTGAACTCATATGGACTTCAACATGGATTTTTGGAACGCGTCACAGCCCACTTAGCCTCTTAGCAGTCTTTTTTGTTGTTGATAGTCGTTACACTAACCATACACAAAAGTCAAAACAAAGAAATACGAAAAACCCCAAGTAAAATATTAACATTAAGAGATAACATCAGAACTGAGAGATGCTAATTGCTGTCAGCTTGCAAGGGGATAACTTCATCTGCATTTGAATTATCACTAAAACTGGACACTGATAGGCAGATGTATTTAAAAGACAAAGGTTTATGAAGTTCAGTTCAAATCAAATAACCATGTGTATTGTTTGATTGAGAAAAATAATTATATGACTCTTTAACAATTATTACTATCTATGTCTTACCATAACATTTAAGAGGAAATCTGTGATAAAATCCAAGTAGTGCAATAACAAGTGGGACTACAGGTGGGATTTGTTTCAGTGATTATGACTGTTATGACTTTTAATGGAAGTGTGTAATTGGTAACTTGACAAACTGTACTTTATGTGCATATAAAGTAGGTATTTTAAGGGAAATGCTGAGGTTTATATTTATTTTAATAATGATTATAATTTATTCTTAAATGGTTTCCTTAAAATTTTCGATGTTTCAGTTTGTATTTCATTTCAAATTCTTTGATTAATTCTTTAATTAAAATAAGTTTCAATGTAATTGAATTTTGTCTTAAACTTATCACATTTATCTTGATGAAAACAAACACTTAGATAACAAACTGCAATAGAGATTCAGTTGGTAAAGTGCGTACCCCATGTACGAGGCTGTAGTCCTCACCACACCACTGCGTTTTGCTGCATGTCACCCCCCCCCCCCCCCCCTCTCTCTCCAGCATATCCTGTCTCTCTTAAGCTGTCACTAATAAAGGTGGGAAAACCCAAAAAAATACTTCTACAATACAGATACTTTCATAGTGTGTTTAGAAGTGTTAGGGCACCCCTAGGCTTACAGAAATGGTTTAACCTGTACGCTCAACAGCGTAAAATGATGACATTGACCTTTTCAAATTAGAAAGGTGTACAAATAGCTAATTAAAAAAAATTGATGTGAAAATTGAATATTCTGATTATACCTTTTCTTGTAAATACTTTAAATACCAAAGAGCAAGCTTCTAGAGGGTGTCTGATCCCAGTGAGTGAGAACTGGAATGTGTTTGTGTGTTTTACCTGTGTTTGAACCTGTCACAGAGAGCATCTATACACTGAGCCAGAGTGGATGGCTCCACCCCGTCCCGCTGCTGCTCCTCCTTATCGTTCTCCTCTGCAGCCACAGAGGGGAGCTGCTCAATCGAGGTGGACGTGGGAACGATCACAGTGTTGGGACTCTTCCCTGATAACAGATCGTGGTAGATCACCAGCACGCTGTCCAGGAACTCTAGAGAAACAGGGGACGATGGGCAGTTGGAAGTCAGGGGGTTAAATTCTTTTTTATTCAGCTTTTGGTTAGAAATGGGACTCGACTGCTAACATTGCTTTTCATAAAAAATAGATATAACTCCATGGGGTTGACTTCTGATATAATGATTCCTCCCTCACTACTGGTGGTTAATAGGTTTCAGATATCTGACCATAGAGATCATCCCAGTGTGGTGTACGAGAAGTGTACATTTTTCTCTCTGTCTTAGTAAAGTACTTAGTAAAGAAGTAAAGCTTCTCATCCTAAAACAATTTAATCAACAATCAGAGTTTTACCCCATAATGGGCTAAACAACAATCAATCCGTAATGAAAATGGTCAAAGTTAGACATTAATCATTGGTATAACATATCAGTTTCTAATAGCCTCCACTCAAATTATCGTTATAGGAATCCAACTATAGAGCACCAAATTCTAACTCTTAAATGACTCTTTAAAATTGGAATCTATTGAGAAATAATATGAAACAAATGCTCATCACTTTACAGGGTTACAGCCAAACTGAATTAACTGAATGTATAAGCCCAGACATACTGTACATAACCAATATGAAACAGTAGTTTCTATTGCACCTTGGTAATAGAACTGCAGCTGGAAGGCGTAAAGAAAATCAGAGAAAGACATCAGACAATCTATGGCGTCGTCCATCAGAGCAATTCTACAAGACAAGAAAAGAAAAACAGTTAACAATACACATCAGTCTAATGTCAACCAGTTAAGTCCAGTGGTGAACTGGTCATTAAGGGACCCAACATTCCTTGCAGGAACACATGTCAAAGTAAAAACAGTATGTGCTAACAACAAAAAATCTGAGGGGTATGCAACATGAAAATACATGTAAAAACATTAGGACTTCCCCCAGCCTACGTGTCAAAATGTCCTTGAGCAAAATACTAAACCCCAAATTGCTCCTGAGGCTGTACCTTTGGTGTGTGAGAATTATTGGAATACTTTATACTGATGGGCACTTAGCTCCTGCCATCAGTGTATGAATGTGAGTGAATGTGAAAGCTTTGAATAGTCGGAAGACTTGAAAGGCGCTATACAAGTACATTCCATTTACCATTTAAATGTGAAGCGCAAGGGGTTTGAAGATAACATTCTTCACATAACGGCTAAAAGATAACATTACATTTTTAACCTTTTTATATACAGTCTATGGTTGTAACATATAGCACACTATAAATACATGATGACTACGCTGTACTTTAACACTACTTTAATGTTGTGCCAAATCACCAGAATTTTTTTTTTTTTAAATGATGAGGCACTTGCAAATGAGAAGGTGATGCAAATTGTAAACCATACTTTGGTGTTTCATTTTTACCTCTTTACTTAATATTTCATTTAATGCTTCTTTTTTTCCTCTCTACAAAATTCACGAAAATGCTGGCAAAGCGGAAGGTCTTAGGTAGACAATAATGAGAATAAATATGAAACTAAATTTAAATCATACTCAAAACCTCTCTAAACTGAAAATAAATCAGGTCTGAATTCGAAAACTATTACTAAGCTTGTTTAGATATTTAGTCAATGCTAATCCATAGAAGAAACCATAAAGTACGTACTTCATACTGTATTGTCATAGTGTATGGAACAGACCTACTTTTCATAGCATTCAATGTTTCAGTTGTGGTAACCAAAAAAAAGATCTCTTTGGATTTGTGAACAACAGTACAAAGAAAATCCTGTTCAAAAGAATTTGTTGAGTTATAAAATGCCTTGAATGGTCATCTCATAAAAAATCTTTACAAGAGTTGGAGGGTAAATTGAAAAACTAGATTATGGATCGCTACTTTTAAAGAGGGCCAATAATTAAAGGTTTAATTCAAATAAAGAAAATAAACCAGGTAAAAGGAAGGTTTTACGTCTTCCAAAGTGGGACAAGCATGACAAGCTTCCCTACATGGAAGGAAAGAAGCTGTTTAATGAATGGAAACAAACGGTTTCCTTGGACTGATTTCATTCCGAAACAGATAAATAAATTAACACATAACGTTTACGGAATCCTGCTGAAATCATATTTTTTAGACACGTTGTTGCATTCTAGAAACATTTTTTTGAACCAATACTGATATCAATTTAAGGTGGAGGTAATGTTGCAATTTAATGAGATATTACAGTCAGTCACTCAAAATGTGCGTTTAATCCAATATAAATAATATGCAGAATATATGATACTACAGTTGAAATCAATAAACATGACCGATATGAAGTGACAAACACATTAGTTAAGGTTGTAAGGCTGTCAGTGTGTTGTTGATTGTTTAAATATATACATTGTAATTTTATAGGTTATTGTTGTTCAGATTTTTAAGATAGCTAATATATGCTAACGTCAATTGTCACTTGCAATGCTAAATATTCATGTATCCTATGTAGCCTGATGGAGAGCAGTCAGACACCAGTGTCAGTGAGGCCAGGAATGGCAGAAGCAGAGCAGAGAGAGGCAGGAAGGGATCCAGGACTAGAGGAGGAGGAAGACAGAGACTTATCTGAACTTGGGCTTTAGCTTACCGGTCAAGAATAAGTGGCCACCTAGGCCTGGCTTTTCAATCCTTGAAACTCCTTCAGTTGAGTACAATGAGTAAAAGCTGAACCAATGTTCAATCTGATCCTGCTCCTTCTTTTGTCTTAACCCATTAATGCACTACGTTAGTAGAGTTAGTAAGTTAGTAACATGCAATATCATTAATGCACTACGTTACTAATTCGATAGTCAGTCAGTCTCTCCCCACCCCCCAACACAATGCCATTTGCTGAACAGACTTCAGACATGAGTGCTGTCATCAACGCAGAAATACGACAATTTCATCACGAAATTAACAAAGTTTTCTGTGCACAATTCTAAAACTGCCCCCCCGACTTAGAGCTTTGAATCACCAATGTCAAGAAATGGCACTAGTTGACATATGGTGATTGACTGATCTAAAGTTAAAGGAAATTTCGATACATCACTCTGAAATTATGTTTTAAAATTAAGTTTGGCTGATTAAAGTGGGTGTGGCTTATTACAACAAATGTAATATACTCGACATTTTTAATTTCAAACTTCAAAAAATAAATACATTTTAAAAATGTACACATAGGTCCTCAAGAGCTTTTTCAGCACATCCACTGAATTGGGAACTTTGCCTCACTGCAACCTATGTCCAATTCAGAACTCTGTCACTATAGCACCTTTCAAAGTCTTCTGACTACTCAAAGCGCTTTCACACTACACGTCTTCATGCAAATGCTGCCAAAATGTGAACAGACCCTCTTGATGGGTGTTTCAAATTGTGTTCAGATCAGTCGGTGAATCCATAGTGATATATTCAATTGCTTGCAGTAATATGTACCATGTGCACCAGACTTTTTTGTCCAGTGTTGGATCAAAAATCACCTATATATTTGACAATACACCCAAAACCAGCAGAATGTGATTTGTCAGAATGTTTCTTAACATTGTGTGTGTTTTAAGCATTTTGAGTTTACAGAGACAAAAATACTCCGGTCTGGCACACATGAGCTCATTGCCTCAGAAGGTGAAGATCAGAAGGCGCAGGAAACCCATATCTCCCCAGTGGCACAGTCAGTAAGTCACCACTTCTGGGGATACAAAAGGTCCAGGGTTCAAATCGTCATGCTTGCAAGCAACTTAGCCAATCATGCACATTGTTCGGTAAGTGCTCATTATTAAATGCAGTTCAAGTATGCTTTAATATTATTGTGGTAGAGATAGATTTTAACATTTTTCAAAAATAGTCATTTTTTGCAGTCTATTAACAGCATACGTGGATGGCCAGGTAGTTTAAGAACTGGCCAGTTCTGTGCTCCTTTCAGAGCCAGAGGTTGGGGGTTCAAACCCAGGTGCTGGTAATATGTTTTAAATTAAACTTACAGATTCTCTTACTTTAAAACACACTGTACATCCTCACATTCTGTAAAAACCTCATGCCAATAATAATGTTAATTTCAGGACCTAACGGCTTAATTTTAGACAGTTACATTTTTTAATCAACAAAATTTGAATTTGTGCTCTGTGTGTCCGAGATCCTCCCCTCGTTCTGTGGTTAAGACCTGGTAATGATCAGCTTTCCCTGTTAAATAGCAAGGTCATAAGTTTGATACCAGCTCACGGCAGTTCTCCATGTAACATTGCTGTCCTGAATAAAGTTACTTTATACTTTGTTTATCATGTATCATCATTAAATGCGCCTCCAGTGCTCTTTATCATTGTGTAACAATGATGTAACAGTCATCAGTTAACAGTATAGCTGAACAGTCCAGTGGTTTAAAATCTTGCCACTTCTGTGGGACAAGAGGTACAAGTATGCGGTGTGGAAGCTTTCCATGTCCGAAAGGGATACAGTTTCTATTTGCAATAATTGCTCAATGCATCGGTATTTCAACTCTGATAAGGAGGGAGCATGCAATTTGCTACCAAAAGTCATGAAGGAAACTGTCGGAGGTGATTGTCAGCACGGAGATGCCAGCACGGAGCCCCACCGACCCTAACTGGGTCACTGCTGGACATGTGCAAAGAAATTATCGGAGGACAATATCGACACAAAACAGGCATCCACAAGCGAGACATTATCACAGGATAGTAAAGCCTAGGTCTACTCCCCAGCATGTGTCTTATCCTTTAGGATATTTATGTATTACATAAGCGGGTCATAGCCTAGAAGGCAGGCTTTCAAAAAATCCAAATTAAAAATTAAAAAATGAGCTACTGGTACCAATTCAAGCTACCATTCCACCGGAATGCCAGTCTTTTGGACTTCTGGAAATCCAACCAGGCACACTTCCCTGCTGTTGCCCGTGCAGCATGCAAGTACCTCAGTTCGCCCAGCACAAGTCTTGATAGCCAACGGCTGTTCAGTGCTGTCTCCCACGTCATAGACAAGAAGAGAAATCGCATAGATTGTGAAAAGGAACATAGTGTAACATGTTGTGTACTGACCTCGCTGCCCTCTGCACCATCTCCACTGGGAAGTCTGGACATAATAGCTGCAGCAGAGACCTGAACTCCAGCATGGAGAGTAAGTCTGGAGTACAACAATAACAGCACAAAACTAATTTTAGTTACAGAATGTACATCAATGAACCACTTATTTAATGTTAGAGACAAACCAACCGATCAAGCCAAGTTGGTCAGCAAGGTAACAAATTCTATATTTGGCAACTAATGAGTACATTACTGTGTATTTTATGTGACTTCCTATTCTTCACTTAACAGTCAGTAGTAACTAGGACTTTTGATGTGGGTCTTATGTAGCCTTATATAGAGGAAGGAGCATTTATTTAGTGACTATCACTATCATCAAAACAGAAAAGGTTCCAATTATTTCTGGCTCTCACTCACCTCCACTCTTGCCGATCTGTCTGAAGCATCTCCAGAAGACTCTAATGAAGGAGACTCTATTATGAGGAGTGGCCCTGATGTAACTATACTCTCTGAAGAGGATGTGGTTATTGTTCTTCACACTGCTGAAACTACAAACACACAAATTACAAAAAGCTAATTCCACCCTACCTCCAAATTTATGTCATCAGTTACCTAAAAATGATACACAAGAGGCACTAAATATACTTTAGTATGTACTTCCACCCATCTCAGTTAGCATGACAGTGTTACTCTTGAAACAAATGTGATCTAGGCAAATGTGCATCACATTTACAAACGGCAGTGTGCAAGCATTGCATTGTATATTTCATTATTTGAAAAATTCCGAAAACTTTATACACAGAAGTGCGTTCAGATGTACAAACATGTATTGTTACACATTATCATATTAGCACTGGTTTATGACAAGTTTCCTACAATGGAAACCAGCCACCACAATGGTAATAGAATAAATATGACTATACACTGCAGACCTACTATTGGACAAGCTGTTTGGGGGCATTATCACCTTTGTGGAGATATGGAATTTGGAAATGTTTGTATTAGCTTTCAAAACCCTAGGTCAGTCAAATCTGGGTGTATTGTTGTACAGTCCCTATACATGTGACTGTGTATTCGGTGAAACATACTATTCAGCAAAGTAGCGGATAATCCCAAACTGGATGTATTCCTCTTTATGTTCCAGCAGCTGGCTCACTGCATCGCTCAGGTAAAACAACACGTTACTGTCGGCTGTGGGGGAAAATAAAACACACAATCACGCACGCACACATAAAACCCGCCGACAGTTTCAATAAATTCATTGGCAATATACTGATTTTGTATGCGACAGGGCGATTAATAGATAACAACTGTTAAATTAAAATATACACACAGACACAAAAAGGAGCTAGAGAGCTCAGCTGCACAGCTAACACACAACCTACCGAGATATTCGTCAACGGGAACGGTGGAATTGAAACGGCTCATTCTGTGCGTCCTTTCAGGAGACAACGTTGAGACGAACATTAATAGACCTGATGTCTGTGTAGCTATAATCTGCTAGAACTGTCTCGCTAGCTATGGACACAATTTAGTTGTTTCATTTCTGTAGCCTTGGGATTTTGCCAGCTATCATAGCACTGACTGTCCTGACATGGTGGGCTTCCATGGAGACAGCGGGATGTTTTGAGTTACATTAATGAAATGTCCCTGAACAACACACTATACCAAAGGTTCCTAAGCTGTTTTCCATATTATTCTTATTATAAATAATATAAATATATAAAAAAAAAGGATTTCAGTGTGTTTCTGGCAGTGATTTCAATGTGGCTGCTGATACAGCCTAATTAAAATTTGCAAATATTATTTTGTCAGCTAAAATACTAGTCTGTACCATTATAATCTGAGGTTATTACTTAGAAAGAAATAACCTTAAAAATATAGGCCATAGCGGAGCAGCAATAGACCAATGAACAGATCGAAAAGCACATAGTTTAGGTTATTTGTCACTTAAATGCTCTGTTTGTGTTTTTAGGCTATTACTACTATTATTACTATTTTGGTAACATGTCGGTTATATTCAAGCCTCGGTTTTTAAGATAGATTTGTTGTTGCTGGACTTCAGAAAGGATTAATAAAAGGCTGTAATTGCAATGATTCCAATCATTATGAACTGCAGGTTTGCTTGCAATTGTGTCTCTTATATCAAGTAGGCTACATCTCTTTGAAACAAACCCACACTTGAATCTGTTTTGCATGAGAAGCCCATTTACATTAATGTTTATTTCCTTTATCTATCAGAGCAGTGCAAGTAGAGCACAAGGATACAGGAAGGAATTGGACCCAATTGCACACAGAGGCAGAGCTGGTGAAGATAAATGATTTAATGAACAAATCAGGCAGATAGTCCAAAAACTGAGGTAGTAAGTCCGAAACACAAGCAACACTGGGAAAAGGGCTGGAATGTAAAGCACAGAAACCAAGACTAATTGACAACAAAACTGGGGAAACACACTGACTTAATACACAGTGAGGGAAGGACAACTACAGGTGAAACTAATCTGGGTGGGCAGACAGTCAAACAAACAAAGGCAGTAAGTAAAGTTACAAGACATAAGGAAGAACTCATACCCAAATAAAACAGAAAATGACTAAACACAAACCCAAAACCATGACCCTATCTGGCTTGTGAGTGTTACATATGTTTTTTACAATGTAATTCAAAATAACTAAAACGGCCTTTACTTGAGTGGATAGTAAATTAGAGTAACATGTCTGTGTCCTGTGCTGCTAAGTTGAGAATTGAACAGAATATTGTGGTCTTTATCATTGTATGTTTTCAGTAGTTAAGTGACTGTTGCTGGTTTATAATTTGCGATTGTTTAAGAGCTACGGTCTGACAAGATGCAGATATATAGGCTGATGTGGTTTGTTCTATTCTGTGAAAGTGTTACATTTGTTGTTGTATTGTGTTGATTGTTTTCGTTTTGCATTAGTCAGTCAGTCAGTCAGTCAGTCATTTTCTACCGCTTGTTCCCATTAGGGGTCGTGGGTGACTGGAGCCTATCCCAGTGGCTTTGGGCCTTAGGCGGGGTTTTGCATTAGTTTAATAAAATTAACACCATGATTTCCAAGTTTTCTATCTGCTATTTGCACACTGTTAGAATACCATGTACTCTAGTAGTCCATGAATAAATGTGTACCTGTTTTAATTGTATGTAGTCGCGAGAGGCTCCACATGTCCCAGAAAGAAGTTCTTAAATTAATTTCTAAAAATAAATAAAAAGTGTTATTACCGTAGAAGCCAAATTGTGCTCATTATATACCCTGAAGATTTTCCAGTAAACTGAAAGAAAATGTCAATTATTTCATATTTGTTTATTACAGGCCAAATTTGTGGTTGCTTTTGAATGAAATAATATTCAAGAACCCAGTTCTAGTCCATAGATTAAAGATGTCTAAAGGTCTGGACTACTTGAAAGGCCTTACAAATTACATAAAAATAATTAAGTAACATAAATATGCAATTAGAATAATAACCTGAAACCAGTCAAATCACCTAGGTGTAAAGGCAATACATGCAATGGACCAGTATTGGAATTATTTTCATAGTTACAGGGAAGGTTTAATTTCAGGGCAGCCAATCAAATCTTTTCCAGACATAAGCAATTTATGTGATGGTCCAATCAGCAAAGGAATTTTAGAATTTAGGGGCGGGCCATAGTTCAAATGCAACCAATCAAAGTGCAATGAGATAACTTCTGTTATGAATTGGCGCTATATAAATAAAACTGATTGAATTGAATTGATTCAATGCTTTGTCTAGACAAATAAGGAAAACCTTTGCTATTAAGTAAAATGTAAATGTATAAGACATGAATGCAACATTCTGTGGTATGTGCTGGTGTTTCGTAGTCTGTATTTTATTCTTCATGCACTGAGACTGTGGACAAAGTATATGATTCAACATATGAGTGATGTAGTCAGGGTGGTACCCCTGCCCTGTCCGCGGCCGCATTATTTTTTCCCCACCGGTTTTGAGGCATGTCCCGCCCTACTGTGCTATGATTGGCAAATACTCATTGAGGTTTTTCTGTCAAATTTTCGGCAAATCCCGTGGGAAACACAAGTGACACTACTGACGGTGAAGATAATAATACTTATAGTAATAATAATACAAATTAAAATATATTTGAAATCCTTATATCTACAGAAGGGCTGCAAGGGGTTACCTTGTCGCAAAACGGGTGGGGGAAAATAACGCCACTCCTCTGTCTCCCCGCCCTTGGAGGCATTTCAAAAAGCTTCGACAAGTTGGACATAAGCAGCAGTGATAGGACCGGAAATCATTATTCATTTGTATTTGAAATAAGAGCGCAACATGTCTCAATCGCACAGCCAGAATATAAATCAATGAAAATGTATTTCACAATGTTGTTTTACTTAATATGTTTATAAATTCACACTATATATGAATGTATTCGATACTTTGTATTAACAGAGGAACATTATAGGTTCCTGTTTTATTTTCGAAACGGAAGTTGTATTTTGTCTTTTGGGCGGCACTGGCAACGCTTGCATAAAGCTCAGCAGGGCTTCTCCGTAGTGATCTCATTATCACCCCCATCTAACTGGACAGCCAGCATCGTATTGTCTCATAGAGACGCAAACAGGTATTCCAGCGATATAAAATTATTGTTATTATTTTAGTTAAACGCCTAACGTTATTTGACTCTGGGCTAGCATGCGAGGTTGTTGTGTTGCTGCAGCTGTCATTGAGAACTGCGTTGTTAGGCCTGGCTGTGTTGGCGCGGATGAAAGGTTAGCTCATAGCCTGGTTTCTAAGCAGCTAACGGCGGCTACGGACAGCTAACGTTAGTAGTTTAATAATAAGGTTTCGCGCAGAAACTTTGCTGGGCCTAATACGTTTATACTACATATGCTAACAAGCTACATATTGGTCGTTAACGTGAGCTGCTTGTATTTTCTGCTGAAGCGGCTTTAACCAGAATGAGCGGGTTGACGTGCTAACGTAGCAACTCTTACTGTTGTTGCTAAGTTAGCTAGTTAATGGCGATCATCTGACTAGCTAATAACTAACGTCAGGTAAGTTAAGATTCTGACCACTCCCGCCTGAGCAAAGTGGAAACAGCATTGGTGTCAACCAGTAAGATGGATAGATGGTAACGTTACCACAGCTTGCAAACGGTTGCTTGCCTAATTGAGTATGACTGGCTGTATTTGAGGGTGCAGTCTATTTTCTGAATGCACGTAGAGTAGGTGTGCATGGAGTGTGCACAGCTGTCTCAGTACTTATTCTCAAAATTTCAAGTTTTTAGTTTGTCTAAATTCTGTGATACTTCAAGCCTTAGTGTGTTAATTGTTGTATGCAGTTCAAATTTTCATTCAGAATTCTGGCGGTTTACTGTTAACTTCCTCATGTCATACTTGTGAAATAAAGTATAATTGCAGCTGGATGATATATTGATGTGGCAAGTTGTTGTCTGTGATTTTGGTTATTATAATGTAATCTAATCTAAATGTGGCCTATTATTGAGCTTGTGTACACATACCTGGCCAATTAAGCTGATTCTGATTATTACAGTTCAGTAATGTTAAACGTCTCTGAACTAGACTGTTATGTCAGAGTTCAGTGAACATCGAATGTGTCTTGCTGCTTGGCCATCAGATCCACATTAGATTGTATCACCCACCCATAGTTTAGATTGTTTATGCAAGCAACAATGGCTAGTTGCTTGTGCAAAATATCATCACATTAAGAACAACAACATTAAGGTATTGTGTCAAATACTGCTATTTTTTATTTTGGTGAGTATTAGACTGCTTTACAGATTCAGGATATCTTTCCTACACATATCCCAGTTTGTTTTTACCAGAACTTTCAGCTGTGTCTCAGTGAACCATGGTGGCTGACAATAAAAAGCATTTCTTAAATTGAAATGTTTTCTCAAGGATGGTCTGCTTGGTGGTTTAGGTGCATTCAGAATATTTAATTGTGGTGAGATAATTCTTGGAAGGGTATCAGGTCATAGTCTATGTGTTTGTGCGAAATATCAAGGTCTCATTGAATTAGCAATTTTTATAGTTTGGTGCTCTCTGCAGCCAGTGGAGGGTGTATAATTTGTGTGTAACACATTTGTAGCAAGTGTTGTGAATTCTTGAGGATGCTATTTTGGATCAGTAGTCCCATACACTATTTGAAAGGCTGAATTAGCTAATTCTGCATTACTTATGTGTAAGACTGCCTCCAAGCTGAGAGTATTTTGCAAGATGTGGCTGTGTTTAGCTTGTTTACTAGACTGGGTTTGATCAATATGAAATATGAACCCACAGCCCCTCCTTGAATATGCATTAGTCAATCACATGCTTATGCTTTCAAATGGAAATGAGTGATTGCATTGGAGTAAGTGAGTGACATTGCAACAGAAGACATTATTGCATGATTTGGTGTATTAAATTGACAAAGTATCTTTGGTGAAGCACCACAGAACTTGAGATTGAACAAACTGTTTCAGCAACTGAGCCTGAGCCTTTTGTTATCAAGTAATAGTGTCTGCCTCAAAAATCCATTATTGGTTGGGCTATTGCCCCCTCATGTTAGCTTGTTTCAACAAAAATTGCTCATATGTTCCACTTTTCTTTTGGATCACCTGAAAACCACTGATCAAGATTACGTACTCTAGATATGTGAGGAGATCTTAATGTTTGGTTACACCAGTAGAATATTTTAAGATGCACCCCTGGCAATTTGGAAATTGCAATAAATGCAGGTTCAGTTGTGTGTATTTGTGTTTATCTCTACAAAACAGTCATAATTCTTAGAGTATAATTTGGGTCCTATGCCTAAGTGTTGTTGAATGTCGTCAGCAGAGGTGTGAATGCAGCTGAAAAGCCAATTTTTCTGATTAAATATTTTTTTTCTTTTTCTTTTTGTTTTGTTTTAAAGCAGTGCTCCACCAAGATTCTGTGATTTTCAGGGTTCATTTATCAATAAACCACAGATGAAATGAACCAAATGTAATTTTGTCGATAATTCTGTTGTTTTCCAGTTAAGTACCTTTTGGGGAAGCCCATCCCCTGAGTGGCCACCATGGGGGACGATAGCGAGTGGATGAAGCTTCCCATCGACCAGAAATGTGAACACAAGGTGACTGTTTCACTGACTTAGTCTTATTCTCTGCAGTTTACCTCAATTTACTCAGTTTAGAAAGATAGATGTTTGTCATATCTCACTCATCCAATATACTTTCTCCTCCTGTTGTTTTTGCCTTTTTCCGCAAACTTTCTCCAAACCTAACATGTTCCTGTTTTGGTACCTAAACCTAATCAAACTGTTAACTTTAACCTGAAATGTTACTCAGCAAGCTTAATTTTGGAAGTGGAAGTTCCATATTTATTATGGCGAACTTGACTGGAATAAGAACACCTTGAAAACGTGACACTGCCACGCCTAGGCAAGCAAAACATGAGATTACCACAGTTCTACATCTATCACCACTGCCGCCTTCTGGTGTTTGTCGATCAACACGTTGTCTGGTTGGTCACCAGGTAGCCAGGATCTTAGCTCAATCATTCTCAACTACCTTAGGAGATAGGCCTGCACGATAAATCGTTATAAAATCGCGATCTCGATTCACCCTGTTCACGATTTTAATTTTAAATGTCTTCGATTTAAAAATAATAAAAACTTTGGCCTTTATTTTGAAAGGACAGCTCTCACAAATTTCAGGGCTTCACCGTCAGCCAATGACAAAGCACCTTTTAGTCACATGTTTCGAGCGAGCGCTGTAGTACGGAAATAAACAAGATGGATATTAGTGATGTAGCGGATCACAAAACTCACGGATCGGATCACATTACGGGCCACGAGTCACGGATTAGATAATTTTTCCGATCCTTTGAAACTGTTGGTGTCTAGATACCGTTACAGTTTTGTCCACCGCCCTTCTTCCGTCATCATTATATTTTACGGGCGATTTAAAATGATGCGGGAGGCTTTTCAAGCTCCGCCGCGAGCCTTCGTTGACTCATTAACATGTGAACACTGTGTGTAATTTCACTGAAACTCAGCATCGAGTTTAAAATAACGCAATTACTTGAAAACCAATATCCTGGTTCATGTGTGTAATAAACATCAATTCTAAGCTAAAAAAATCGTGATTCATATTTTTCCCTGAATCGTGCAGGCCTATTGGGAGGTGAATTTTGCCCTTGGGACTTCCAGCCCTCACTCATGGTTGCTGTAAACTATGCCAGCAACTTGGTTATGGAGTTCCGTGTACGCTGTTCCTGCCTACATCTTACGCCCTGCTCTTATGTGCTGAACTGTCTTAGGGGCATCTTTGCACAGTCTGTGCCTGGAGTCCTGTCTGTGGTGGTAGACCCCAGCCTCTATTGACCTTGTACTGAGTGCAACTAGGGTAGTTCAACTAGGGCTTGGCGATCTAACGATATGTATCGCGATATACACGTCATCGAGAGACATGTTTCCACTGAGCACTGTCAAGAAGTCAGGTTATAAATATCTCATACATGTACTTTTCTAAGACTACCATTTCCAAGCTGTATGTTAAAAGATAACTAAGTGTTCATTGTTATTTAAAACTTATTTTTACATTTTTAATTGAGTGTTTTTCATGGTTGTGTTGAAATTTCTGCCTTTTAGAACTGACGATTGTAATCAGAGGAAGGTTAAGTTTAAAGTAAAAATGTTTAAATATATTTTTCTCCTGGTCATAAAAAATATCAATAATTATCTATAAATCGATATAAAACACTTATGTCGTGATACAGGTTTCAGCCATATCGCCCAGCCCTAAGTTCAACCCCCTCAGTTCTGATCATTTTCCATTCTTTTGATATCATCCATCCGCACTTGTCCAGTTGATATCGTCCATGTAGAGGGGGTGACTGATGGTTGCTTCACTTTGGAAAGAGCTGAAGGGCTTCAGGCCTGTTGCCCTGATCTTGGCAACTAGCCTTCTCCTCCATGGGGGATAGTGCTCTGTGTGGCTTATGGTGTTTATCTTGTAGCCAATCTCTAGGATCACTGTATATCTAGAAGACTTTTCAGAGGGTACTTTGTCACTTAGCCTTGGTGATTGTTGTAATTGGGGGGGTCCAGCTTGGTCGTGATCGTCAATCCCAGGTTAGATGTTAAGGGATTATGTAAGGGCTTGGTACCCGATCTTGGGATGGGGATGATGATCTCTCCCCCTCTGACCTGGCGTCTTGCCTGAAATCAAATTGGAGTGCTTTCCCAAGTTTTTTCTTTTTCTTTCCAACCCTCCTCAACTGTATTGTACGTGACGAACTGGCAGTAAAGCAATAGATTCATACAGTAGAATCATATATTAGAAAATAAGTTATAAAAAGCAAATTGCGAACTACTGTACATCACTCCGCTCACCTGGGACTGAACGTGTGTTTGGGCGACGTACTGCTGCACGGCATGGAGGATGTTGTTGGTTGGATTATTTCTACATGTGCAAGCACTTAGGTTAACTGGCCATCAGCTCTGTATCAGGTGTCTTTCTTAGTGGGCAGTGCCTCATTCGCATAATTCCCCATGATGGTCTTAACCTGACACCTAGTGGCCATTTAAGAAAATTGCACCTACTGTTTTAGTATGGGGTTTTTCCAGTGGTGTTGTGCTAAAGTCAAATTTATTTAGTGCTTTAAAAACCATCCAAGTGCCAAATTGCTTTTCAACAATGCAAGTGAGCAATAACATGTTAGAACAAAAAATAGGTAAGTGTGTGCATGTATGAAAAAAATAATAATACACACACGACATTCACATCAATCTAGAATGAAAATCATGTCAAGAATCGTTGCAGGGGTAGGCAAGAGAGTAAAATTGGGTCTTGAGACACCTTTTTAAAACAAGTCGAGATTCTGTTGTTATATTTTCAGGGAGACTATTCCAGAGTCTTGGTGCAGCTACTGAGAAAGCCCTGTCACCGAAATGTTTCCAACAAGCATGTGGCATGCTCAACAGCCCTTGATCTGAGGGGCCTTTCTGTACTGTATGGGGATAGAAGTTCTGAAATGTATCTCAGAGCAAGAACATTCAGGGCTTTGAAGAGAAAACGAAGAATTGTTAAGGGTTTTGATGCCAGCCAGTGCAAAGATGCTAGTATGGGTGTAATATGTTCCTTTTTTTGTAATTTTTTTTAACACATCTGCATAGGATTCTGGATGCAGCATTCTGTGCCAGTTGTAAGGGGTAAATAGAAGCCTGGTTGATACCAACATATAAGAGCATGGATGACTTTTCTAAAACTTTAGTTGATAAGAACGTCCTGATCTTGAAACTGATTATGAACTGGAAGAAGCTAGATTTGACCACTGTGTTTCTGGTGTGGCCGATGTGACCTAAAATTTATATCTCTATTTTATTTATATATATTTTTGTTTGTTATGGTGACGGTATTATATCATGGCAGTACAAAAATAAAAGGGATACTCCACTCAAAACATGATTCTACCTCTTTTCACTTTATTGGTAAGGGAACATATCTTAAAGAAACAATGATTTCTTTTTAAAAAAACAGATGTTTGGCTCCAGATAGGAATGAAAATGAGGTATAGGTCTACATGTATTTCGGGAGGTGTAGCCTGCCCCATAATGTAGGTTAATTAGCAGTGTCCGAAATGAACTACTTTTTTTTATTTTTTTTTCCTCACCGGCCAATGGGACTGGAAGATGAAGAAATCCACCGGCCCAAGCATACATTTTCACCCTCCTCTGCACAGTTTTGTGCTGAATGAAGCAGACACTTTCGTGGTCATTCATTTCACATACATGAGGGGGCCATCCTAGATCCTTCTTATGGGGCCTCTTTCTGATTTCCTTGTGTGGGCGTTCAGTTCTGTCCTAGGGCAGTCCTTGCAGTTCTCCCTGGGATGTCCCACAGGCAGCGAATCTTTGCACATGGAGAGCCCTGAAGAGCTTGGGACTGGAATAAATATTGTCCATGTAAATCTGGTATCCTGTTCCAAGGTCACCTGGTTGCACCAGGGACATCACAACATTGTGGGACAGGCCATATCCAGAGGGGATGTCGCTTTTTCCGGTGTAAATGGGGAAAATTCCACTGTTCAGCCATTCATTGAGTCTGCCAAGACAAACTGCTTGAATCCCCACTTTTTGGGTTTGCCTTCATGTACTGCGTCATCCCAGTTTCAGCCTTTTGAGGCGACTATTCTTTCATCCACAGCAGGTCTCTGTGAGGATGATAAAATGTCTAGCACGCATCTTGATGGTGTCCATCAGAGGTTTTAGTCGGAAGAGTTTGTCATGATGGCTGTAGCCTCGTTTTCGGTCGTTATGGACATCCTCATCAGTGTCACTAGTATGAAGGTTCCAAGATATTGCTCTTTATCTGTCCTGTGGCATGATCTGTGATGGAAGTGGCAAAGGATAAAGTGATTCTGCCTCCAGTAGTCTGCAATTCAAGTTTCCCCATGGCCATGAACAGAAGCAGCCCAATATACTTGTAAAAATCCCCTGTGTTCAAGTCTTTCCCTTTAGTACTTATTTCGCTGTGCTATTTGTTTAGCAGCCTGTTTGTTGTGACAGTGTTTGTACAGGTTGAGGGGTGTATATGTGGAGCTGAGCTGAAAAAATATTACATTAGTTATCTAAAAGATCACATAGAATAGCCTAAATGTGTATAATTTTGAAAAACAGAGTTCAGAGATACAGTACGTTAAATATTGAGTAAACGTGCCAGTGTGTTCAGAGACGCCCAGGGAGTTAAACACATTACCTGAAATGCAGCATAAGGACCATTACTTATTTTAACACATGTACTCTCACCTGTTTTAAAAACTGAGCTTACCGGTGTAAAATGGTGAAATTGAGAGCCACTATACACACATTTAGTTCAACTATTTTATTTATTTTAATCTGCAGAAATATAAATGCGCAAAATACAGCGTTTGTGTGCTTCAGCAGGAGGCATTGGACGAAGGCTGCTTTTGGAGTAAACACACTAGTCTCTGCAGCTTGCAGTTCACTTTACTCATCCGTTTCATCTGAAAAACACAGTTGAAAAAATACACGTCTCATTGCGACAACATTAACAAAATATGATTTTCTACCATCGATTTAGCGAACACCATGATTCTACAACATTTATGTTAGTGGTTGGCGTTAGCATGTAGCGGACATTAGCTTTTGGCTAGTGTAGCATTTAACGAGCAGCATGTGGGCCTTATGTGATGTACCTTCAACTGACTGGTCATCCATTTCCATGCCTTCCACCAGTTTCCAACAGTGCAATAGCTTAGCCGCTGTGCCAGAGGAGATCGGCCTGTGACCCAGCAGCACATCAATCCAGATGGTCAAATCAGGGACCTGTCCAGTTCCTGTCCACTCAAAAGGCTTACCTAGTCTGTCGCAGGCCACATTTTGGCCTTTGTCGTGGCTCAAAAACTGACATCCATAGAAATGTTTGATCTCAACTTTAACTGGAGCGTCTGCATATTCTCAGGGAACCACTCTTTGAAGAAGCGAAAGTATAGCCAATCAATTCATTGAGTCTCACGTGATATACTAAACTATCAATTTGGAACTGATTTAATAATTAAGTATAACCAAAATTAAGACAAATAGCTAGTAGGTTGAATGATTTGGACTTCTACATAGATGTTGGAAAATGTTTTACTCTTGTGCAACATTAAAGAAACCAGCATAATTATACACAAGCATTTATTAAAAGATTAACAAAGCAAAAACACACTTTGAAGTCTAACTCTAAATGCACTTTATACTGGTGTGTGTGTGATCCAAAATGGCAGCTGAGTCAGTGGCTACATGGTTAGACATAGAAAGTTAATAAAAAATGGAGGCTGAGGCCATGTTTGAGAATGAATGTGGCCATCTTAAAAGGCCAAATTGAAGTGTGTGTGTGTGTGTGTGATCGATGTAGGATAATGGTGCCTGATGTGTCTGTGTGAAACATGACTTACATCAACTCAGCATGTGGTTACCAAATAATAAATACCAATTCAGTGAATGCACATCACAACAATAAAACTTAATGAAAAACCTCAATATACATTCACAATAGTAGCATAATCCTGTGCTTAGCAGTGTACTCAGTTATGCCCACCTATATGCTCGGTGGTTACGTTATGACTCTTTAAAGGAAGAAGTTGTTTTTGAAATGACGATATAAATATAGTATCACTCACTGTTTTTGGCTATAAGTGATAGCTGCATGCAGTCTTGAGAGCCTCACAAACATTGATTTAAAAGTAAAATGTATCATCAAATAGACTACTGAAATATATCAGTTACATAAAAGAAATCAGTTACAAGTTTGAAATGTAAACAGATTCTGTATTTATTCACTCTCATTGTGCAAACAGCAAAAGTAACAATCCCAACCATGCTTATTCGTTACAAAATTACACGAGTGCAAATTAAATCCTTTAAAGTAACAAACAGTTACTTTAAAATTACACACTCTTGTCTCATGGAACAAAAGCTAAAGGTAGTGCAAAACATTTTAACAAAAAGTAACAATCCCTCCCAGGTTACATAGTGCAAAATAAAATAATTAAATGAAAGTGTAAACACTGATATAATCTTAAATTGTAAAAAAAAAAACAAGCACACATACTATTTAAGCATGTGATTCAGGAAGTAGCAGCATTCAAAAAGAGCTCACACCTTAAGATTTCTTGTCAAGAAGACTAACATATTCACTGTAGCTGGTTTCAGAAGGGACCTTTGGCATGTTACTACATTTCCACTAGCACTGAATACCCTCTCTGAGGGTGTACTTGTGGCGGGGATGCACAAGTATTTTTTTGCTAAACAACTGATGTTAGGGAAATTCACCTCGGGTACCTTCCACCATGTGAGGGGGTTGCTCTCACTATCTGCCAGTGAACCATGCAAGTAGCTGTTTAGTTCAGCCTCGATTTTCTCTGTGTCAGAAAGACTGGCGGTCATCTCAGCAGCTGGTTTCTTGAAAAAGCTTCCAAGACTCTTCCTTTGCTTCTTTGATGCACTCTGGGCTTCTTTTGTAGATTCACCAGATGTTCCAGGGGTAGCAGAGCCAGCATCACTTGGCTTGACAGAAAGGGACTCCACGTCTCTGACAACTCTAGCTTTGGTGACCAGAATCTCTTCTTGACTCAAATACTGCGTGAGGAAGTGTGGATCAAGAAGCGTTGCCATATTGATTAGTTTCTGAACCTCTGGGTCATTGTATTTGGTGTTCATATAGTCCAGTATTGAACTTTTAATAGTCATGGTGAGATCAGTGTCCTCATCTTTCCTCTGCAGCAGCTCATTGTTGAACAGGTGAAGAGTAGGCTTCAAGCACGACACTGTGACATAGTTTTCAGAGGAGAGGGCGTCTGTGAAATCAAGAAGAGGCCCAAGTGCCTTACTGACAGAGTCCAGGATATCAATATCCTGCCATGTAAGTACCAGATGCCTAGTTGACCTGTCAGCAGCCAGGACATGCGTGACGGCCTTCTCTTGCTCAAGCAGGCGCTGTATCATCTTCTGCCTTGATCCCCATCGTGTTGGTGATTCAGTCACAAGTTTGTGTGGAGCAAGGCCAAGTTCTACTTGAGCATCTTTGAGTGCTCGCTGCTTTTTCCAGCTGTGTGAGAATGCACAGATGACCTTCTTACAAACCCCCACAGCTCTGTCAATCCTGGTATCCCTCATGCTTCTCTTTGCAAAACAACAACAAAATAAAATGAATCTTAAATATACACAATCAGGGCTTGAAATTAGCTTTTTTTTGCCTTTTATAATTTTACAATTATATATAAGAAAAGATTTAATCTAACCACACATTTTAATACAACAAATTTTGTATTTAACATGATCACAATTTAATAAATAATTTAAGTTACTATTATGCTTTCATTTCCAGTAATTCAAAAATGATATTCAGAACGTGAAAAAAAACGACATTATTATCACTGACTTAAGTGTAGTGCAATTTTATCATATATAAAAAAACACACCGGTGAGTGTTAATATCAAGCCTTGCAGCACACAAACAATACGTACATATTGCCGCTAATGAAACGTATGCTACTACACTCAATATACATGCATAAAATACATTGACAATGAGAGAAAGAGTATGCTTACCGATAGCAATGTGTAGACAATAGCCAAAGCAAGACAGTCTTGTCCACATGTTTAGAGTGACTGCTTTTACTATATTAGCGCCACTGTCCGTTGTCAGGCACACCTGTTTCTCCTCGTCTAAATCCCAATCTTGAAGAAACTGCTTTAAACCACTCGCCATGTTTTCTCCCGTGTGGTCATCTGGGAAAAAACTTGTCTGGAGGCAGCAGCTGTTCATACTCCAGTTGTTTGTTATGTAATGCGCCGTGAGGCTAATGTTCGGCTCAGTCGCTCTGCTACTCCACATATCTGCAGTTGAGGCATAACACTCCACCGTAGACAGCGTTGTTTGTAACCTACTACGGCACTCATCATACATCGCTGGCAGGGCCGTTTTGGAGAAATACTTTCTTGAAGGCATCTTATATCTCGCGTCGAGTTTATGGATCATTCGCTTGAATCCTTCCTTTTCAACAGTTTGGAACGGCAACATGTCTTTTGCCAAACAAAACGCCGCCGCCTCTGTTAGTTCGGCCCATTGTTTACTTTGTTTATCGTAAGGAATGCAGTTTGCAAATGCGCTGCCAATTTTCGTCTGAGTAGGAAATGTCTTAACTTTAGGCTTACTTGACGACTCTTTCTCCTCACGCATCTTCATATTTTCGTCGTACTCTGGTTTGTGTTTGTGTTTAAGATGGTGGAACAAATTGGATGTGTTTCCACCCTTTGTAGCCACCGTTTTCTTGCAAAGTTTGCATATTACGGTCGTTTGCTCCACATCTGATTTTCTATAACCAAACCAGTTCCAAATTGTTGAGGTGGCGCCTCGTTTAGCGGTTAACTCCTCCTCAGCTTCACGCCCGCCTTCCGCCATTTTCACTCGAACTTGTTACACGTGAGCTGCGAATGGGTCGCAGACCGACGCACATAGAAATATATAATATATCGATATTGATAAGATATCGCCCATCCCTAGTGCAGATGGAGGAAGCTGGTTGCTCCGTTTGTTCTCCTCAGGTAACTCGGTGTCAAGCTACTTCGCTGCTCCTATTGAAAGTTAGCCGGCAGGCTGTCTTGTTGTAGCCGCTACCGTTAATTTAGCTTGGTTGCTGAAATCGAGTATTTGATTCTGCTGTGTGTCTACTGGTTTAGCAGGCCACACACTGAGAGGGAGACAGCCACAGCTGTCTGCTGCAGGGAAGTCTTCCAGTAGAAAGTGAGAACAATGGCTGCTGACCCTTTTATTGACCTGGTGACATCATGGGTCACAAGTCAGACTCACCAATCATAACTGAAAGCTGGGTCCATGGGCAAACTTCACACCTACATTAGGTGTGAATATCAATGGTTGTGGGAGACTGAGTTCGATGGCTCATTTGCGTACAGAAAAAAGAGCATTCGGTCTCCTAATTAGGTCAGTTAAAGCCTCAACTGATCAAATTCATCTGTGGAGTCCCAGTGGTTCCGACAACACAAGATGAGATGAATAAATTGCCGTTTTTGTTAGCATCGCTGCCATTTTGACTGGAAAGGAGCCTGCCGTATGTCGCCGCCATGTGTCTGAGCGGTCGCCTCATTGGAGAGGTCAGGATCCGCTAGTGAACAAATACAGTGGGTTCTTCGCATTCTGTGACTAGAAAGCATTATCTTAAGCTCACTATCGCACATATTTCCTGAATATCGGCCAATAATCTGGGCATCCCTACATTAAGAAACGTTAAGAATAATGATTACCAGTTGGTTTGGATTCCTTCTTGCAATTAATTATCTCTTTTTTTCCTGGCCAGGAAAACAGACTTCTTGATTTTCATTGTAATTTCCTCCCACATTTGTTGTTTTCTGTTTATTTACAGATTAAATTAACTTTTTAGTATGTGCTTTCTTTATTAATGTATTCCTCCAGCAGTATCTTTTCCTCCTGACCTGTTTGGGTTTTCCCTCTTACCTGTAGTGCTAGATTGTTTTGGAGATATCAGCCATAGCGATGTCTGCCTTTTTTGAATATAATATAACACCCTTTTTTAATTAGGAAAATTTATGTGTAGGATTTAGTGGCATCTAGCAATGAAATTGCAGATTGCAACCATTTGAACACTACTTGCCTCACCCTTCCCTTCCAAGCGTATAGGAGAGACTACGGTGGCCATGAAACTTGCGAGAAATGCAAAAGCCCTATCTAGAGCCGGTGTTTGGTTTGTCTGTTCTGGGCTACTGTAGAAACATGGCGGTTCAACATGGTGGCCTCAGCGGAATGGGAGCTGTTCTCTCAGTAGATATAAAGGGCTCATTCTAAGGTAATGAAAACACAACAATTCATATTTTTAGGTGACGATACACTAATGAAATCATACTTAGAAATATTCCATGTCTTTCAATAGATCCTCTTAAATGTTAGTCCCTGTATTGTCTCTTAGCACTGCTAATAGCTCTCTGGAGCGCATACTTGGACACCTACATTGTAGGCATTTGTCCGTGCTTCGAATTCGGACTTCCCCGTTAACCCAGGGTCTCTGATTCTAGAATGTCCATACATCAATCCTGCAATTGGTACGCCATTGGAACATTAGCCTATGTAGCAAATGGCCGCGTTGCTGTATCTTGTTGTCCTGAAACACACACCGCTCCAAAGCGCTAAAGCAGTGACTTAAGGCCGAGTCTGATTGGTCAGACCACTGCTTAATTCTCTGTGTTGGCTCGTTGCCTTCTTTCCCTTCGGCAACGCCGTAGATGCGAATGTTATCCCGCCTAGACCGCCCCTCCATATCTGTCAACTTTTCCTGCATTGTTTTTCTGACTTTCCATGGACTTAATGAGCGCCTCCTTCATAGCCATGTTAGCCGACTCGGTCTCATTGATCCGTGCTTCTGCTTCCTTCAGACTGGTTTAATTGGCCCGGATTCGAGCGGAGTTGTTCATATCTTAAGTTTTTCTTTGAGAGTGTGTAGATTTACCTTATGCTCAGTCCTGATGTCGCATAATTCCTTACTGATACTTTGTAGCACCGAGTACATGTTTTCCACAGGGTTGTCGCTGGCACACTTGTGTCGTCCATCTCCTGTGTATTCTTCCCTTCTTGAATGTCACGTTTCGTTTGACTTCTAGTAAGTAGGGAATCTCTCTCTGTGATATGCGATTGTCAGTAGACCACACGGGACGGGTAGAGCGAGGGGAGATTCACTAGTTAATCGGTCGCGGATGGCGCGGTTAATATACCTGGGCGGCACGACCTAATAAAGTCTGTGTGTGAAACACTGCTTGATCTTTTGTAACCAAACCAATTCCACACTACTGAAGTAACACCCGTTTTTGGAACCAACTCCACTGCAGAGCTGGTAGCAATGTTACGTTCTCTTTCAGCAATGCTTGTTGCTGCTGTGCATAAAGGTATGAAGTCATTACGTCAACAAATTGGAATGTTGCCATTATCACGATGAGTTGTTGTTTTTTTATTTTATTATCATATTAAAAATGATACCGGTATTATCGTGAACCATATGATATGACAGTGATATGACAGTCTGTCCTGTTGAGTTTCTGCCTATAGGAAGGCAGAACTGGAACCAATGGGCTTCTACCACGTCGCAATGCTATATACATGAGCAAGTTTTAAAAGTGAATTTAAGACAAAATAACTCGGTCTTATGAGCCCAGACATGCTCTTTTCCTTAAGCACACAAATTAACCTTGGAGGAAAAGCCAGCAAACAATTTGCCTACCATTCACTTAGAAGGCAAATGATGGAGAAGACGACTAATAATAGATGTTCGGCCAGATGAATGTAGGTAGGGCTGCAGCTATCGATTCTTTTTGTAATCGATTAATCTAGCACTTCATCGATCGATTAATCGGATAATTTTTTTTAGTGTGTTTTTAAACAACCAAAGCAAATAATGCATAACGAAAATGATGTGGCTTTAAAATTATCAAGCATTTGGCTTTTATTTCTAAAAAACAGAGGTATTGATTCCAACTCCAACATTTGGCTCCAAACTAAGCCTATTTATTGCAAAGTGCCTGTGCCAACAATTTTATAACAATACAGTTAAGTCAACTTACTGTAAAACTATGAATAGAAACTTAAACTAAGGCCATTTGGCCTTAGTTTTGTCTTCTTAATACAACATTTAAAAAAAAGGATTGCACCTTCTGCAAATAAAAAAAAAAAGAATATAAAATATCAAGCCAAACAGGTAGCCTACACTATGTATACAATTTTAAATAAAACGATTGTAAATAAGAATCAGACTTTTTCAGCTGTAATCTCAAAACAAACATCACAATGTACCTGTGTGTGTGTGTGTGCGTGCGTGCGTGCGTGTGCGTGCGCGCGTTCAAAAAACACATCACACAACTAGGCCTGCACGATGAATCGTTATAAAATCGCGATCTCGATTCACCCTGTTCACGATTTTAATTTTAAATGTCTTCAATTTAAAAAATAAAAACTTTGGCCTTTATTTTGAAAGGACAGCTCTCACAAATTTCAGGGCTTCACCCTCAGCCAATGATAAAGCACCTTTTAGTCACGTGTTTCGAGCAAGCGCTGTAGTACGGAAATAAACAAGATGGATATAAGTGATGTAGCGGATCACAAAACTCACGGATCGGATCACATTACGGGCCACGAGTCACGGATTAGATAATTTTTCCGATCCTTTGAAACTGTTGGTGTCTAGATACCGTTACAGTTTTGTCCACCGCCCTTCGTCCTCATCATTATATTTTACGGGGAAGCCGAGAGGCTCCCATACGTGCGATTTAAATAATGTGGGAGGCTTTTAGAGCTCCGCCGCGAGCCATCGTTGACTTATTAACATGCGAACACATGACTGTTGTCGCCTGCGCGTCATAGGAATTTAACGAGGCTTTGAGGCAAGCGTTTTTGCCTCAAGGAATTTTTGTAATCGAGTAACTCGATGAATCGTTTCAGCCCTAAATGTAGGTCACATCCCCTGTCCATTATACAGACCTCCATCTTACTGCTAGGAATTCCATAGACGCTTGTGTTTGTCCAGTTTTGTTTTCTTTCCCTTTTTATAGGAGAAAGAGAAGCATGGCTGACAAACCCCAGTTGTTTTAACTTTGTATACCCCTTTCTGTTTCTGTTCTTCACCCTTTTCTTGGTGACTCTTGCTCTTCTCCAGGTGTGGAAAGCCCGTCTGAATGGTTATGAAGAAGCCCTAAAGTTGTTCCAGAGGATAGAAGATGAGAAGAGTCCAGAGTGGGGGAAGTACCTGGGACTGATAAAGAAGTTTGTCACTGACTCTAATGCTGTGGCTCAGCTTAAAGGCCTGGAGGCTGCCTTGGCCTTCATTGAGAATGCCCATGTGGCTGGCAAGTAAGTAACCGTCTCAGCAAGTATTTCTTTAGTGGGGGGGCATTTTGTTTAAGGTACCAGTGAGACAATGAAATAAAGTAACATATTATTATTCGTTTAAAGGCTTATCAGGTGCCAAAACACTGCATAACATTGTAATCCTCAGACAACTCTGGAAAGTCATCATGGAAGCAACTATTTCTATTACTCATCCTGACAATTGGGAGGCAATAAGCCGTTCACGGCACTAGGAATGTGCGCTCGCATGTATTTGAGTGGCCATCGCAGCGCTTTGCCATAACTTTGCCTTGCAGCAAAAGTTGAATTAAATTTTATATAGCCCAATATTTGCCTCAAAGGGCTTTACAATCTGTAACCTACAACATCCTCTGTCCTTAGACCCTCAATTTGAATAAGGAAAACTACCCAAATAAAACCCTTTTTAACAGGGGAAATTAAGGATAGAATTAGGGGTGTAACGGCTCGCAGTAGATTCATGATCCGAACGGATCACGACCCATGGTTCGGCACGCACATGACCCGCAGATGAATTGCGCCTTTTATTTATTTATTTATTTTTTAAACTTGCAGATTAATGTAAATTGTTTAGCAATCGCAGAGTGAAATATAGTTTCTTTTTTCTTGGCATGTATATATTTATTGAATATTTTCCAACTTTAGCAAAAAGCACAACAACAAAAACGCAAGCAAAAAACAAGAAACAACAGCATGGCATAAGTAATAATGAGCACATTTAACCTAGGCCACTTAAAGAGTTGAAAATGTAATCAACCTTTTTGTTTTTTTAAGTCTATTATGTACACACACCTGATTGGGGAAACCTATCCGTAGAATAGTTGACAATTCAGGCACCAGATTATTGATATAGGGTTTCCAAACACTATAAAACTGGTCTGGCTGGTCATTAACTAGACAAGTTAAATATTCCAGCGGAACTAGAGCCATCAAAATCTTGTGCCAACATGATACAGTCGGAGTCTTATCAGTTATCCACTTCAGTAAAATGTTTTTCCTAGCTGCAAAAGTGAGAATGTTATACAATCTTTTTTCTTTTGATAAAATCAAAGCTTTATCAGGCAAAAATAAAGGATCCAGTACCAACTCCTTATTAAAGATATTACTCATTTCAGAAACTGTCTGGCCCCATATATTCATTGATTACATGACCAAAGACAATGAGTGAGTGTACCAATTTGTTTTCTGCACTTAAGGCATAGAGGTGAGAAGGTATTATTGAATGCATGTCTATGGTTTGGTGAAATATAAATCCCATGTACAATTTTGAACTGTATAGCCTTGGCACGATTACGTACCGAATATAATTAGCATATTTCCAGATACTTCCCCAAGAAGAGATGGTACTGAAGATTAAATCCAGATATATCTATGTATACTGATCTTTAAACGTCTACCTAAGACAACCTTGTTCATAAGACTGTCAATAAATAAGTTCACTGTGTTCTAACAGGCTGTGTTTGTATCTATGCTCTTTGCTACAGGACAACAGGTGAGGTGGTGTCTGGTGTGGTGACCAAAGTGTTCAACCAGCCAAAGGCCCGGGCTAAGGAAATGGGCACAGACATTTGTCTGATGTATATCGAGATAGAGAAGGCTGAGGTGGTTCAGGATGAGCTCCTCAAAGGACTGGACAACAAGAACCCCAAGATCGTGGTGGCCTGCATCGAGACACTCAGGAAGGCTCTCAGGTCAGTGCTACTTTCCTGGGTTAGAATGACCTCGCTCAAGAAACCCTTAATGTAAACGCATTGGTGACTAGCTGAAAATATGGTACACGTTTGGTAGATTTTGCTATTTAGACTAGGGCTGCAGCTATCGATAATTTTAGTAATCAAGTTTTCTACCGATTTATTCCATCGAGTAATCGCATAAGAAATACTGTTTCATTTATTAAAGAGCAATAGTAAATATGCAAAAGCGAAAATAAGACGGAGCTCTTAAAACGAGCAACTAATTGGTTTCATTTTTAAAAAATATCCACGTTAGTATTGCTTAAATTGCATACAGTAATCTGTCAAAACTAAACCCATTTAGTACCGTGTTACATTAGTTAAGCCTTTATTTGTCCCGCAGTGGGGAAATTGCATTTAGCAACAGCAGGGGTACAGTGGTAAAGCAGCAGTATCACACACACTATCATTAAACAGAAAACCTAAAATAGACTATATATAAGTGGATTCAAAACTATGCTAATAGGTACTGCATGTTTCAAAACGTGCACAGTGAAATTGCACATTACTTGTGTAAATATCGAGTTTTTTGTTAGCACTGTTCATTGTGCAGTCTGACTGCAGCATAGGCCTGCACGATAAATCGTTATAAAATCTCGATTCATCCAGTTCACGATTTTAATTTTAAATGACTTCGATTTAAAAATATTCTGCCTTTATTTTGAAAGGACAGCTCTCACAACATTCAGGGCTTCACCCTCAGCCAATGACAAAGCGCCTTTTTTTTTTTTTTTTTTTTTAAAGATATTTTTTCGGGCTTTTCTTGCCTTTATTCTCCCGATAGACAGCTGAAGAGAGACAGGAAACGTGGGAGAGAGCGGGAGGGGGTGACATGCAGTAAAGCTCCCCACGGGCGGGGGTCGCACCCGGTTCGCTGCATTGAGGACTATGGCCGCGCAGTTTTACCGACTGAGCTAACAAAGCACCTTTTAGTCACGTGTTTCACTTGTTGAGCGAGCACGGTAGTTCGGAAATAAAGAAAATGGATATTGATGAAAACTTGCAGGCTTATGGTGATGTGCAATTTTCTGTGTGCCAAAACAAATATTTTTGGTACTGCGAATTTGTTTTGTCATGGTTCATGTGTGTGATAAACATCAGACTTCATGAGAAAAACATTGTTGCAGAGTATCGTGCTATAAATTCTAAGCTAAAACAACAGTGATTCATATTTTTCCCAGAATCGTAAAGGCCTAATTTTACCTATCATTTTCCTCCTTATGGAATTTGTTAGCTCTTTCCCAAACAACCGTGCTGTACCTGAGACCTCAGATAACAAGGATAAACATCAACAAGAGAACACTAAAAGCTATTATACAATACTAGGTTAATGTTACACAGGACTTCCGACTTAGAGGAATCCTTGTCGTCTTTAGCAACAGTGAGGGGAGTTGGCCATGAGGTGGAGCATGTCATTAACAAACTCCAAAGATTGGAGGGGGGGGGGCCTTGGTTGGCCCTTGGTTGGCCCTTGGTTACAGCAAAGTGTCTTATGGAGGTCATTAGAACACTATACTATCCATTACACCGCCACATCCTCTCTGTTCATCCTCTGAAATCCGAGTTTCTCCCATATGACTTCATAGAAGTCATGTTTGGTGTGCTCTGGCTGTACTCCCATGGTAGAAGCATGGTAAGGGTCTCCCCTCGCAATGCCCGCAGTCTTACTCGCGTGAATAGGGCCCAGCGAAATGCCTTGCTTTGTCAAATCCTCCACTGCTTTGAAGGCATTATTGTAGGTGACTGTGCCAGAAATGAGAGACACACATTTTAGTCAGTGGAGTTTGGAAGCAAATGTACTTTTCCTTGGCACCTTGCATGGCAGCATCTGCCATCATTGTATGAATTTGTGTGTGAATGTTGACATGTAGTGTAAAGTGCTTTGAGTGGTCGGACGATTAGAAAGGCGCTATATAAATGCAGTCCATTTACTTGAAGTTTAAGGATTTTATTTGGCTCATACCTGTACTGTTTCTGCCATGCTCACGGCACCGGAAGTCAGTGCAGATGACAGTTTATAATACTTCACTAATCCATCAACATTTCTCAGTCAGTCCATAATCCGATCAACAATTATGGTAAAGTATCTGTCTACTCTATCAACTGGCCCAAGTCCAAGATTCTGCTTTTGACCAGTGCCCCCTGGGATGCTGGGGTTGAGGGCTTCCAAACATTCAACTCAATCTACCAAATAATTAAGAGTTCAGGGTATGTCAAATCTAAATGACATTTCAAACTTTTATTTTTCAGTGCAAAACGTTAAAGATGACTTTAAACAATGGCGCAAACTATATTATTTTACTTGGCTTTAAAATAATATAAAGATAACATACTGATAAAATATTTGTCAATGGCACAGTTCTGTCCTTGTGAAACAATGTGATGTACTTAATTTTCTCAACCTATTTTTCAGCCATAGCATTTTCTTTTCTCATTTCTTTAGTTTAATTGAAAACTATTACATTCAATTCAATTCAATTTTATTTATATAGCCCAGTATCACAAATCACATTTGCCTCAAAGGGCTTCACAATCTGTAACATACGACACCCTCTGTCCTTAGACCCTCGATTAGATTAAGGAAAAACTACCCAAAAAAAACCCTTTTAACAGGGGAAAAAAATGATAGAAACCTCAGGAAGAGCAACAGAGGAGGGATCCCTCTCCCAGGACGGACAGACATGCAATAGATGTCGTAAGTATAGAATAGATTTATAGCATCAAAACTATAACATATACAGCCATGATGGCAAAATTGATGTGTGTGTGTGTATATATATATATATATATGTTAGAAATGTTTAGGTGGTAAAACATAAGGGAAGATGATGGGTCCAGACGGACAACCGAGCAGCTCCAGGTGGAGCCCAACAAGCAGGACCCAAGCCACTCGTCCCCTGCACCATAGACACAGCAGCACTGCCCCAGCAGGTCGCCATAGTCACCGATCCAGATACATTTTCGGACACTGAAATACCTGCTGAAAGTGACCGTAAGAAAGAAGAGATGGACGACAAAGCACAAAACTCCGGGAGAGGGAAGAAGTCAAGTTAGTAACATGCATTTATGGGATGAGAATGCATACGAATGGAGAGGAGGACTGAGGTGAAGAGAGAGAGAGGTACATCCTGGGTAGTCCCCCGGCAGTCTAGGCCTATAGCAGCATAACTAAGGGATGGTTCAGGTTTACCTGAGCCAGCCCTAACTATAAGCTTTATCAAAGAGAAAAGTCTTTAGCCTACTCTTAAATGAGGAGATGGTGTCTGCCTCCCGAACTGGGATCTGATTCCACAGGAGAGGAGCTTGATTGCTAAAGGCTCTGGCTCCCATTCTAC
>CM022474.1:29446008-29480474 GCA_011952105.1 Coreoperca whiteheadi
TGCCTGATTTTTGCAATGTTAAGTAGGTGAAAAAAGGCAGTCCGTGAGGTTTGCTTCATGTGGGAGTTGAAGGATAGATCCTGATTAAAGATAACTCCTAGGTTCCTCACAGAGGTGCTGGAGGCCAGGGCAGTGCCCTCGAGCAATTATATATATATATATATTATATAATAATATTGCCCAAAGGAAGCATATATAAAGTAAATAGAAGTGGTCCAAGCACAGAACCTTGCGGAACTCTGTGACTAACTTTGGTGTGCTCGGATGATTCATCGTTAACATATACAAACTGAGATCGGTCTGATAGATAGGATTTAAACCAGCTTAACGCGGTTGCTTTAATTCCAATTAAATGTTCCAGTCTCTGTAATAGAATTTGATGGTCAATGGTATCGAATGCAGCACTAAGATCTAACAAGACAAGTACAGAGACAAGTCCATTGTCCGATGCAATTAAAAGGTCATTTGCGATTTTCACCAGTGCTGTTTCTGTGCTATGATATGTGTGTAATATACATGTATGTTTAATATCAGTTCTCATAATTTTAATTTCTTGTTCATGTCTCCTTGGATAGTGCAGTGAGCCTCAGAAAAGTACTGATGGGACCATTTGACCCTCTTCCTAACAAGCTGTTAAAATATCAGTTTGATCATTGATGGCCAAAAGAGTTGTACTGGTTGTTTTTAATATGGCAATCTTCTATCTACTGTCAATGACATTAACCATTTTTCACTTTTCGGTCTGTCATCATCTTTCTCTAGTGAGTTTGGATCTAAGATAGTGACGTTGAAGCCGGTAGTGAAGGTTTTACCCAAGCAGTTTGAGTCCAGAGAGAAGGCAGTGAGAGACGAAGCCAAGCTTCTTGCTGTAGAGATCTACAAATGGATCAGAGATGCTCTAAGACCTCCACTGCAAAACATTAACTCTGTACAGGTGCGACACACTCATCATTGTACACCCACCTTCTTAATGTTCAGCTTTCAGAATCACGTCAAATTTAACGATGCCCATTTGTCATTGCAGTTGAAGGAGCTGGAGGAGGAGTGGGTGAAGCTGCCTTCATCCCCTCCCAAGCAAACCAGGTTTCTGCGCTCACAGCAGGACCTGAAGGCAAAGTTTGAACAGCAACAAGCCCAAGGAGGAGAACAGTCTGATGGTAGGTTTAACTAGGTAGCAAACTGCTAACAGGTTTATACATACAACATTTCGCTTTGTTGCATTCGTTTGATGTTGTAGAGTCATGGTCTGGTGCTATCTCTTTTTGTGTTCCTCATTCAGAAGAGGATGAGGCTGAAACAGCAGCAGCAGTGGATCCTTATGAACTGCTGGAAGCTGTGGAGATTTTGTGCAAGTTGCCCAAAGACTTCTATGAAAAAATTGTAAGTTCTTCCAACTATGTAGACTACTCAAAAACAATGTCTGTCTGTGTGAACTGGTGTGTGCAGTTTATACATTTTTGTAATTCAGCTCTTCTGTGTAATGGAAACCTAAATTTTGCAATATGTTACCTTGCTCTGCAGGAAGCTAAAAAGTGGCAGGAGAGGAAAGAAGTTCTGGAGGCTGTAGATGCTCTGACCAAGAACCCCAAACTAGAGAATGGAGACTATGGAGACCTTGTCAGAGCACTGAAGAAGGTAAAGACTGAAGTACTTTACACGTTTTCAGTTAGGTGGTCTTAAGTGGAAGTCGGTTATAGGGAACTTACAAGGGACGTGTACAACACTCATCATGAAAGTATTTAAAGTCTGTTTTAACCAAATTAGACTGAGGGGGATCTGGTGACTCTACATTGTACACTTATTGGTTTTATGTTCCAGGTTGTGGGGAAAGATGCCAATGTGATGCTGGTGTCACTGGCAGCTAAATGTCTGGCTGGACTGGCTACTGGTCTCAGGAAGAAGTTTGGAACATACGCAGGACAAGTAAGTTAAAGGAATCTCTGTATATTATGACAGCATTTTGTTTTACTTTTTGTAATAACTTGTCTCAAAATGTCAAGGGAAAATCTGTAATAAGCAACTAAGAAGTGGGTCTGTTTTCATTTCAATTGGCAGAAAGTACTCATTATTTTATCCTTATTAATTTTAAAGTAAATGGCTACAGGGGCCATCAGACATTTTTCATTTTGTTTTCTTTTTTGGAGTGTGGAGGTTTATTCTTGACCACAGAAACACATATACTGTGCATACAAGTTTTATTCTTCAAATCAAATGTGACTTTTTTTTCTTTTAATGTAGTGGGCAATAAAGTCAAAAGACTTCCTACAAAGTCAAAACACACAATTCCAGTGCTGGATTCATGTAGGTGGGAATAAATGAATGGGGTAATTAGATAGGAACGTTGAAATTCAGGAAAAAACACTACTTGGGAATTTTTAGTTTTGGTAAAGAACTGCTAGTAATTTTTTCACACAGATTTAACTCTGGTCACATAGCATATTTTGCCATGATTATTTAAATGTTGACATTTTAATATAATATAAAGGCTTTGTTCAAATGAAACAATAATTGAATGACCGTACTAATCCATCTTTCAAAGTCATTGCTTACTCCTAAATCAGAGCTCTTGTGTGTATGTAGGTGGTTCCAACTATTCTGGAGAAGTTCAAGGAGAAGAAACCTCAGGTTGTCCAGGCCCTGCAGGAGGCTATTGATGCCATCTTCCTCACTGTAAATATGGTCTTAATACTTTGATTATATATTTAGTAGTGAGCAGGTATTCTTAGATCATCCAATGATCTGTGAAAGAGCATAAGTAATAGAACAACTATGTACTGTAAAACAAGCCAACCTTTTCTTTAGGTCAAGGGCATTATTAATGACAGTTAAAAATTTGACAGTTTAATAAAACTTAATCACATCCTTATGCCAAGTCCAAATGGTTCCACTTTACTTGACGTCAAGGGAATTATTCGTGACACAATTATAGTGGTCTCATGGCAGACAATGTCAAAACCAACCACATATGACAGTATAATGTAATGGCAAACAGAAGTCTTAAGCATTGATTTAAAAGAACGGAGAGTTTCAGTGGGCCTGCAGTTTTATGGGAGTTTGTCCCAGACACGTGGTCCACAAAAACTGAATTCTGGTTCTCCATGTTTAGTTTTACTCTGGAGACAGAAAGCAGAGCTGTCCCAGACGACCTGAGAGGTCTAGATGGTTCATAACGTAACAGAAGATCAGAAATGTACGTTGGCTCTAAACCGTTCAGTGCTTTATAAACCAACAATAGTATTTTAAAATCAATTCTTTGACAAACAAAAAGCCAGTGTAAAGGCCTCAGAACTGGAGTGATGTGATCCACTTTCTTGGTCTTAGTGAGGACACGTGCTGCAGCGTTCTGAATCAGCTACAGCTGTCAGATTTATTTATTTTTATTGATACCTGTAAAGACACCGTTACAGTAGTTGAGTCTACTGAAGATGAATGCATGTAAGGTTTTCCAAATCCTGCTGAGACAAAAGTCATTTAATTCTGGACATGTTCTTAAAGGGGCTATGTGTAGTATTTATGTATTTTTTTAATGAAATGAATCACTTTTATAATTGCCTCTGTGTGACAGGGTTTTAACCTCCATAAAAAAATTAGCCATTTGTGTCTTTGTTGGTCTACTCTTACAGCCAGTTTGCCTCTTTCTTTGAGAAGATATCAGGTCGAATCTTCTGCAAAATCCATTGGTTTACATACTGTAGGCTGTTACATTCATGCGCGTTCCCGAGTAGGCCTGCACGATAAATCGTTATAAAATCTCGATTCACCCTGTTCACGATTTTAATTTTAAATGTCTTCGATTTAAAAGAAAAAAAAACCAAAAAAACTTTGGCCTTTATTTTGAAAGGACAGCTCTCACAAATTTCAGGGCTTCACCCTCAGCAAATGACAAAGCACCTTTTAGTCACGTGTTTTCGAGCGAGCGCTGTAGTACGGAAATAAACAAAATGGATATTAGTGGTGTAACGGATCACAAAGCTCAGGGTTCGGATCACATTACGGTTCACGAGTCACGGATCAGATAATTTTTCCAATCCTTTGGAACTGTTGGTGTCTACATACCGTTATAGTTTTGTCCACCACCCTTCTTCCGTCAACATTATATTTTACGGGGAAGCCGAGAGGCTCCCATATTTGCGATTTAAATGATGTGGGAGGCTTTTCAAGCTCCGCCGCTAGCCACTGTTGACTCATTAACATGTGAACACATGACTGTTGTGTGGCGTTTCACTGAAACTCAGCATCGAGTTTAAAATAATGCAAATTACTTAAAAAGCAATATCAGCAGAAACACTCTTTCACTCTGCGATCGCTAAACAATTTAAATTAATCCGCTAGTTAAAAGCGCAATTAATCCGCGGGTCACGTGCGTGCCGAACCGTGGGTTGGGATCAACTGCGATCCGTTACACCCCTGGATATTGATGTAATTTGTTAGGCTTGTGGCGATGTGCAATGTGCCAAAACCAATATTTTTGATACTGCCAGTTTTTGTCGTGGTTCATGTGTGTAATAAACGTTACGCTTCATGAGGAAAAAAATCGTTGCCGAGAATCGTGATATCAATTTTAAGCTAAAAAATCGTGATTCATATTTTTCCCTGAATCGTGCAGGCCTACTCAAGTCTCTTGCCGACACTGCAGCTAGCTACATGGAGTCCGCTAACACCAAAATACGACTGGTCCCAGCACAACACAGACTCAATTCAATTTTATTTATATAGCCCAATATCATAAATCACAATTTTGCCTCAAAGGGCAAAAATGATAGACTGATAGACTCCAAAACAATCTCCACGCAAGGATAAAAAAACAAAAAAAAAATTGAATCTGCTGAATCCTGTCAGACCAAATGAAAATCAGATGAACATCGGGGTTAAACACGGGTCAATATTGGAAAGGCGTTTGAGGAATGGAGTGACCTCCGCTTTGTTTTTGGGCATAAAAAACGACCTAGAGTTGACTTTCATCCTATTGGACAGGTATGCTAACATTATTGCAAAGCATGTGAAATATATTGAGATTTTGTGTTTAGTTGGCTCAAGTTAGTTAGCTTGTTGGCTAACACTGACAAGCACAAAATCACAATTATATTTCACATACTTTGCAGTAAAGTCTAGTGATGCAGTGCAGGGGCAGCCAGCAAGATTATCATGGGTCTGGTGTTCAGTTTAGATTTGTCATTTTATGATACTCAGGTAAAAAGCATCTTTGCCATTCTCAATCGCTGTGGCTTATGTGACCCACATAATATACAATAATACAAAAATACAGCGCAGTGTCAAAACATGGCAAAGGACTTAAAGCCAATCCTAAAGGTGGATGCTGAGGGCCAGTGGCGTAGCAAGCTTTTCAAAAGTGGCATAACGTACAAGATATAAAAAGCTTCCCATTTTAAATGAGTGATACTAGAAAAGTATAAAAACACACTCTGAACACAGAAAATAAGTAAAAATAACTAGACATGCTAAAGAATCAGAAATACTTCAATAATCCCATAGGGAAATTATTTTTGTTAAAAACTCTAGATATACAAACAACATATTTTAAGAACTAAATATATATATATAACTATAACTTCTACTTCACATTGAGTGAAGTTAAGTTTTTTTGATTTACTCTGTTTGCCATGATTTCGCAATCGCCGAATATTAACTTGTGGGCGTTTCACGGACTATTTATGGGCAACTATGGGCGTGACATGAAGCCGCAAAAGCTGTGCTATATTTAGAATTGATTGTGATTTTTTAAGGGAAAACTGCGTAGGATGTGCGTGCTCACGGTTTTATAAATCCGAATATTTCTGTGCGTATGCGCGTCCTATGTTTCATCCGTACGCCACTTCTGACGCAAATCCTACGCAAAGTTTTATAAATGAGGCCCCAGGTCTTTCATCAGAGGGAGAGAGAGTGACTGGAGATAAGGGTGACGTGGATGGGATTGTGGGGGTAAAGAAGGTGAATCCTTACTGGTGGTTGTTGGTGAGGGAGGGGTTGAAACTCTCAGCTCTGATGTCTCATGATTAAAACTCTTCAGGCGGGGGCTGACGCGGCTCTCCTTCAAAGTGTTGCTGTGTTATGCAGGAAGTAAAGTAGTTTAGAGATGAACAATTGTAATCCTGACTTGTTAGGGACAAAGTCCATCTGCCTTAAAAAGATGTCAGCGGTCCCAGAAAGTTGAAATTGTCAACGTGCACACAGTTGAGCGCCATGTGTTCAGTTCCAACAATCTGCTGACTCTCAACTCCTCTTCTGACTGGTGGTGGAGGGACACTGAAACACTGCAGCATTCAGAAAGGTCACTGTGTTCAACAAATCAATAAAGTCTCGTTTCAGCACTTGAGACTATTACCTAACATCATTAGTCCCTATGTGCACTATGATGTTTTTCAGTTTGACTTTACAGAAAATAATGCTGCACATCCAAGATCCTATCGTTGGGAAAGAGTGTTTATGTTCTTAGTGCATATGCTTTTTGCGTCTTTTACAGCAAAATCACCCACAGTCAGTTTGAGGCCCAGGCGTTAGCTTTCCCTGTAGCCTTTTACTTTCTGAATTCACTCTGTCGTTACCCTGCTGTGTGACAATGAGCGGTTATCCAGGTCATCAGACGGAGATTTGACTCAAGTTGCACACTTGGCTTTTGGGGTGGTTTGTTGCGAACTCCCTTTCACAGCTGTTGGGATTTAACAATAATATGCCTTACATGGCAGCACCATTTGATTGGGTTTAGCATGATTTGAAGGGGCACCAAGTTAGATTGGTGCAATCGATTAGATTTGGCTATCAGGATTATCAAAGATAATCTTAACTAATGCTTTAAATTAATAAAGACCCCAGGGCAAGCTGGCTTGCTGCTAAACTTCTTGCAATAATTTTATGCAGGATCTTGCGTCGCCACTTTAAGAGTGAGATTTCAGTTCTGAAGATAGGGCAATAGCTTAATTTATTTAAATAAAGTACAGTCCCAATGGCCTTTGTAAGTATCCATGAGCCGCTGCTCATAATTTCTAGCAGGAAAAAAAAATATGAATATTATCAAAAGAATGCTAGCAGAGGCTAGAGCAAGCAGCAAAGCACTGTAAGAAAGCAGCAAGCAAATTCCTTAGGGTGTCTTCTGAAATACATTAGAAGCTGATCTTGAAAGTCAGTAGAGTGCTCTATAAATAACAGCAGTTATTAAGTTAGGAATCAATACATGAGGGTTTTCCCCATGTATCGATTAGTCATTTAATCTAAGCCCACAGTGATCTCATCCTATTGTTTCATTTAGTTTACTACATTAATGCTGGAAAATTACTTACAATGTTACAATGAATCAATTATCAACATACTTGCATAATAGTTATATCTACATACATAATAGAAATGTGTGTTTCAGAAATACACAACCTGATATCATTTCAGAAAATGGGTCATATATTGGCATGTTAACGTAAGTTTTGTCAGTTCAGTATGTTACACAAACGTTACTGTGTTTTACATATTTAGTAATCTCTACATAAGAATGTGTAAATCTCCACTCCACAATTGCTTTACAACAAGGCTAAGATTGAACTTAAGAGGACCTGGTGCTGCTGACTCCTGGTACCTCAAGGATTTCTACTGGAAAAATATTATGTATCTTATCTTGTAAAATCATATTACTTTATCAGTTGTATCACAAGTTTATATACACAAACTACCAGTAGGGTCTAGTCTTAACTAACCTTTAATGTTCACTATAGTCAGACATTTTTTTCAAAAAGCTTTCTTCAGTTGGCTTGGTATGTCTTTACAGGGCTGCTGCAAACTCTTGTGTATTGATTCCTAACTTAATAACTGCTGTTATCTATAGAGCACTCTGACTTTCCAGACCAGCTTCTAATGCATTTCCAGAAGACACCCCAATCTAAATTGGATTTTTTTTCTCCTTTGGTTTATATAATAATATATTTAATATGATACATTTTTTTCCCAGACCACTCTCCAGAACCTGTCTGAGGACATCCTGGCTGTAATGGACAATAAAAACCCCTCCATTAAGCAGCAGGCCTCTCTGTTTCTGGCCCGCTCCTTCAGACACTGCACTCAGGCCACGCTGCCCAAGAGCGTCCTTAAACCCTTCTGTGCTGCTCTCCTCAAGGTACTAATACCCCGGGGGGAATTGTCATAACAGTTTGCTACCTTTCTCTTTTGGTAACATGATAATAAGCAAATTTGTTGTTTCTAATTGTATGATGTCTCTATCAGACTGATAAAATACTAAAAAAGTAGCAAAATTCTGCTGCCAGGGAGTAAAGTACTAATATTACCATTGATATGTATAACATGTAAGAGCCCACTGTAGCTCCCTACAGACACAATGATTCTCATACAGTACTGGCGCATAGGATAACATAGCTAGGTGTGAGGTGAGTTCAGGTGGTTATGAAAGCCTCAAAGGTAAGAATGACACTTAGCTCCCATTTTCAAATGTTGTCTTTTAAAATGTACCTCTATCTTCAACCATTTCAGCAAGTGAATGACTCTGCTCCAGAGGTGCGTGATGCGGCCTTTGAAGCTTTGGGGATGGCCATGAAAGTGGTGGGAGAGAAAGCTGTGAATCCTTTTCTGACTGACTTGGATAAGCTCAAACTGGATAAGGTAAGGATCAGTAGAAGGATGAATGGAGCGGAAACTCATCAGCTAGGATAAATTCAAATCAGCTAGGATAAATTCAAACCAGGTATTTATTGTCAGTAACTGCTAACTACTGTCTTTTGTTTCATATGTTAACAGATAAAGGAGTGCGCTGATAAAGTTGAGCTCCCTGGTGGGAAGAAGAGTGCAGGTGGTGGAGTGGAAAAGAAGCCTGCAGCTAAAGCTCCTCCCCCTGCTGAAGCTCCTTCCAAATCGTCTGCCCCAGCCAAGAAAACCCAAACTACTGCTGCCAGCAGGGTATACTCGGCGCAATGCACATATAGAAAACTAAAATGTATTTAAAAAAATTCTTTGTCGCCTGGTTGTATCCCAATTTTGCTGGGTTATGGACAGAATGACCCAAACAAACTTGGTGGTATTAACTATCTACAGTTGTACTGAAGCGTTTTATGTGTCTTTTCTGCAGCCGTCTGCAGGTCCGTCTAAGAAAGGCAAACCAGCGTCTGTAGCTGGTGGAAAAGCCAAGAAGACCCCTGACAGTAAAGAATTCACAGAGAGTGAACTGTCGGTAAGTGTGTTTGCATACATTTACCTTTCAGTTGAAGCTTTTGTCAAAAGGTGTCTCCGTACCGTGGGTGCATGTAGTATAGGCCCAAATATAAGACGACCCCTGCCCCCTTTCCAACACCTGTTTTTACGAACATTTTATCAGCGTTTTGTCTCATTTTTCTCTTTTATCCAGTTTATCAATCAGATACTCACACTCATGTCAGGTTCTTGGAGCAGTCAGAATGTTTTTCTCTATCATTTTTCGAAGGTCTTTTGGAGTTCCTCAAGATAATATTCTGTGACACTTGATCGGTTGACAGATGATTCTGTTCCCTGTTCACTTCTGCAGTAAACACACTGGGAGACCCTATTGACTTGACCTGTTTTCCCTTGAAGAAAATCATTTCCTCTGTGGAAAACGCGTTACATGTCGAGGCCTTCAGAAACTCTCGTAGGTTATACTGGGCTTCCTTCTAGGGCTAGAAGACCCACTATAAACAAACTTGAAGAAACATGCGAGCCTAGCAACAGCAAGGCTACAAACAATCAATAGTGTTTGTAGCATAATGTAACCCAGAAGCCTCCATTGAACACCTGCTGTTGTGTGTGTGAATAAGTAAATGTGTAGTGCTATTACTTTTTTAAATGTCCATATCAAGGGAAAAAATATCACGTATGTGGTCTAATATGGTAATAGTGTGTGCCCTCCTGGGAATCTATGAGCCCTTAAACTTGACAATGTTGTGTAGCTTGTGTGGCATTCAAGGCCACTCACTGTATGTGCATGCATACACACTTGTCCTAATTTTTTATTTTTTGTCACTGTTATCTATTCATCTAGTGCTATGAGTAGCTCAAATGTTTTTGTCATTCTAGGGAACAATCATAGAATGAGTATTCCTAAGGGGTTTGAAATATGAAGTCAGTCTTGTTGTGGCCTTTTTTTAAAATTCTGGTCTGAATCCACAACTACACCAAGGTTTCTGATATGGCTTTACTTTTCAGCCATACAGAATAGACCCTTTTCATAGCAGACATTTGTCAAAGCAGAGATGGAATTAATAACTTTGATGTTGGCTGCATTTTATTTAGGCGAGCCAGTTACAGGGCTCTGGTATTGTGCATGCTCACTCACTGACCCTTAATGTGACACTTAATGGAATGGAGCCATCGTTAATGTTATTTAAACCTGTTCTTTTCCAGTTTTGACATGTGAAAAGGGTCTGCTGTCATGGTAAATGGACTGTACTTATGGAGCGCCTTTCTAATATTCCGACCACTTAAAGCGCTTCACACTACATATCAAATTCACACACTGACACGCCGAAGGCAGCTTTCAGGAGCAATTTGGGGTTCAGTGTCTCGGCCAAAGACACTTCGACATGTGGGCTGGGGGAGGCCGGGATTGAGCCGGAAGCTGATCTTTCCGATTGGTGGACAACCTGCTCCACCACTAAGCCACATGATGAGCACTGACTTTGAGTCTTTATCTTTGGTAATACCGTTTCAGTTTTAATCTTATTTACTGATTGTTCAGTGCTCTAATTCAGTGAGACTGAAACCAGTCCGTGATTATGTTCCACGACAGCAAACACTGCAATGATTGCAGATTTTCTATTTACATCCTGACTATTCTTAATGAAACAATTCATTATTATCGTTTGAGTCACAACCACTATGGCTCTCAGAGGGAGTATGTTGCTGTTGTCATTTCTGATTATGTAAATTGTGTGTGTGTTGTCATGTCAGGTTGAGGTGTGTGAGGCGCTTGCAGCAGGTGTACTTCCTGCCTGCTGTCTACAGCAGCTGGACTCAGCCAACTGGAAGGAGAGACTGGCTAGTATGGAGGAGTTCCAGAGGGTAAAGTCCTTTTTTTCCCTACCTTGATAACTGCATGAATTCATGCCATATTCCAGCAATCGTCCTCACAAGACACCAATTGATATACTTGGTTCTTTTTTTTTTAAATTTGATTAATGGAGTTGTCAATTGAAAGAAAATTAATTTATAACTATTTTGATAATCGATAAATCGTTTTGATCTCTTTTCAAGCAGTTCCAGCTTCTCAAATGTGAGACTGTGATGCTTTTCTTTGTCACGTGAAAGTAAACTGAATATCTTTGTCTTTTGCTCTAATAAAACAAACTATTTCTATACATCACCATAGGCAGTTGGATATTACAATGGGAATTTCTCACTATTTTTGAAATTTCAATAGAGAAAATAATTGGCTTGTTAATTGATAATAAAAATAATCATTAGTTGTAGCCCTACTCGGTACTAAATTAAATATTTTAAGTAATATAGTTTTCATTAACGTATCGCTTTTGAAGAAACCATATTGGTTGAACCCTATTACTATTAAAGTTTCTGTGTGAAAAACATTGCATGTTGACCTCTGTTGAAGCTATGGAAAAGGCTAACGTGTCACTACTAGGCATGCACTGATTGGATACTGTTATCGGTCCGATATTGACTCAAACAGCTGAATCGGGTATCTGTACTCGTTATTGACACATCCAAATTATTGGAATCAGATCGGAACTGAAAAATGGATCGGTGCATATCGTTATACAATAAAATGCGATTATGTTGATCTATGGATCCATTTATGCTTCTAGGCTGTTGAGACCATGGATAAGGCAGAGATGCCCTGCCAGGCCTTAGTCAGGATGTTGGCCAAGAAACCAGGCTGGAAGGAGACCAACTTCCAGGTAACTATCTCTGTACTGATTGACATTTTGTTGAAGCGATGTAACAGCAACTACTTTGACCTGGAATGTAACATTGTCTCACAGTAGCTCTTTTGGAAGTGTTGCTACCTTGAAAAATATGGCTTCATACTTATGGCGCTTTTCCATTACCAGTACCAGCTTGACTTGCCTCGGCTCGCTTTTCGCTCCGTTTTCCATTGCAGATAGTACCTCCACAATAGTACCTGGTTGTCGTAGTGACGCCGCAGGAAAATGCCGCCACCCGCGCACACGGGACAATGGAGGAATCTGAGTGTGTGCTGTTTTTGATCGTCGGGATGTGACTGTTTCTCACAGCAAGAAGACAAACGAAACGCGCCATTACACTCTTTAGAATCAGGATTCAATGGGTACATCAGTGTCTGAAATTAACTTTTTGACTTACCAGCCAAGGGGACTGATAGACCGGCCAAGCATTTTTTACTATAAAATAATAAATTGCCTTTTTGTATCACATACATTTGTTTCAGTACATTTCATTGAGATAAGGTATTCTGTTGAATACAAAACTTAAAGAAGCCAGAATAAAGTTTTAAACAATTATTTTAATATATTGATCACTGGTTAATCAATTCAAGCCTGAAGATAACTCAAGAATTTTGATCTCAAAATTCTACTGAATTATTTGCTATTAAATGTTCTTAGGATCAAATATAAAAGTTATAGTTTAGCGGAGTAGCTGATGTCCCGTACAGTGAACAGTGCCGTGAAACTACGGCCCTCAAGACAGTCAGTTTAGACATAAAAACACATATGGTAGTGTGTGTGTGTCAAACTCTGACACAGGCAGCAGAAGACAGAAGCAGGGTGCTCTTAATAGACATCAACAAGCTGTAGATTCTCAGAATAGTTCTTTATAAAAAGACTATTTTGGTACAAACGTTTACCCGCCAGTGTGGCAGATAGCCTTCTGAGATTTATTCACCAAACGGTAAATCTACCCATATTTGATGCATTGTTGGTGTTAATTTTGGACCCTGGGTACATCCCAGATCCCTTAATTGCATCAACGTTTCCCTCACTTGCGAGGAAGCACATTTTTCGAGACATGAGACGTCCTTTCCCCTGAACGTGAGGCGAGATCAGTTTCTGATGACCGTACAGCTGGATCAGCTGTCAGATAGCTTTACCATGTGTGTAGCAACTTCTTATGGTTTGGAATTTGTATTTGCCCATATATGCAGAGTCCAAATGATAAGGGCACACCACTGCCAGCGAAGCAACATTGTGGGTTTTTGGGGGGCGGGGGGGTCTCTTTATATTTCCCCTTACAATAAACAGATCGACATCTGCACATTTATGAAAAACCCATCCATCCGTCTTCTTCGGCTTACCTGGGGCCGGGTCGCGGGGGCAGCAGTCTAAGCAGAGATGCCCTTTTTTGACAATTGCGTTCGCATGATTCTCTTTGTATCAGTGAATAAGTTCTGATTAGAATGAATTTGTGAGAAATTATTTATTAGCTCAAATGCGTTAGGGAAAAGAGAAAACTATGTAAATATACAGCGGAGAAAAGAAGTATTTGACACATCAGCATTTTTATCAGTAAGGGGATTTCGAAGTGGGCTATTGACACAAAATTTCCACCAGATGTAGTCATCAAGCCAAATATTGAATTCATACAAAGAAATCACAACATTTAAGTATAAAGTTGAAGTTGATTCATAATAAATAAATTGAAATGAAACAGGGAATAAGTATTGAACACACTTTATTTAATACTTTGTAGTAAAGCCTTTGTTGGTGATTACAGCTTCTAGACGCCTCTTGTATGGAGAGACCAGTCGTCTGCATTGCTCAGGAGTGATTCTGGCCCAGTCTTCCACACAAATGGTCTTTAAATCTTGAAGGTTCCTTGGGCCTCTTATATGAACTTTGATCTTCAGTTCTCTCCATAGATTTTCTATGGGATTTAGGTCAGATGATTGACTGGGCCATTCAAGCAACTTGATTTTCTTTCTTTGAAACCACTTCATTGTTTCCTTGGCCTTGTGTTTGGGATCATTGTCTTGCTGAAATGCCCACACTCCTCATTTTCTGCTTTCTGGTAGATGGCAGCAGATTTTTATCCAGAATGTGCCGGTACATTTCTCTATTCATCCTGCCTTCAATAATATGAAGTCTGCCAGTACCCCTTGCTGAAAAGCAGCCTAAAACCATGATGCTTCCACCCCCAAACTTAACTGTTGGTATGGTGTTCTTGGGGTGGTGGGCAGTGCCATTTCTTCTCCTAACATGGTGTGTAGAATGACTGCCAAAAAGTTCAATTTTGCTTTCATCTGACCATACTATAGTCTTCCAATAATCCACAGGCTTCTCCAAATGCTCTTTTGCAAACTTTAACCGAGACTCAACATTCTTTTTGTTGAGCAATGGAGCCTTGCGTGGTGAACGTGCATGGATGCCATGGCGGTTCAGTGCATTGCTTATAGTTTTCTTTGAAACCACAGTACCTGCTGATGCAAGGTCTTCCTGAAGTTCTGCCCGAGCGGTTCTTGGCTCTTGGAGAACTCTCCTGATTATTCTTTGGACTCCTTGGACAGGGATCTTACGTGGAGCACTTGATCGTTGCCGGTTTATGGTGAACTGATGCTTTTTCCATTTCCGGATAATGGCCCCCACAGTGCTCACAGGAACATTCAGCATTCTGGAAATGCGCCTATAACCATTCCCTTCAAAATGCTTTTCAATGATAAGATTACGAAGATCTTGAGAGAGTTCTTTGCTTTTACTCATCATGAAGACTTTCCTGTGTGCCTCCTGGGCAATGAGAAACCTTTATAGGCCATCAATTAGGACTAAAGCAGCTGATATCAATTAGTACTGAAAGGGGACAGGGTTTCTCTCTCAATACTGACGGATTTCAGGTAATCTCCTGGCTTTCTATGCCATTTTGCACCTTGTTATCTTCATGTGTTCAATACTTAATCCCTGTGTCATTTCACTTTATTTATTATGACTCAACTTGTATACTTAAATGTTCTGATTTCTTTGTAAGAATTAAATATTTGGCTTGATGGCTACATCTGGGGGAAATTTTGTGTCAATAGCCCACTTAGAAATCCCCTTACAGTGGGGAAAATAAGGATTTGACACATAAGCATTTTTATCAGTATCTATAACTATGGTTTCTAACCAACGCACAAGAAATTCAACCTCACATGTAACTGAATAGTTATTAGGATAGACAATTGAAATGTATTTATTTGATGAAAGACATCAAACGCTCTTCCACTCTCAGAATATAACATTGTCAATGACGCAGGTTAAAGGGGTCAATAACTGATCATGGAAAAAAAAACACTTTCTAACAAATGAAGAAAGTTGTTTATGGTTCCCTTTGGTTAATCACACCTACAGTGAACACAGATGAACCATTTTGAACTAGAATGAGGAAACAAATAAAATCTAAAACGTCAGAGTAATACACTTGCAGTTGTTATCCTCGCTCATGTCTCCTCAGCGATCCCTCCTTGATCCTCGCTCCTCAGTGCAGAAATAAGAGCACTGGAACAACCTTTGTGATGATGGACCAGAATAAGCAAGGAACGATCAATAAGGCATTAGAATTTACCCGTTCAAATGTTGTGGTCTCCTCTCTTCCTGTATAGGTGATGCAGATGAAGCTGCACATCGTGGCTCTTATTGCTCAGAGAGGACAGTTTTCAAAGACGTCGGCCTCTGTGGTTTTGGATGGCTTGGTGGATAAGGTCGGAGACATCAAATGTGGTGGAAACGCCAAAGAGGGACTGACTGCTATTGGAGAGGCCTGCTCACTACCGTGGACTGCAGAACAGGTTTTTAGCCCATTTCTCTGCACGAAAGAAAACTTTATTTTTGTTTAAGTTGCTAACATAGAACTTGAAAACACATTTTTCAGGGTTCCCAAGGGTCCTTGAAAGTTTGTCAATTTGGGGGGGGAAATCAAGGCCTTGAATGGCTTTGAAAAATAGTCATATACATGGGTCATTGAAACTCCTTGAATTTATATATTTTGTGCAAGAATAGAAATTGAAGTTCTTTTGATGACTAATATTTTTCTCACTAAACTCACTGTAAAGCAGCACAATTCAGAAGTGTTCGCACACTCTTTAATTGTCTGTGAGCATCTCTAAAGCCTGCTAGTTCGACTTTTTTCCCAGTGTTGTAACAGTAATTACCCTTGATCCGTGTCTGAAATTATGCTGCATTGGGTCTTTGAATTTGAGGGAACTGGGCCTTAAATTTGATGTTTAAGAAGGTGTGGGAACCATGATTTTATATCTCTAAGAAAGATTTCAAACCAAAGAGCGTAATCAACAGGAATGTAGATGATGATGATGGACATACTGAATTTAAACCGTTTTTATTTTATTTGTCAGGTTGTGTCGATGGCATTTGCACAGAAGAACCCCAAAAACCAGGCAGAGACTCTCAACTGGCTGGCTAATGCTATGAAGGACTTTGGGTTTGCAGGGTAATTTACAGTCCTTAGTTTACTGCTCATTATTATATCAAAACATTACAAAAGTCAAGTCTATGTAATTTTTATAGTAACTTACTTTCATTTTAAACAGTAAATTATTTTCTTCAAATTATATGTTTTGTAAGTGTTTTGGCCTAAGAACAGAAACAAGATGTTACAGCAGGGCATCTGTTGATCTTTGCCCTCCCCTCTCTCCAGGATCAATGTCAAGGGTTTCATTAACAACGTGAAGACTGCTCTGGGAGCGACTAACCCTGCTGTTCGGACAGCTGCCATCACCCTGCTAGGAGTCATGTACCTGTATATGGGAGCTCCTCTACGCATGTTCTTTGAAGACGAGAAGCCTGCTCTCCTCGCACAGATAGATGCTGAGTTTGAGAAAGTAGGGACTTAGGGATTTATTTGTTTTTTTAAAAAAGCTATTGGATTTTACGGAAAAAAGAAGAGAGACATAAAATAAGAGCTTCTCACTACTTGGTCATCCTGACAACAAGTTATATGCAGGGACTGACACATGACAATTTCTCTTATTTTCTCTTATCTCCCTCACAGATGCAGGGCCAGTCTCCACCAGCTCCAATCAAATTCACAAAGAAGGCAGCAACAGCGGAGGAGGATGGTGATGAAGGAGAGGAGCAGGAAGATGATGGAGGAGGAGGAGGAGGACAGGACATCATGGACCTACTTCCCAGAACAGATATCAGGTAACGGAACACTGACTGTGTAAGACACAGCCTGTCAGTCAATCTGCACTAATAAAACACAATTAAACTTCGTACAGCCCTACAGGGTCACACTTAAATTTTTATTTTCACTTTCCCAGTTGACCAAATGGGTCAGAAATCTACTTGCCCAATATACAAATTGTTTTATTTATTAGCGGTCATCAAATAACAACAAAGTGTTCATGTTTCGTAAAAGCACTGGCAACCCCCTGGAGGAGGGGTTGTCGGCAGCCCTCTTAGCTGCCATGCCAGCGAGACGCTGTCAGCTCTTTTTACGGCACTCCAGCGACGTTTTTCAGAAAATGAAACGTTGCTCTCAAACGTCCGGCAAACCTCCCAATACATAGTTTCGCCCACATCCTCTAATGCCACCCAACTAAACTCCTTTTGTCGCTTTAATTGCAATGCTCGCTTGTACTTCAACTAATAAACTTTGTCCGTACCTGCCACCATTTTCTTGCTAGTGCACTGCGCATGTGCAACTCTCAGAGATGAGAGGGAAGCGAGATGGGTCACTCCTTAACCACTTCCATCATCAGCTCCGGGAAAAAAACAATGCGTTTAATTATTTCTCACCACTTGCCCTGCCCTGTTTTTGAGGATGTTAACTAGGGCTCAACCGATCATCACCCTGGCTGATTTATTTGGTCCAATATTCATCATGGAATTTAAAATTTATTTTTATCAGTTTGCTGATAAAATTAATTAATTTAGACGAGTAGCTTGAGTCATAGTCTATCAATACTGAAGGCTACTGTGCCACAGACGGGCAAAGAGGAATGCATTCGCACACTAGAGCTGCTCCGGTGAGCAAGCGAAAACACCACATTCCTGTTCTCTATTTCTATGATGATAAATGTAGGTACCACAGCTTTAAATGGCATTAAAATATTACAATTAATACATTAAAAGGAAGTATCAGATTTATACTCACCTCCAGCTATCGGGAGAAATCAGTATTTATTTGAATAACAGAATTTAACTCACATTAAGTTCACCCTTCGAAAAGGGAAAATTGATTAATCTCATAAATCAGTCTCATCAAATATTCTAACCTATCAATTTGGAACTCTGATTAATGATTAAATAACTACAACCCAAATTACCATATCAATAACTAGCAATGTTTGAAGGTGTGGCATGTAAGGAAACAGTTTTAAGAATTCTCCATCATATTGTGTAGTTAAAGTTTAGCATTATTACATAATAATAATAATAAAAATGAATTAATATTTGTATAGCTCCTCTCATACAAGAAATGCAGCTCAAAGTGCTTTACAACAAAGAAAATTTAATGCGCCAATTGCTTCACATGGCAAATATAGAATGAACATAAAAATAGGAATAGAATGCCATAATTAATGGAAAATGAAACCCTCTTGATATTAAAAGTACAATTAAGATAAAAATAGACTGCATAACATAAGATGGAAAATTAAACCAGCTAAATAATAAGAATAGTTAAAAAAAAAAATAAAATGCATAAAATCACGTAAAATAGAAAGATGCAAAGATTCAGGCCAAAGTGCTTCACAAGACACATATCAATAATAAACAAAAAAGGCAATAGAAACAAAATAAACATTATGATAAACGATACCCTCAATTTCAGTCCAAAGTAGAGGCCAAGTTAAAAAAAGAGGTCTTTAACTTCTGTTTTTAAAATATCAAGGCAGTTGGAACCACCAACTATTTATTCAGTGATATGATTTCAGAGTCAACTTGACATCACTAAGCAGTTTCTCTTGGCGATCAGTCAAGAGATAATGCACAGATTAGCTTTGAGAGGGAATTAACTTGAACTCAGTAGGAAGAGGTAAAATAAGTAAAGTGTGACTCAAAGTAAGCATCTCTCGCTCTTCAATTCGGCTTTAGGGACATGGGAAACAGATGTTAACACTGCCAAAGCATGTGCAAAATAAAACATGCATAAACAGAAGAATTGTGATGTTAAAATATATACAGATAGGATAATAGAAATAATAAATTGTAATAATATGCTAACGCCAAGTTCGGCACACTAACCTACAAAATAAACAGTAAAACAACATAAAACATGGCGAAACTTTTAATGTCAGGTCATGGACAGCCGGTATCGATCCATCATTGAGCTTGAACATTTAACAGCCCTCGGTAAGAAAGCCGTCCGTAGTAAAATGCACACATGTTGTCATAAAATCGATTCTCTCAGCTCATCTGTCCTCTGAGGCTGGGGGCCGATGTAGCGATTTGTGCTGGTTCTTTGAAATAGTGTCAATTAGTTTGGAGCTGACGACATGTTCAGTAAGTTACCAGTCTCTGAGGATGGGGGAGTTCAAAGATGTGAAAATTAGAATACATTAACTTCCTGCGTTCGTTTTTTTTTTTTTTTCAAGCAAATTGTAAAATAAAAGCTACAATAAAAGGTTTTGTTTTAGATGTGTAAAGGGTTTTTGTGTCCTGTTATGCATAACAGTGAAACACAGTTAATTGCATTTTAATATATTTCAATTATGCTTTATATGTGATTTGTGATAGAATATTGGAAAAATATCAATATCATTTTATTATCAGTGTAAAACACATTGCCCAGCCCTAACATGCATTTAATTGGTCGGAAAAGGGTTTGATTGTCTAAAAAAGGTCTTAAAAAGCATTACATTTGATTTCGAAAGTGTGCAGATACCCTGGAGAAATAAGCTTTCTAATAGTATTCCAATAACTTAGAAAGCAGTTTTACTTTGTTTTAGAAAATAACGTGTATATCATGCATAAGTAACTGTTTTTAAGGCTTTAATCCTAGGAATAAAAGCCAAGACGTTTGAGTTTTCACTCAAGTGATAATGATAAAAGCAAATACATGTTTTTCAGTATGACTGACCAAATATCTTGATATAGATAAGCATCTCTCTAATGTGACTCCACTATTGGTACACATACACATATTTACTCAAGATTTTGACTAAATCATAGTAACGTAATACTCAAGCTACCTAAACACTTATTTAAGCTGTAACAATTACCAAGTTTGTTATGCCATTTGTACATACCACTGAGTATATGTACACGTCCCATTCTCTGTTGTTGGAAGAAACTTGGTTGCATCTTGCCTGCTATTATATTGACTGAAATATTGTACCTGTTTTCTCTCCTTCCTCCTCTCATGTCTCTCTCTTCCCGCCCGTCTTTAAGTGACAAGATCACATCTGATCTGTTGTCTAAAATTGAGGACAAGAATTGGAAGATCAGGAAAGAGGGTCTAGATGAGGCTGCAGCCATCATCTCAGAGGCCAAGTTCATCACCGGCAACATCGGAGAGCTGCCTCTGGCCCTGAAAGGACGACTCAGTGATTCCAACAAGATCCTGGTTAGTAAAAGAGCAGGCCTTTTGTGAGTCTAACCTCAAGGCTAGTACTGGATCGAAAGACTATTACTGCATCAAAAACGTCTTTTTGCACAGCTTTGTTTAACATGAAACAACATTGTATGTAGACAGCTGAAATGATAGGCCTTAGTTTGACATAGTCACTTGTTTCATTTGAGACTAGTAGGGGTGTAATGGCACACAAAATTCACGGTTCTACTATTTAATACGCAGCTGCAAAATGATTTTAGTTCATTCCAGAAAAAGAGATCAGCAGGCCTCTCTGTAGAAGTTGTTTTTGATACATTGTCATAGAACAACTAACTGGACCTAATTTGTGATATGATGTGATATTGATATGATTTTAAAAGTAGTCTATGTGCAACAGTGGGGCCCTATCATAAATAGCAGTGCTCTGAATTGGCCAGTCAAAATTAGAGCAAGGCCAAAGTCATCCAGATGTTTTAAGTTTTACTCTAGAGAATGATTTAAAGAATTTGTTTTTACAATAATAAGATATTAAAACAGCCCACGTGTCCTTGAGCAAGGGAGGGCTGTGGCTTCGGTGTGTGAGTGTGAAAGTTTATATTACTTTGTACTGATGGCCGGTTAGCTCCTGCCATTAGTGTGTGAATGTGATTTGTAGTGTGAAAGCGCTTTGAATAGCCGTAAAACTAGAAAGGTGCTATACAAGTACAGTCCATTTATCATTTCAAATTAAAGTGTAAAATGTAAGCTAAAATGATTATGTTTGTGGTCTCCAGGTTCAGCAGACCCTTACTATCCTGCAGCAGCTGGCTATAGCCATGGGACCTGGACTCAAGCAGCATGTTAAAGCACTGGGAATGCCGGTTATCACTGTTCTGGGAGACAGCAAGGTACTGGACGCATTCACTCACATCAGAAACACATCCACAATAATGTACACCGGTTTCCACATTCAACAGCAATGGCAATGTATTATTTGTAGCACTGTAAAGGCTAATTTCTGTCCATCTCAATGCAAAGTTTTCACTTGTAATACTTCATACTATACTTAATTTATTAATTAAAGTAGATTTCATTCAAATATGGGAAAGTTTCAAATTGTGTTTTTGCAGAAACAAACACTAGGCTAAATCAGAACAAAATAAAATGGAAATATCAACAGGAGAAAAACACAAGCAACAAATGTAACAGTTATAACAGTACACCTAGGCCTGTCGCAATTATTGCACAATTGTTAGATTCCACAGTCAAGGGAATTTTGTATTAGAAACAAGCAAGTTTATGTGCCATGGAATTTTGTCCCTTAAATGCCCTATTCAACTATTTCATGAAGTAAAAAATTGAAAAACAAACTTTAAATGTTGTAAAAAAAAAAAAGAAATTATTAAATAAACTTGCTCACTTAGCAAAACACTTTAAAGCTTTAGGTATGGATAAAAAGTGAACCAGGTAGAGGACATGGGCAACGACAACCGAAAACTGAAAATGGCTTTCAGTCCTCAGATCCTGCTCACCCACAACCAGATGCCTTATCTGCAGGGAGAATCCAGCAAATGATGCAATGATTAGGGATGCACGATAATTATCGATCCAATGAATTATCTGCCAATACTGGACACATTTTAATTATCGGAGAAAATACATTTTGGCTGATAATTTAGTCAATAAGAATCCAACTATGCTTTAACGTGAGTAGCCTTGTCGCGCTCAAGACGTCATATTGCTGTGTCTGGATAGATCCACGCAGACCATACTTGATTAAAAAAATATTTAAAGAGCCAGAACTGTTGTTTGTTGTTATTGTGTTAACAAAAGTTGTGTCAGTTAGATTTGACTAGGTCAGAGTTATGGAATAAATTATAAATATTGCTGCACATGACATCTTAGCCTTTCTTACCATCAGTTGTGTAAAAATGACAGATTATTTACTTCTTTTTAATTTACAAAAATGGGAAGACATCGGTTATCGAATCGGTATCGGCCATGAGAAGTAGGCATTTATCGGATCGGTGGAAAAAAATCCATATAGAGTGTCACTAGCAATGATACCCAGTATGTTGAAACGCCACCTGACCGAACAAATTCATTGACTACTTCAAACGGTTAATGGGACCAACTGAAAAACAGCCAAGAAGCAAGCTACCTTGTAGCTGAGCTCATCACAAAGGCGAAAGACAACACTCCCATTACTGAAACACTTAAGGCCGTATTCAGACCAAATCAGGCATTGCATTTGGTCTGGCAAATCAGGCATTGGAGCAGAGGTGGAGAGCTTTTCTTATGGGCAACATGGTGTTGCTTAACATTACAAAGTGACAGATAACGAATAAATGCTCCTGAAGTTGACATGGTGAATTGTTGTCAGACCCAAGCTAGCTTCTCTTTAGCACAAAGAAAGAGGTCTCACTTTGCCACTATTTCCTGTTTAAAAGGGTTTGGGTTTTTTTGGGGTATTTTTTCCTTATTCGAATCGAGGATCTAAGAACAATTCAATTCAATTCCATTTTATTTATATAGCCCAGTATCACAAATCACATTTGCCTCAAAGGGCTTCACAATCTGTAACATACGACACCCTCTGTCCTTAGACCCTCGATTCGATTAAGGAAAAACTACCCAAAAAAAGCCCTTTTAACAGGGGAAAAAAATGATAGAAACCTCAGGAAGAGCAACAGAGGAGGGATCCCTCTCCCAGGACGGACAGACATGCAATAGATGTCGTAAGTACAGAATAGATTTATAGCATCAAAAATATAACATATACAGCCATGATGGCAAAATTGTTGTGTGTTATGTAGAAATGTTAGGTGGTCAAAAAAAAGGGAAGATGATGGGTCCATACGGACAACCAAGCAGCTCCAGGTGGAGCCCAACGAGCAGGACCCGAGCCACTCGTCCCCTGCACCATAGACACAGCAACACTGCCCCAGCAGGTCGCCATAGTCACCGATCCAGATACATCTCCGGACACTGAAATACCTGCTGAAAGTGACACTAAGAAAGAAGAGACGGACGACAAAGCACAAAACTCCGGGAGAGGGAAGAAGTCAAGTTAGTGACATGCATTTATGGGATGAGAATGCATACGGATGGAGAGGAGGACCGAGGTGAAGAGAGAGAGGTGCATCATGGGAAGTCCCCCGACAGTCTAGGCCTATAGCAGCATAACTAAGGGATGGTTCAGGACTCTCCTGAGCCAGCCCTAACTATAAGCTTTATCAAAGAGAAAAGTCTTTAGCCTATTCTTAAATGAGGAGATGGTGTCTGCCTCCCAAACCCGAACTGGGTTCGTATGTTGTACACATTGTTAGTCACATTGTTGTCTTTTATTTGAGAAGCTGCGGTATTAGGCTTACACTATAATAGTTATGAACAGAAAAGGACAAAGTACAACCTTAAATTACAGCAGTTTAAAATTGTATACTTTATAAAAATGAGATCTATATGAATGTACAGCACAGGTAGAACATACTGATACAAAATACATGAATACTGGAAAATGTCAATTTAAAAAAATGTAAAAACTACTCTAACATGCAATTTGAAAACGTACAGACTGCGATGAACTATGATGAAAAGAGTAAAATAAATCAGACGAGCCATAAGAAGATGGAAACCTTTCGATCTGGGGACAGCATCACGTCGCTGACTGTGTGGTGCTGATGGACATGTATCTCTGTTCTTCTGCAGCTTAATGTAAGGACGGCTGCCATGACCACTCTGCAGGCCTGGGTGGAGCAGACAGGGATGAAGGAGTGGCTGGAAGGAGAAGACCTGTCAGAGGAGCTGAAGAGAGAGAACCCCTTCCTACGACAGGAGGTACACAGAGATAGTAAAAACTATTTTACTGTCTGGTTTGTGGAGGAAAATCCTGTATTTTGCTTATTCACATGAGAGAAATTCCAATTTCCTGTACCTTCTGGAGATAAACAGAAATTTCAGGCGTGCATATTCCTGATCAAAATCATAATACACACAATGCTGATCAGAAACTCATGCTTCAAAACTCTCTTCATCACCCAGGTGTTAGGCTGGTTAGCAGAGAAGTTGCCCACCCTGAGGACAGTACCTGGGGATCTGATGCTGTGTGTCCCTCAGCTCTACACCTGCCTGGAGGACAGAAATGGGGATGTGAGGAAGAAAGCTCAGGAAGCCCTGCCCACCTTCATGATGCACCTGGGCTACGAAAAGATGACCAAGGCTACTGGGAAGCTCAAAGTACTGAACCGATATATTGTGCTATGAATAACAAATAAATTATAGCTGTCTTGTTTGCAATAATAAAGGGCTCTCTGTCTTCGTCTCCCTGCAGCCTGCGTCTAAGGATCAGGTGGTAGTCATGTTGGAAAAGGCAAGAGCAGTGATGCCAGCTAAACCTGCTGCTCCTACCAAAACTGGAGGGGGAAAAGGCTCTGCAGAGCCAACCCGAGCCACTTCAGGTTTGTATGACATCACAAGGAATGACTTTTGGACTCATTGCAACCACAATCTCACATTAAGACAGATTTTCAATGTCAAACCATATCTGTGCTATTTTGTTGTAGTTTTACACATAATGTAGTTGGGTTGGGTTATGATAGCAGGACTTTGTTGCGAAAATTCAGTCACTTGCATAGTGTCGCTGTCTGATGAAAACCACGTATCTCTCTGTTTTTTTTAGCAAAAGCATGAAAAAACCTTTTCTCAGAAATTAGCTTACAAAATAAACTTAAAACACTGTAATTAGACACATTTAGCAATAGAAATCAAAATATATCTTTACACAGTCATCAGTGAATTGTTTAATATTTGAAATAGACTTACTTGAATTGTTTTGAGCTAAAGTGGACATACACAGCTTTTAAATAATAAAATGAATGGTACTAATGACATACGGGTGGTTCTGAGCCTTGAGTCTCCTCTTTATGCCCCCCTCAGCCAGTGAACTATTGATATATTGCTTTGTCTTACTGTTTTAGCTTGAAATAAGCACAATCTAGGCTAACGGCCATCGGACTCTGATGTCCGTGCATCAGTCTGACTCGGTTTCGGAAAATCACAGAGCTGGTCGTCTTAATCCTTGACTCAAAACTCGAAACGTTATTTATCCAAAGCTATCCTTCTGGACACGTATCATAATTCATCTATTTCCCAAACACACTACACTATAGAAGTTGCTACACAAACTTACCTTTTGGCCAAAACGCATCTGGAGGCTATTAAGATACATTGTTTAAACAGCTGCAGTGCTCTCCTCCAAAATGGATACATTGTGCTACATTTTAAAAAGTTACCTGTAGTCGGGGTGCACGGTGGCAGAGCGGTTAGCGCCACTGCCTCCCAACAAGGAGATCGTGGGTTCGAATCCCGGACAAGACCACGACCTCCCTAGGTGGAGTCTGCATGTCCTCCCCGTGTTACCGTGGGTTTTCTCCGGGTTCTCCGGTTTCCTCCCACCGTCCAAAGACATGCATTAGGTTAATTGGTGACTCTAAAATTGTCCCTAGTGGATGAATGTGTGCGTGAATGGTTGTCTGTCTAAGTGTCAGCCCTGCGACGAGTTGGCCACTGTCCAGGGTGTACCCCGCCTAAGGCCCGAAGCCACTGGGATAGGCTCCAGTCACCCGCGACCCCGAACGGGAACAAGCGGTAGAAAATGACTGACATGATGATGACCTGTAGTCTCTATTCAAAGGCACACCTTCTGATGCTATCTAAGCTACATTATAAGCTATTGCATGGTTTAAAAATCATGCTAATCATCATCAATAGGCTATGTTTACATTGTGAATAATGTTAGGAGACAACATTGACCAAAAAGTAAAACAAACCAATCACTGGCTCTAAATAGGGCCTTCCATGACTTTCTCCTACACGCCTGGAACAGGAGGATGATCCAAGCGGTATTCAAATGGTTGCAAACTGCAATTTCAATGCTAGACGCCACTAAATCCTACATACTGGACCTAAGTAAAAGCAGCAATACCATACTGTAGAAATACTCGTTTGTGAATTTTTACTTAACATTTTGAATGCAGGACTTTTCATCATAAGTATTAGGATCTCAATATACATAAAAGTACACTTTCTTGCAGCTGGTAAAGGTGGAGGTACTACTAACTAACTTTGCATTCTGCTGGGTAGCTTAATCAATGAAAATACATCATAATTTATATTCTGATTATATTTTCTATTTATAATCTAAATCTGCAGAGTAATGAATAGCTATCTGTCAAAATGTAGTGGAGTAAAACGTGAGAGATTTCCCTCTGAAATGTTGTGGAGTAGAATTATAAAGTAGCATAAAATGGAAATACTCAAGTACAAGTACCTCAGAATTATAATTAAGTACAGCACTTGAATTAATGTACTTAGATACTTCCACCACTGAGGTGTATTGACATAGAAGGAAACATTTGTGCAAGAATGAATGTGTATGATAAAATACCTGATTGCTCTGAGGTCATGCACTGCTGGATCTCCATCTTTTTGACCTGGTTGGATAGACTTGCAGTTCACTTAGCTGAAGTCTGTGAAGAAGCTGTGGTCCACGTAGCTTACATGGGTATGGCGTGGGATTGCAGCGAGCTCCCCAGATCACTGCTGTGTACTCAGCCAGCACGCAGGTGTCTCTGTCTCGGTCTTCTCTCAATCACACTATGCACAGAATCACTCTGTGTGTGACCTCTATTCGAAATACTTCTGGTCACTGGCTTCTGCTGTTCATTAGCAAACTTGAGGAGGGCATTGCTTAAGTGCAGGTTTTGGTTCTGGTAGCCGCATCCATTGTTCCAAAGGATGTACTCTTCATACGAGGGTTTGTTTTAAGATACATGGTTTGATGGACACTTCTGACATCCAATGGATATACGTGTTAAATACCTGACGTAATAAAACGTCTTTTTATTTGTCAATTCGATTCCAATTGCTTATAGTAGATGGACAAGAATATGACTTTTATTCCTGTATACTGAATGTCAATCATCAAAAGTGGAGATACGTGGTTTTCATCAGACTACAAAAGATGTTTGGGTGGGACATTAAAATGCTTGTACCCTTTTTTTTTTTTTTTTCCCCGGCCTGTATTTGGTACCAGCCTCTCTTTGGTGTGGCGACCGTGCCCCCAGCCATTATTTGAGATCAGGCTTTTATTTGACTGCTGGCTTTTGAGAAACTGCAGTATTAGGCTTATACTATAATACTTATGAACAGAAAAGGAAAAAGTACAAACTTAAATTACAGCAGCTTAAAATTTTATACTTCATAAAAATTAGAAATATATGAAACTACAGCACAGGTAGAACATACTGATACAAAATACATGAATGAAAAAAGGCTCCGCAGAGCTGTTTCAGTTTTAAGCGCGGTTCTGCTCAGGTAGCTGATGAAATTTTGGATCTGGTTACCATTAGGCAAAAAATTATATTTGCTGAACCTCAACACAAAACCATACTTTTATCACACCTCGCTTTATTTGTTAGCAAGGATAAAAGTGCAAAACATTTAGATATAGCAGTCGCTTTACCAATTGACAAACATCACTGGCAACAGATTGTCAGCTGTAGCAAATTGATGTTAATTCCTTGAAGGTACATTTACATTCACCAGGCTGGTGTCTGTACTTAGTCAAAGATTATTGGTGAGGCGGAAAACAACTTAATAACTCCAACTCCACTTCAATAAAAGAAAAAGAATCCTAGAACCTAAATTCAACTGGTTCCCCAGATCCACCAATTTGGTCCCAAATTGTCTGCTCCTCTACAAGGTAGAGCTGATCACCCACTAATCTCAGGGTTTGATCCCTGGCTTCATTAAATGGGTCACCTGCTGCTCATTAATTAGTGAATAACTACATTGTATCCACAAACTTCAGAAATTTTGACCTATGCCCCTCCTCTGCAGCCTCCAGGTCTCAGCCAACTAGTGAGGACTTTGACAGTAAACCTGAAGTTAAGAAGGTCCGAGGAATAGTGGCTGTTAAGAAGGTATGTCTGTCTGGATCATCATGTTTTGATATCTTTTGTGCTACCTAATAAATGTTCTAATGACAGCCTAGCTGAAGTGGGATTGGATTTGGGGTGCAATCGGAACAGATTTCGCTCCCATTCATTTCAATAATGAATGGAGGGAGATGTTTTCAGTTTCGGGTACATATGCAGTTTGACCCCACCAATTATGTGGTTTAAAATGTTTAGGAACAGAGAAAATCTGTGCCTGTGTAAATATTCACCCAACCACCATTTGTACTTGAGTTGTTGTCATTCCTGTTAGTGGTTGTGCATATCAAGCATGTACATTTTACATTGTGTCCCTTTTTTTTCTATGCACACCATTTGGTTTTTGTCATTTCATGATTGTGAAGTGTAAACATGATGTGGTTTTTCTACTCACACAGCCTCCCTCCCCTCCTGAGGAACCCGTTCCTCATCCTCCCTCCAAGGACAAGGACAGTAATGCTAGTAAAAAGCTCCCCAGCAAAGGGAAGGCTGCTGCTGGCAGTCAACAGGTAGCTGTGTAGCAGGTGTCCTTGTGATGAAACTCAGTCCGAATGTCTTCATCTACATGCTGCTACTTCTTAAAGCCAGCTGTGAGCTCTAGAGTACATGAGCAGCAGACGTGGGCAGAGTTTCTCATTGGATACTTGTTAGCCTGACAGATGAACAGCTTCTCCCTGCCTTGACCTGGTTGGGTCTTGGTTCATTCTAATCCTTTCTTTCTCTAATCACTAATAGTGCCACAGAATATACCACTTTTTCTAATCATATGGACATGCAGTTGTTAGTTGAAATGACATTTTGCAGACATCTATTTTAAGCTTTTAACATTTCATAACTTATAGACATGAGAATCAAAAATGCAGCATATGCATGCTTACAGAAATGAAGCACAAACTGAGAGGTCACTTTAAGGTTTCAGGTAACTTTACTGCATGAATGTGTGTTTCTGAATGTGTATGTTTCTTGTTTTGAAATTTTATCACGTCAATGTTTACACACTATGTTAACCTGTATTGAGAGATTTTCAGCATAACACCCCTTTGACTCCTGTCACCTACACGCATCCATGGACAGAGCACAATGGTTCACTCACGGTCCCTCACACTGTGTTTTTGCCTTGCTTTTCAGGGTGCAGCTGGCAAGAAGCCTGCAGTCAAAAGCCTAAAGGATGAGGAAGATAGGTCTGGGCCAATCTTCATCCTCATCCCCAATGCTAAGGAACAAAGGATCAAAGAGGAGAAGCAACTGAAGGTACCTTACTGGCTGAAAAACATGTCATGATCCCAGTGGCTTGGTGCAGCAGCAGTTACATATTGTATTTTTGAGAGGTTATTAACTAGAGGAGACTACTGCAATTAGTTTTGCTTAATAACAGGAAAACAATCCACTATGGATAAGTGAAACACTGATAAAATTAAACCAAAGTAAAGTCTTGTATTACCATACTTGCACTAACAAGGCACAGTAAATATGATTTCCAATTGTTCACTAAAAAATATACGTATTACTCTAGTGTCCACATGATTAAAATAATAACTAGAAAAATTGCATTTCCTGCTAAAAAATGCATGGGAAAGATGAAATGCTTTTGCAAAACACTGCTGAGAAGAAGTCTAAAATGAAATGCCTAAAAAATCTTAACCCTCAAATGCATTGTCGTGCACGCCTTAAAAACCTGGAAGTTGAATTGCATTAACTTAAGAGGCTAAGAGCTGAAACACATTGCTAAAAAAGCTGGAAAAATTGTAATACTGTCAACACTGGATGTTGAAATGAGTTACCTAAAAAGGCCCAAAGTTTAAATACATAGCACTGCACTGTTTAAAACCTAGAAGTTGAATTTTAAAACTGGCAGAGGTAGAAGCTGACCCGCATTACCTAATCTTGCTTAATGCTGAGAAACATTGCTAAAGCTGGGCAGTGGGCACTTAGCTGTTAATACTGCCAAAGCTGCATTTACTTCTATTAAGTTCTTGAAAAAAGCTTAACATTTTTAAAAAGCATAAAATGTGGAACTGAAGCATACATGTCCCTAAAAAGCTGAACATTTTGACATATGAATGGCTTCTGTAGGTGAAAGTATGGAGAAGTGTACAGAGGAAGAAATAATTGCAAAGCATTGCTGAAAATGCAAAGTCCGAAATGAAATGCCTGAAAAATCTTAAAGCTCAAATGCATTGCAAAAGTTTTTTTTTTGTTGCTTGTCACTCTTTTGATTTGGAAGCTCACCAAACCAAATATATAAGTCCGATAGATTCAATAAGCACATTTAGAACCAGGACACATTTTCCTATGTTTTTGGTGTAAATGATGCATGAACTGTGAAAATTGTGGGCACAACAGCAAGTTAAAGATAATTTTAAGAAGATTTTCAAAGGGTCCTACCCTCTAGCAACGATTTCATCCACTCTAGTTCACGCAATACACACCCATTATAAACTCAGGAAAAGACTGAAAAAAGCAGAAAACTTAAACTGTGATAATTAAAAAACTGTAAAATACATCAAAAAGCTGAATATAGGTTGAATAGTTGAAAGTCTTGTGACCAGTTTAGAGTTTAAATGGAGTCTATAGCTGAAAGTATGCAGTAGTAGCATTGCAAAGTATGAGTAAGTTTGATTTCTCCATAGACTAACATTATAAAAAAAAAAAAGCTTAATATTTAATAATGTATTCATATTTTTTAGTATAAAAGGTAGAAAAAAGAAATACAAACACACATCCTTAACGAACTGAACATTTTGATAGAATTGCTTCTATAGCTGAATATATGCAGGAGAAGCGATTTAAAAACAACGTATGGAATAACAATAGTGGGAACGCTTAATCAGTATTACCATGTGCCTCCTGACTATTATATACACTCAGTTGCAACTGAGCTATAACTAATCTAACTAATGCTGTCCAATACAACAGCCCTGCAATAAATCATACCTTCATGAAGTTCAGTTTTTGTTTTATCTGTTTTAGAGAGCTGGTGATTTAACTTTATGGTCATGTTACACAGTATTTAGTCTACCTTTTAATGAAGTGACATTTTGTGCATTATTTCATGCACATTGTAAACTTGGAGATCACTAGAAAAGTTCTGTGGGCTTGGTCAGTGTGGCTGCACAGTGCACACGTGTTTGCAATGACCCAATGGCAGATCGGTGTTCAACTGGTTCAAATTCCTGATTGTTATATTATTGAGGGGTCAGATTTTACACAACGGGTACAAACAATGTTTATATTGTGTACATTTAAAGAACACAATATACTGTAGCCTACTGAATGTCAGTGTTAGCAACCAAAACTACATTAGACTTGATCATGTTGCCCACACTCCTAACCTGTTCCTATAATGATCCAGTATTGTTGCTACAGGAATGTATACAGTGTTGTAAATGTATAGGTGTTAAAAGAAATGCTGTTTTAACCTGTTCTGTATTCACATAATCAAGATCTCAGCGTTCATTCTATCCAACGTCGTTAAGCTAGTGGGGAAAACCAAATCTCCAAGTTCATTAAGACATCTATAAAGGAGGGACTTTGCATTTATAATTTAGATCTGAGGATGCAAGCCGGTCCTTCTTCTGACATCATCGTCAAATAATAACCATATAAACTTGGAGGACATTATACAGCATCTGAAATCCTCTTCCTGCTGCCTATTCTGCCAACAGGCTTTTTCAAAAATGTTTCTAATTGCATGGCTTCAGATCTACTATACATTTTCAACATATCTCTTCTCTCAGGTGTCTTTAAAAAAAGAACAATCTAGATGCATCACTAGTGAACAATTTATCAAACCTTCAATTTTTAAGTAAAATCATTAAAAAAGCTGAACAACTTCTTGGCATTGAACGGGTGTTTTGTGTCTTCCAGTCAGATTTTCGGGCACACCATAGCACTGAGACTGCTCTTGTAAAAGGTCTTCAATGACATCCACTTAAACACAAACAGTGGCAGAATTTCAGTCTTGGTACTATTAAATCTCAGTGCTGCATTAGATATCGTTGACCATAACGTACTTTATTACTAGATAGACTGGAAAACTGGGTGGGTATTTCTCGCACAATATTAAACTGGTTTGAATCCTACTTAAAGGACAGGGACTACTGTGTCTATAAGTAATTACACATCTGAGCGGACAAAAATTACATGTGGGGTTGCCCAAGGCTCCATTCTGGGGCCTTGTCTGTTTAACATCTACATGCTACCACTGGCTCAGATTATAGAAGACAAAATATTTTACATAGTTATGCAGACGACACACATATACATAACAATGTGACCAGGGGACTATGGTCCGATACGAGCACCGAGTAAGTTTATTGAACAAATCAGAGATTTAGTTGTGACAGACTTGTATTCAGTTAATCAAAGATTAAACTGAAGTACTTGTTTATGGATCCAAGGAGGAACGATTAAAAGTCAGCTCTCAGGTTCAATCAGTAATGTTAAAAACCGCAAACCAAGCCAGAAATCTTGCCGTTGTCATGGACTCGGACCTGCAGTGCAATAGCCACATTAAAACAATTACAAACTCAGGCCACTACCACCTTAAGAATATATCAGGATTAAACTACTTAGGTTTCAGCAGGATTTGGGGCGGCTGTGGCTTGGTGGCAGAGCGGTCGTCCACCAATCGGAAGGTTGGCGGTTCGATCCCGGCTTCCCCCGGTCATGTGTCGAAGTATCCTTGAGCAAGATACTGAACCCTGAACTGCTCCCGAAGCTGCGCCTTCGGTGTGTGAGTGAGTGTGACTGGTTAGTTTAATTTGTACTGATGGGCAGTTAGCTCCTGCCATCAGTGTATGAATGTGTGTGAATGGGGTGAATGTGATGTAGTGTAAAAGCGCTTTGAGTAGTCAGAAAGACTAGAAAAGCGCTATACAAGTACAGTCCATTTACCATTTCCATTCACTTGACTACTGTAATGGTGTCTTTTCAGGTCTCTCTTTAAAAAAAAAAAAAAAAAAATAGATAAATAAAATCGAACTACTACTGTTGGTTTATAAAGCACTGAATGGTTTAGGGCCAAAATGCATTTCTGATCTTCTGACACATTATGAACCATTCAGACTTTCCAATTTTCACTGCCTTTTATTAAATTGAATAATTAAGTTATTACACTGCACTGTAGCTTTTACGCTCCTGTTTTATCTTGTTTTTAATTTCGATTTAATTATGTTTTTAAATGTGTTTTTTCACATTTCCCTATGTTTTATGCAAAGCACTATGCCTGTTGTTGAAATGTGCTATACAAATTAACTTGCCTTGCCTTACAACCTAATCTACTGCTGTTCAGTGTGACTGACTCTTCAGCTGACAGAACTGTCAGTACCCAGGCTGGAGAGACGCTCCGTGATGCGCAAATATTTTTATAACTGAACCATGACCCTGACTTGGCACAATTGGAAATTGATTTTCAGTTAGTTTTGCTGCTGTTTAGACAACTGAAGTTGTTGATCACACGAACTGGCGTTTACTGTATTTCTGATCCGTTTTAACACACAATGTATCTTTTGTAGATTTTGAAGTGGAACTTCATCACTCCTCGAGATGAATATGTGGAGCAGCTAAAAGCTCAGATGTCCACCTGCTTTGCTAAGTGGTTGCAGGATGAGCTCTTTCACTTTGACTTCCAGAGACACGTCAAGGCTATAGGAGTCATGATTGAGGTAGTGGTTGGTCTTATTTCTACAAGGAGTTGCATTAGTAGGCTAGTTTTGGTAATAAAGTCTGTATGTGTTTGTATTTGACAGAGGCTGGAGTGTGAGACCGAAGCCACCATTGGCTGTCTGGACTTGATTCTGAAGTGGTTCACCCTGCGCTTCTTTGACACCAACACCACAGTCTTGATGAAGGTGCTGGAGTATCTAAAGCTGTTGTTTGCCATGCTGAACAGTGAAAATTATCACCTGACTGAGTACGAAGCCAACTCCTTCGTCCCCTACCTCATAGTCAAGGTAAGCACACATGATAAAACAAGCCACTGTAACTCTTTTTTTTTTTTTTTTTTTTTTTTTTTTTTTTTTTAGTTTTTTCTTCTGTCTTCTTCAGGTTGGA
>CM022474.1:29480499-29496996 GCA_011952105.1 Coreoperca whiteheadi
TGGTCTATTCTCCCCCACTGTCACATGGTAGGCAAAGCACCAGACGACTTTTCAAAATGTCCTGCTGTCACTTTTTAAATATGGTTAATTTTTCCCCCATCACCCCTTCATCTTATTTGTGTATGTTGGTTATACTAGTACTAAATTGGTAACGGTACCTGATGGGTCACTTCCAACATATTAACTGGAGAAACAGCGCTGCTATTGTTGTTTATTTAATACATTCAGTCCCTACCTGATGACGAAGCTTCCGGCATCAGGTGATTAAGCTTGAAGTTGCAGAACTACTTGTTTACATTCTGGGCTCCCCTTACTAAAGTTAGTTAAAATGCAGCTAAACGCCATATTGTTAAATGTAAAAAGGTAGTTTCGTGTAAAGGGGGCAACATCAGCAACCTCATGAAACACTTACAAATACAACATTATATAAATCTGAGGCAGTGTAGTGTGTTTGATATCTTTAGCGGCTGCTGCACCTTACGTTACGACCTCAGTGCAGCCTCCCGACCCACGATGCTGATGGGATTTCCCAAACTAAAAATGCTCGTTATAGTTAGAAATATAAGTCGGTAGTTATTAACTCAGGAGGACACCGTTCATCGGTTTTAAGCACTTCTAATTTATGTTCCTAAATTATCGCATGGACAACATCAGCCAAACGGCAGCCACAGCTTCGTCAGAGGACAGCAAAAGTCAGACACCCATTCTCCATTGCTAGACAAGGGAACATGACAAAGGAAAAAACAATAGAATGTCACAGGGCTGTTACTAAGTTTATTGGGGAAGATTTGCAGCCCTTCACTACAGTGGAGTCCAGTTGGGTTAGGTATGCTCGGTAGCCTATAGCTAGCCTAGTATACATTGCTAGCTGCCAGGTAGCCTAAGTTTGAACTTAGTGTGAACTGTCCTGACAACCAGAGAGAACTAATTTTGTATTGCTTATATTATATTAATATTTTCAACTGTAGGGAGATGATCACAGCCCTAACCCCAGATACTACCTCTTCCAGAGGCACATTATCAAATATCCTCATTCCTGCTTGGTATGAAGTTGAGAAGAAAAACATCATCATATCATGTCTTTATTTTTTGCACCAAATCAAGGAGAGAAGTATCCCTAAAGAGTATTGATTAGTATTTGTATTGATAGCACTATTCATATTGGTATCAAGAAAATCCTAACAATACCCATCCCGAATACTATACCTGGAAATGTGATGAACTGACATGTGCTTAGTCTTAAACAATCGTGCCAGCAACAAATATAAGGACACTTTTTATTTTGGAAAAATCAGGTTTTGACAGTTTCAAAAAGAAAACTTGTCAGTCACCTATTGGTTGAGTAAGAGATGTTTTTTTTATTTATTTTTTTACCTTTTTGTAATTGGCAAAACGATTTTGGTTGGCTCTATGCTGTGAAATTTATATTTACGAAACAAGAAGACTTATGGCGCTTTTCCACTACACAGTACCAGCTTGCCTCAGCTCGACTCGACTTACCTTTGTTTGGTTTTCCACTGTGTGAAAGTTGTACCTGTACTTTTTTTTTGTACCACCTCCAGCGGGGTTCCAAGCGAGCTGAGGCGATACTAAAATGTCATGTGAAAACACGGCAGACTGCTGATTGGTCAGAGAGAATCGTCACTATTCACTGCGTCATCATTGCAAGCGCCAGACGGAGTATCCTGAATAACCCCGCCATTTTTAAAGACTTTGGCCAGAGATTGCGTGATATACCGATTACTATTACGGCAACTCGGAACAATACGCCGCGGTCAAACGAAACGTTTGTCTTCTTGCTATGAGAAACAGCCACATCCCGACGATCAAAAACAGCACACACTAGATTTCCTCTATTGTCCCTTGTGTGTGGGTGTGTGTCGCGGCAGTTTCCTGCGGCGTCACTATGACGACCAGGTACTATTGTGGAGGTACTTTCTGCACTGGAAAACAGAGCGAAAAGCGAGTCGAGTCGAGATGAGCTGGTACTGGCAATGGAAAAGCGCCATAAGTCATGACACTGGTAATAAGTTTCAATCCTATCAAAAAAATTTGTAATAGGTCAGTATGCATCCACCTATTTCAACAGTGTGGCAAGTCAAGAAAATATGGAAATGTAATACAGCCTCATGCCTTTTTAATCTAAATAATACCCACATTCACATAGATCTGTGGTTCATCAAAACATAGCAGTTATTTTGTCGTTGTCCTGAGCCGCGATTCCACTTGACACGGCTCTAAGCTCCCGTCTGCGAGCCGGTTTTGTTCCATCCTCCAAGCGGCTTCATACCCCGCTGGGGAAATTTCAGAAGCAGAGCGGTTTGCATGCCTGACGTTATTGATTCGGTCCCTTGACTTTTGTGCTTCTAACAGGTTACGTGGTTAAATGGTTTCTTTTTTTTCTTCAGTTTTTTAGTTTTGTTTTTTGTTGATGTACGACCGGGAGTCTGCACAGTGTTTTATTTTGAAAACAGACCAGACTCACTATGCTGGACACGCCCCCCCCCCCCACAAATCTATCCTTAAATCGTTTTTTCCCTCTGTCCATTCAGCCAAGCCCGTCAGAACGCCCAGCACAGCGAGTCCTCCCACCCGTCCATCCCTAAGGAGTTCCAGTTAGATCTGGACATGATTGAGATGGACCAGAGCAGAGTGTGTGAGCTGCCAGACCTTGTCCAACACAACATGGATGAGCTGCTGGAACCCATCATGATTCCCGAACCCAAGTAAAAACAGTCAGAAACACAACCAGACTAACAAAATCCAACACATTGAAGCACATACACAGTTTAGATAGAGGGTAAGCCTTTAAAAACACAGAAATTAATATTTATTGTAATTAATATTGCTTGTGTTTTTGTGTTCAAAGGATGCGTTCTGTCTCTCCACACTTTGATGACCTCCACAACAGCACAGCCTCCACCATCAACTTTGTCATCTCTCAGGTGGCTAGTGGGGACGTTAACACCAGCATACAGGCACTGGCACAGGTATAAAACGCATATAAATACCAAAATAGAGTGGTCTAACACATTTTAAATTATGATTGATCCTGCAAATGATAAAACCTAAGTACAGTCACTGTGAATTCTAATACAACCTGTCACTCATAATATTACAGAATTATTGCTGCGGTATTTGCTCACTGTGCGATGTCATTAATAATATCTGTAGACTTTACAAAAACATGAAGCTGGCATTTGTGACATCACCGGTAAAGGGATGTTTTGAAGCTTGGATTTGCCTTTATTGCTCGCTGCCATTGTGGAAGTTACTAGAGCCCTAAAAAAACAAAAAAAAGAAACGTACGGGTGAAACCTAGGTGGAGAAAGCTAGAACTTTTTGTGACAGGCAAACACCTGTCAAACAAGCCTGGAACCTCACCGTTATGTAATCATGGCTTAGCATGCTTATTACAGATATATCAGTAATGGTGTAGATGCTGGTCAAATAAGAAATGTCAGCAGAGAATTGCTTAAAATATGGTTGTGGTAATTTAGAAACAGTTTTTTTTAACAGTTTGTCCACCAAAGAGCACCTTATTTTTCAAATGTGAAATGTCCAACCGTGTATCTTGGAAACAATTCTTTTCTAACCACATTTAAGTAATCCATTTCAAAAATGTTTGTGTACTTGTTACATGTGTACATGTTATCTTCCTACATACGTTTATAGTTTCTTTGCTATATCCATGAAAAATAGTGTGGATGAGAGACACAGCTGTACAAGTCTTTGTAGGTACACGTTCAGAAAATGCAGATCTTAAATTGGTATATTTCTTAGTATATTGTGAAAAATGTTAAATGTGCACATTTAAACTTGCAGCAGTTACAGAGAAACAATAGTATTCATTCAGTCAGGTTTCTGAACTCCTGATGAATGTTCCAATATTCACTCTTTTTAAAGCTCAGTTTTTGATCTCTACCAACTCATGAGAGAAATATCTGGCTCTTTAGCCGCTAAATGTTCCACTACATTCATAAGCTAACTGCCTTTTAGCTGTTTGGTTCTGAGTAGGTTGTGTACAGTGGGATTTAATAGCTTTTCGCAGAACTGACGCTAAGAGAGCAGTTAGAGTGAACCAAAACTGTTAAGTTGCAAAACGGACAACTAAACAATGCGCTGAAACTCATAAAGCCAAGGGAAGCTTCAGAGTCTGGTAAAAATGCTCTGTGAAAGGGGTTGCTCGTGGTGGTGAACCTTCATTGTCACATTGTTTTCACATTGCCATGATACGTTGTTATTATACATATGTCTGCTTTAAGGTGAGATCAAAAATGTGTGGTTTGTCCCCGCAGATCGATGAGGTGTTGCGGCAGGAGGACAAAGCAGAAGTCATGTCAGGACACATTGATCAATTCCTGATCGCTACCTTCATGCAGCTGAGGCTCATCTCAAGCACACACATGGCTGACGATCGGCTGGACAAAAAGGACATCATCAAACTGTACAGCTGCATCATAGGAAACATGCTGTCTGTGAGTCACTGCCTGCTGCTACTCTGCTACATACACTAGCTTACACTGTTACTCACATATAACGTCTTTATGAACCTCCTCTTGTCCATTTCTGTCAGTTGTTCTCTATGGAGTCCCTGGCCAGAGAGGCATCTATGGGTGTGTTGAAGGACCTGATGCATGGTCTGATAACACTGATGCTGGATGGCAGAGTGGAGGATATAGAAGATGGACAGCAGCTCATCAGATCTGTCAACCTGCTGGTAATCAGAGTTCTAGAGAAGTCTGACCAGACCAACATGATCAGGTTAGTATGGGGCGAAAAACAAAAAACTGTTCATATCAAAATTAAATTCGCTCTTTTAATTTGATCAGGACCGTAACATTATTAGGCTTTTGGAATAGTTACTATATTTCATTAATTTATTCAATACCCAACTGGTGTAGGCAGATGGCCACCCACCCAGAGCCTGGTTCTGCTCGAAGTTTCTGGCTGTTTTAAAAGAGAGTTTTACCTTGCCACTGTCACCAAGTGCTTGCTCATGGTGGGAATTGTTGTTCTTTGTACATAGTGAGTACGGTCTAGAGGATGGCATGTAATTGGAAGATTCCTGGTTTGAAGTGTCCTTGAGCAAGAAACTGAACTTGCATGGCAGCCTCTGCCATCAGTATATGAATGTGTGTGAATGTTGGCATGTGTTGTAAAGCTATGTGTTCTATTGGAGAAGTCACATGTATTAAGTTCCTCTTTAAAGTAATCAATAGTCCCTAAATGCAAATTACCACTGTTTTGTGCTATTATTTCGAATTAGTGTTAATTCGTCTACAATTACCAATATGTATTAGACTTAGCTGGCTTAATAAAATTATTCATTTATTTATTTATTTTGGATGGGCCTGGTGCCCACAACCTATCATCACGCAGACAAGAAAACAGCAATTAATTCCAGAAGAAACTAAATAAGCATTGTTTTTTGTATTTTTAACCTATTCACTTGACTCTTTCCGTTCTGCCTCTCTACAGTGCTCTGCTGGTTTTGCTTCAGGACAGTTTAGTCACCACAGCTGGTCCCCCTATGTTCTCTGAACTGTTCATGAAGGTAAGGAGTGTCACAGCAGAGAATCTGACACATTCTTCATACTACTACTAGACCCTACTACCCATTAAAATGGCACATCATCCGCTTCACACGGACTCCTGTGTTTGTGTATGTTCAGTGTCTGTGGAGGATGATCCGCTTTCTCCCAGAGACCATCAACAACATCAACCTGGATCGGATCTTGCTGGACGTCCACAACTTCATGAAGGTATTCCCCAAAGAGAAACTCAAGCAGCTCAAGAGTGACGTCCCACACAGGACCCTCAAGACTCTGTTACACACACTCTGCAAGCTCACTGGGGCCAAGGTAACACACGCACACGCACACACACACACACACAAATACAAAAATTTACTTAATCATGTTCTGAGCCACATTTTTGTCAAATTCACTGGTGAAATGGTTTAGATCCTGGGTCACAGTTATTGTTCTTCTGTATTGTATTTATGTTTTACTTTATTGAGTTTTGATTTTTTTATTGTATTAATACACAGATCCTGGACCACCTATCAATGATAGAGAATCGTAATGAGTCAGAGTTAGAGGCCCATCTGAGGCGGGTGGTCAAACACTCTGGAAACCTGTCCGGACTCAAGAGCGACCGTGCCAATGAGAAGACTGGTCTGCGCACGGTAAGCAACACCTACCAAATTCACAACCTACAGTGGCCATTTTATTAAGTTCTTGTCAAGAATTTACACAAATTCAGTAGCTCTTGTCTTCAGGATGACTGTGTATCCAATTAATGTTGTTGCATAATTGTGATGATACATTTAAGATGAATTTGTCTTTTTATATTTTGTTCCCAGGAAGATCGGATGTCAAAGGCAAAGGTCAGTGACATTCTGTCTGAAATCTTTAAGAAGATCGGCTCCAAGGAAAACACTAAAGAGGTCAGCTCATCTCTGTTTTTTTTTTTACTTTTTGCTGTAATAAACCTTTTTTTTTTCTGTCTGTGATGTTAAAAAGGAGCCTGGAAAACATTAAGTAATGTTTCAATAATGTGTCCAATCTTCTTCTCAGGGTTTGACAGAGTTGTATGAGTATAAACAGAAGTACTCGGATGCAGACCTGGAGCCCTTCCTTAAAAACACATCCCAGTTCTTTCAGAGCTACGTGGAGAGAGGCCTTCGTATGATCGAGTCTGAGAGAGAGGGCAAGGCTCGCATCCAGACCTCAGCAGGTACAACTGGAAGCTGTCACTGTGTGCATTGTAAATGGACTGTACTTGTATAGCGCCTTTCTAGTCGTCTGACTACTCAAAGCGCTTTCACACTACATATCACATTTACCCAGACACACACATTCATACACTGATGGCATGAGCTAACTGCCCATCAGTACAAGTTAAACTAACCATTCACACACACACCGAAGGCACAGCTTCGGGAGCAATTTGGGGTTCAGTATCTTGCTCAAGGATACTCCGACACACGGTTGGGGGAAGCCGGGATCAAACCGCCGACCTTCCGATTGGTAGACGACCCGCTCTGCCACCAAGCCACAGCCGCCCCAATGTCAGAATGAAGTCAGGCGTGTTGGTAACTCTGGTGTGATTGTTTGTGCATGTCTCTGCAGTGATCCCTCAGCATGGCGTGGACTCCAGTCTGAGCAGTAACAATGAAGAGCTGAAACCAGCTGTTTACTATGAGAGACTCAAGATCCTCAGACAGAGACAAGGCCTGGAAAACACCTCCAGGGTTAGTTTACTCAAATACTTTGATACACACACACACACACACACACACACACACAGCCTTTATGGCTGTCACTTCAGACTGTTGCATTACTTTGACTTAGTGATAGTAGTGTGTAGTGTTACTTTTCATGATTTAGATTACTCCCCATGTATTTGTGTACCCACCTGGCCTTTTGGGTGTTTGGTTTTATAGTACACATTAGAGCCTGATCGAAACATTGGCGTAGCTGATAGTTTTGGCTGATTGTAGTTTATCCAATATATCAGTATTTCTGTATACTGCGGATGCACCGATCCAGCCTTTTCTTGCCAGACGCCAATTCTAGCACCCAAACTGTGTGCGGAACTGATTAAGAAGTGTGTACAGGTTTGTGAATTTGAGGGCAAGAAAGTTTTTGAAAACAGACATAAATAGACATGGTTCATTGAAAGTTTTTGAATTTATATATTTTGTGCAAGAATAGAAATTATAGTTATTGTTTTTTCTTTAAGTGTAACAGCACAACGGAGAAGTGTTCAGATTCAAGCCTCTCTCTAATTGTTGTCTGAACTTCTGCAAAGCCAGCTAGTTCTCATTATAGATATTTGCAGACAGTCTCTTTGTCTGTGTGCCCACATGAAAAAGACTTCCCTCAGCGTGATAATTAGCTTCTACATCTCTTCATCAAACTACTTCACCTGTGCAGGGCTCTGTATTTTTTTGAGACCAAAACCAAACTAAAAAAACTTAGTTCCTCAGCAGTGTTTTTAACCCCAGTTGCTAAAAGGTGGTTGTTGTTGTTAATAAGCTCAAACGTCATTCTTAGTTCCCTGAGCCTTTATCCTTTAATCAAGCTTTGTTGAACATTTAATAAAATGTATTTTATATTCCTGACAATGTGTAGGAAAGATCTAAATCCTACTGTGACATAAAAGTCAATATCAACACTTCTGGTTTCACAGCAAAGGCCTACCTCTGCCTTCATATTAAAATGGGAAGTATATCTACGTTCCCAGGGTTCTTTGTTCCGAAGCTCAATATTCTCTTAATGATATTATGACATATTAACAAGACCTTTCAATGGGTTTTATGTTCTCGGCAATTTTTTTCCCCCTAGGGGAAATGTTCAATGTATGTTACCCTGTGTCAGTATGTTGACATCACCCACCTGCAGCAAATAGCCTAATGATGATATACGCCTTGAAAAGTCAGTTTTCTTGAGACAATTATCGCCACAGTGGCTGAAAACCATTCAAACTGCATTTGAAACATCCATCTCCTTTTTTTTCTTTTGCAGTTTGAACTGTGAAGATAGCCCTTACTTATAGCCCCTTGACATAGGACCCTGGGAACATAGGGATGAGCCGATTTAAAATGCATTTATTGTGAGCACGTGCAGAAAGTGCCTCAGAATCAGCTTTATTCCCAAGTAGGTTTACACATAAAAGGCATTTGCTTTTGTATTTTTGGTGCAAAAACAGTAAACGTACTAGAAATTTAAAGCAAGTACTGCAGGTCAAGAAACATAAATATAAAGTTGATAATACGATATTAAAGAATAGAAATATTCTATAATTTTCTCCTCGGAGGGAATGATAAGCTGCAGTCTGCCGTTGTCCTTGGCTGGGGCAGCAGCACACCAGGTGGTGATGGAGGAGGTGGGCATGGACTTAATGATGGCGGTGTAGAAGTGCACCATCATTGTCTTTTGGCAGGTTGAATTATTTCAGCTGCCATAGGAAGTACATTCTCTGCTGGGCTTTCTTGATGAGAGAGCTGATGTTCAGCTTCCACTTGAGGTCCTGGGTGATGATGGTGCCCACGAAGCGGAAGGACTCCACACTGTCAACAGGGGAGTTACACGGGTGACGGGGACAAGTGGGGCTGGGTTCTTCCTGTAATCCATAACCAACTCCACTGTCTTAGACTACGTCCACACTACTACGTTTTCGTTTAAAAACACATATGTTTTGCTACCTTTGCACCTAGTGTCCAGACTACCCCGGTGTTTTAGGGCCCCTAAAATGGATACATTTGGAAACGCTGCCGGCCTCTTTTTGTTTGAAAACTCCAGGGTTGCGTTGTAGTCTGGATGCCCAAAACAGATGCTTTTGGAAACGATGATGCGGCCACCCAAGTTTGCTTCTTGATTGGGTCTTGTTAGTCACAACATGCCCTTTTGTGTCCCTTTTTCGGGAAGAAAACAAAGCATGGCCAGAGACGGGTGTTTGAGTATCTTTGGCATGGATATTTCAACATGTATAACGAATTACAGGCGTTGCTGACCTTGTGGCCTATGCTAGCAGCTTTTAAATGCAGTTAAATTTTGCATTTTATAATGCTGCTACTGCAACTACTATTTGAGCGAATTTTGTTAATTTTTTGTTGTTTTTTTTCCCAAATCAAGCAGCGTTATCAGCCCTACATAACCGGTTTTGGGTGAAGAACCCGTGCCTAAGCATCATTGGCAAATGGGAACTCGGAGTATGTGCTATGATATTGTGGAGTATTCGAGTTTGTACATTATCGGAATCGATGTCATATTTTCTATATTTAGGAAGACCCAAAAGGACGTTGAAAATACAATGAAAGAGTCTGAGCCAGCTCCAGACAGAAGCTGAGAACTGGTGTTGTTGTCTCTATGAGTACAGTTGTTTAGCGTGTCTCACTGCCTTGCTAAACCTGTTACTATGCACTGCTTACTATAGTGTAACAGTGATCCACAATATTCTCCTCTCTGGTCGGGTATTTAATAAACTGTCAATATTTAGGGAGTTCATGGATGAGATTTCCCTTGTTAAAGTCACAGAGGACAATAACCAAGGAGTCCGTTTTTGTCAGTTCCACGTACAGTATCTGGTCGGGCAGCGTGCGCTGTGCATCCTCCAACTACAGTGGAATGTAAACACTAACCAGAATAAATGAAACAAACTTGGGGGGTAGACATTGTTGGAAATGGCTTGGCTGGTTGATTCCAAAACCTACCAGCCACGTTCTTAACCGGTGTTCTATGTGCTACCATCAAGATGTGCTGTTTAGCTGTTCTGTGCATGTTCATGACCCACATTTCCCGCTGAAATCTTAGATATTATAATACAGTATTTCAACATGCTTCCCATATTCTTACAGTATACATGAAGTGAGTAGTAGTATAATATAAAATGATTCTGTAGTGGGAGGACTATTTGATAGGGGATATTGGTCTATCGAAATACCCTACCCCTGGAATCTTGAATAAAGAAATTATAATAGTGTCAAAATATGCTCCCCATATTCTTACAGTACACTTAACCCCTGTCTGTAATCAAAAACATAAACTTCATAATACTGTGAGACTTGTTATGATACCTTTTTATGGGATATACAACTTGAAATGGAAACACATATGGTAGCATTTTTCAACAAGGCAGCATATATCATCAGAACACTGGCAGGATCTGCTCTGTACCAAGGACCTCCTGTGATCTGTCACAGACAAACAAACTTGATTCCTTTGATACAAAGGATGATACCAAGCTATGTGTCTGTCTCTCAGGTCCAGCACGTTACGGCTTATGAAGGGGAGAGCATAATTAGTTCAACCAGACATAGCTGCGACAATCAGCTCTCCCTGGCACTGCTCACCTGAGAAGCTCCCCCACATCTCTGCTGCTGAGAACCAGATTTGTAGAGGAGTGTGAAAGAAATTGTTTTTAAGAGCATTACGGAAAACACCTACATTTTCTTCATAATTTCTGACCTTATGTCTTGTAAAAACTATTAAATCCTGCATTGATTTTCCAAATGTTAATTTCCAGGAAATGCTAAATATACATTTAGTAAAGAATTAAACCTGCAAGTTGCTTTTTAAATTAAAGTTTATTATGCCTAAGGCTGTCCGTGTTTTAGCAGAAAAATACTACATTTACTTTACCAAGACTGCTGCAGATCAGAAAAAAGTTGCTGCAGGTGATTTTCTTGTTTGGAATTTTTTTTTTTTACCAGTAAGTGAACCACAGTTCACTATACAAATATTAACCAATTTAGCTAAAAAAAATTTATCACGAGTTGACATTACTCAGTCTATAATATTCTAATTTAATTATGACAATCCAAAGTGGTTTTATACTGTATTTATTGATAAACTGCTACATAGTTGGCCAGTTTTGATAATAATGACTATTAGTTAACATTTGACAGTCTGACAGTTTTTGATATTAGACTGATAGGGATTTTTCACCAGCAAGTTAAAATTGATCAGGGACAGTTGTTGTTGTTGTTGTTGTTGTTGTTGTTATATTGGGTGAAACCACAGTCAACAGTTTAAAGTTTGACTTTCTACGGATTATTAAGACACAGTTAATTATGTACGTTGTAATTAAAAACCATGACTTCAGCAATTGTTAATTGTATTCTCTCATGTCGCATTTTTGACACAGAAGTGACAAATTATTCAGCCATATTCTATGCCACATCAGTGTTTATGTTCCAGATATGCTGAAACGCAAGTATCTGCTAAGCCAGCATGTCCTTTTTGAAGGGATGTTTCTGCCCCCAAGCCAGCACTTCCTGACTTAATAAGCACACAACAAGGGAGTAAGCACTATATAGAACAATTTCTAAATTACCTAAAACAGATCTTTAGCATTTTTAATATGGAATTTCTTGTTACTTAGCAGCTGACATGTTCACCAGGGATGTACAGAGTCCAATTGAACAATATCAGCTGATACTGACCTTTTTATAAAGTGGATCAGGTATTGGCCAAACGTCACAGATCCACATTAAATACAGTTTTTTGTAATAGGGGTTGACGGATTATCAGCCAGTCCGATTATTGGCTCCGATATTAAACATTTTTATAATTTTATTGTATTGCAGATAAAATAAATTCATTTTAAAATGCACCACATTGGTTTTGTTGCAGCCACCTCTTTCTGTCTGTAGTCACCACTCTGTAGTGCTTAATGTCTCGCCTAATTGGTCACATGTCACAAGTAATAGTGTAGCAACACTGAAAGCTATGATCTATTTCTATGATGACCAACATGCCCACTGCCAGTTTCCCAGATACACCACTGAAACTGCCCGTAGTCAAAGCCTGTGAAATTTCATTCAATGCCGCCGAAATGGTGTCCAGGTTGTGCGGCTTCGGCGATACTACTACTCTTATAAATACTCTTATCTGTTCTTTTTATTACTAAAGAATTTCTTTTTAAAAAATATATTAATTTAAAAAAGAATAAATTCAAACCAGGATTAGAATTTATATTTTAAATAAAGCAGAACCACATTTTTCTACATGTTTATTGATGTTGAACAGGTGTATTGGTTTTTACTCATGAAGGTTTTATTGCACTTACAGAAATGAGCGTACCTGTTAACTCAAGTAAACTTCGAGTTATCGTCACTTCACCTGGTACTGTCTCTGCTTTGCTGTTCACTGACTTTGCTCCGTGCGTGTGTGTGTTTGTCATGTGTAACTCTCAAAAGAGATGAGAAATGAGATGGCTCCCTACTTAACTTCCATCATCAGCTCCGAAAAAAGTTAAATTATTTTTTATCACTTGCTCGGTCAGCAATTTGAGGGGGGATGCCATTCCCCTTATCATAATGACCAAAATCCATCCCCCTTGTTAGCCTGTTCGAAAGTGGTTTGTCTCGTAGTGGCGCTTCACATTGCCGCTTTTAATAATTGCCACGGCCTCAGAGACATACTGGTTTTGAACTGCCTGTGGGAAGATTGAACATGTAAGAGTCTGTCCATTTAGATTAAAAGCTCTATTTCCACTCTCTGCTTTTCTCTTTTTAGAGCATGCCATGTGAAATTATTTCTCTGACTCCTCTCATCTCTACACACACTTGTGTGCGTGTACACCTGACTCACTGACTCGAGTTGTGGGTCGCTAAATCAGTGCAGTAAAGGCTAGAAGAGCTTATTCGGTAAAATAGAAATGCTCTGTCAAAATTTAATAATGTTTAAAAATGAACAAATTGCCTACTGCCAATCGGGCAAGTGAGTTGCTAGAATTCCATGCCCGACATGGCATTTTACTTGCCCAATCATTGTTGAGCCCTGGGTGGTGGTGGAGAGCAATGTCTTACACATCTACCTTATTGGTCATTGAGTTATCTTAGATGTCAGTCTGTATTCCATTTAGCTTTATCATGTGTGACACGGTTTCTTTTTCCTTTTTAAATCTTGGTTAATTATTTATTGCAAAGTCTTCATTTGCATTATTTTCATACTTGTCAAACCATTCAGTGAGCCCTGGTGCACGGAAACATCTGCATTTGATATGTTTCTCCACTTTTTTGTTCAGGTTTGTCCTTTAATTTGTCCCCTGTCTGTATAAATGTATATTTTTTTTGAAAATCTACTTTCCACATCATTTTCCTACACATTGAATCACAAGGATCTCCAACCTCCAAGTTGCTCTTAAGCTTTAATGTTTGCACAGTTTGAACAGCAACATTCCTGAGTAATATTTACTGTATATACATAATAGAAGCTAACCTATTTCTTCACCTTCTTCCTCTCCACCTGTAGCAGGGTGTAGGTGGAAGTGAGGACGAGCCTCAGCAGCGACCTCCCATCTCCTCTCTGCTGTCCTCTAAACCGTCGGTGGCCTCCTCCACTGACATGCTCCACAGTAAGCTGTCTCAGCTGAAAGAGTCCAGAGAATTGTACCAACAGGAACACAACACACACTCCCCGCCACATGCACACCCCCGCTCAGCTTCACCGGCAGCCAACCTGGATGACCTGAAGAAACGTCTGGAGAGAATAAAGAGCAATCGGCAGTAAAGAGCACCTCATCCGGAAAGCCTGTGAATTTCAGCTGGTGGAAAATACATCCTCCTCCTTTTTAACTCACTTTGTGTTCATATTCATGTTCTGGTAGATAGAAATAGAAATCACATTGATACTAAAGCCCACCCTCTGTATCAACAAACGAGGTAGCAACAGACAAACACACCCTCAAGTTTGAACCTGACTTCACCCATTGTGCCTGTAAGATATTAGCAATGAAACACACCCTAATCTGATCGAAGTTGATGTGTCTGGGATTTTTAGCCACTACACAAACACTGCAAACCATCCAAGTGTTTTGTCAATTAAAACTTATCAGACATCAAGTCATTTAGTCAACCATCAGGGCAAAAAAGATGAAAAGCTGAAGTCAGAGTCTCGGAGTGAGTTTTGACGCGTGTATAGGATCACGTCTGTAGTTCTCAGTCTGTACAGTTTCATCTTGATAAACAAGCTGTCAACCACCCCACCCTCCCTCCTATCCTGTCCCAGCCTTCTCTTTCAGGGGGCCCTCCACTCTCCTGTAAACACTGTTCACTGTATTATATTAATAAAATAGTGAACTTACCTTTTCCCCTCTCTGTTTAGTATCACAACACAATGTGTTTGTACATATTTAAAGGTTGTTAACCACTTAACTGTTATGAAGCGCTTCTCATGTGGTTGCAGTAAAAAGCAAGTTAAGAAATGTTGTTTCTTCCTATTTTACCATGAATTAACACATTACTAGTGCATTGTTTGTATGGAGAAACGCTGCTATAAAGAGCTGAAGTCTAATTTGTAGCTGTATAAATGCAGCGTGTGACTTCCCCCTTGTGGCTAAACATACTCATATTATCAGTTTGTAATTCCCTGTAATTTCAGTTGAAATCTTGTTTATACAGGGGGCATCTAGTGATCTGGATTAATTGCAGAAACATCTGGTATGTCTGCATCAGTAAATTAAAAATTCCTAAAATTCGGTCACAAGGCTAATAGTTGACATCTCACACAGGGGCAAATAGGGTTTGACGCTCCAGAACTTACTTTAATCAATAAAGTGTCTGTCTATCCATTTCAGACATTTTTGCTGCGTCTATAGAACCACAAAATGAGTTAAACTGCATTTACACAGTCACATGAAGCCCTCTGTTTTTTTTCTACCCCTAATGGGGTTCAAACTGAAAAGGCCCCAAAAGGCACCGCTGTATGCTGATGTTGAAGGAAGTTGTGTGTCTGTTTTAACCATGTGTTTGGTTAGGGCTACATAGGAAATCTGTCCATTTTTATTCTGAAAGCATTTTGTGGCCTACTGCTAAGAGTTTGTTTAAATCAGTGGTTTTCAATCCTCCTCCAATTTCAGAGGACCAAATGATTTCTCCTCCCAGCCGAACTTGAAATGATCAACTGTGTTTTTTGGCTGTGACTAATACCTGGAGACTTGGCGGTACAGGTTTAAAAATTACTTTTATTTCGGAGAAGTGGCACAATTAGTGCAACCCGCTGTCACTTTTCAGCCAATCGGGACTGAGAATCTGTCCCCTTATAGTGAGCTGAGCTGCTTCATTCAGGTCCAGACCAAGCAGAGCTGTGGATAGGTGTTTAAGCTGTGTGTTGGATTGTGCTGTGTGTTGACATTTGGCTGTAAATACTGTATGTAATGTCCCCCATTAAGACCTCTCTTCAGTTATTTAACAGCAGCCACTCTGTTTTGTAGGCTTAAAGAGCATGGCATGAAGTTAGTGATTGATTTTATTTTTTCATGTAAATAAAGTTTGCATTAATAAAACGCCGTTTAATTAAGACATTGTTTTTCTGATGAATACGACAATGATGATGGCCCTGCCAGTCATCTGTTCAGTAGCCTAGTCTTACATTGTTGCTTTCCAGCACTTCTTGTATAATCCAGTGAACAATGGCAATAAAGTATTGTTGTTTTTTTAATTATCCATCTTTGAGTTTGCGAATTTTATTTTTGTAAATTAATCTAAAATAACTGCGTCTCATTAATGTATTTATTTTTTCATATGCATTTTACTGGAGTACTGTGGAGGGCTGTTGCGTTGTCACTTAGCATCTGACTAGCTGAGCTGCAGTTTAGAACTGATTCATTTTAACACGGACTTGTCCCTTAAAACTTGCGGCTGCATGCTAAATTCATTATTCTCATAAAATGCTTATTAAGTGATTTCAGAGTTTTAACTTTGAAATTCAGAAGAACAAAGAAATTTAAATGTCACATTTGATTTTTGAAAGTTAGAAAGTTCCAACTGTTGGAATTCTACCTGTTGAATTTATTTATTTCTGGGATTTTAATGGAACTTTTATTAGGAGACTGCATGCTCTTTTGATCTGCAAACAAAGCGGAGCCATTGAACTCCGTCTCCCTGAATCCCTGGAGGCGTGAACTCCTCCCATGGAACCAGCTTTCACCTACCATTGGTCGGACCTGTGATCCCAGATGTCACAAACCCCCCCCCACTCCTCC
>CM022474.1:29497096-29516030 GCA_011952105.1 Coreoperca whiteheadi
CAAGGCTAGAAGCTTAGGAGCAGGGTTCAAGTTGTTCTACCATGGGTCAGATAGGAAGAGAAACGGAGTAGGAGTTATCCTGAAAGAGGAGTTTGTGAGGAATGTTCTTGAGGTGAAAAGAGTGTCAGACAGGTTGATGAGCCTGAAGCTGGAAATTGAAGGGGTGATGTTCAGTGTTGTGAGTGGTTATGCCCCACAGGTAGGATGTGAGTTAGAAGAGAAGGAGAAATTCTGGAGTGAGTTAGATGAAGTGATGCAGAGCATCCCCAGAGGTGAGAGAGTGGTGATTGGTGCAGATGTCAACGGGCATGTAGGTGAAGGGAACAGAGGTGATGAGAATGTGATGGGCAGGTTTGGTCTTCAGGACAGGAACGCAGAAGGACAGATGGTGGTAGACTTTGCAAAGAGGATGGAAATGGCTGTAGTGAACACCAGAAGAGGCAGGAACATAGGGTGACCTATAAGAGCGGAGGGAGAAGCACTCAGGTGGACTACATCTTGTGTAGACGTTGTAATCTGAAAGAGACCAGTGACTGTAAAGTAGTGGTAGGGGAGAGTGTAGCCAGACAACACAGGATGCTAGTGTGTAAAATGACTCTGATGGTGAGGAAGATGAAGAGGACAAAGGCAGAGCAGAGGACGAAGTGGTGGAAGTTGAAAAAGGAAGAATGTTGTTTAGTTTTCAGGGAGGAGCTGAGACAGACTCTGGGAGGTCAGGAAGTGCTCCCAGATGACTGGACCACTACAGCTAATGTGATCAGGGAGACAGGTAGGAGGGTACTCGGTGTGTCATCTGGAAAGAGGAAAGTGGACAAGGAGACTTGGTGGTGGAACCAGGAAGTTCAGGAGTGTATACAGAGAAAGAGGTTAGCAAAGAAGAAGTGGGACACTGAGAGGACTGAAGAGAGTAGACAGGAGTACAGGGAGATGCAGCGTAAGGTGAAGGTAGAGGTGGCAAAGGCCAAACAAAGAGCATATGAGGACTTGTATGCTAGGTTGGACACTAAAGAGGGAGAGGCGGATTTGTACAGGTTGGCCAGACAAAGAGATAGAGATGGGAAGGATGTGCAGCAGGTTAGGGTGATTAAAGATAAGGATGGAAATGTATTGACAGGTGCCAGGAGTGTGATGGGAAGATGGAAGGAGTACTTTGAAGAGTTGATGAATGAGCACGAAGAGTAGAAGAGGTGACTGGTGTGGAGCAGGAAGTAGCAAAGATTAGCAAGAGTGAAGTGAGGAGGACGTTGAAGAGGATGAAGAGTGGAAAGGCAGTCGGTCCTGATGACATACCGGTGGAGGTATGGAAGTGTCTAGGAGAGGTGGCAGTAGAGTTTCTGACTAGTTTGTTTAACAAGATCTTGGAGAGTGAGAGGATGCCCGAGGAATGGAGGAGAAGTGTACTGGTGCCAATTTTCAAGAGCAAGGGAGATGTGCAGAGCTGTGGCAAGTACAGAGGAATAAAGCTGATGAGCCATACAATGACGTTGTGGGAAAGAGTAGTGGAAGCTAGGCTAAGGGCAGAGGTGAGCATTTGTGAGCAGCAATATGGTTTCATGCCTAGAAAGAGCACAACAGATGCAGTATTTGCTTTGAGGATGCTGATGGAGAAGTACAGAGAAGGTCATAAGGAGTTGCATTGTGTCTTTGTAGATTTAGAGAAAGCGTATGACAGGGTGCCGAGAGAGGAGCTGTGGTATTGCATGAGGAAGTCTGGAGTGGCAGAGAAGTATGTTAGAATGGTGCAGGACATGTATGAGAGCTGTAAGACCGTGGTGAGGTGTGCTGTAGGTGTGACAGAGGAGTTCAAGGTGGAGGTGGGTCTGCATCAAGGATCGGCTCTGAGCCCCTTCTTGTTTGCTCTGGTGATGGACAGGCTGACGGATGAGGTTAGACAGGAATCTCCATGGACTATGATGTTTGCGGATGACATTGTGATTTGTAGTGAGAGCAGGGAGCAGGTGGAGGAGAATCTAGAGAGATGGAGGTCTGCTCTGGAAAACAGAGGAATGAAGCTTAGCCACAGTAAGACAGAATACATGTGTGTCAATGAGAGGGACCCAGTTGGAACGGTGAGGTTACAGGGAGCAGAGGTGAAGAAGGTGCAGGACTTTAAGTACTTAGGGTCAACGGTTCAGAGCAATGGAGACTGTGGAAAAGAGGTGAAGAGGCGAGTGCAAGCAGGTTGGAATGGGTGGAGAAAAGTGTCAGGTGTGTTGTGTGATAAAAGAGTATCAGCAAGAATGAAAGGAAAGGTGTTCAAGACGGTGGTGAGACCAGCGATGTTGTACAGCTTAGAGACAGTGGCACTGAAGAAAAGACAAGAGGCAGAGCTGGAGGTGGCAGAGCTTAAGATGTTGAGGTTCTCTTTGGGAGTGACGAGGACGGACAGGATCAGGAACGATTACATCAGAGGGACAGCTCATGTTAGATGTTTCGGAGATAAAGCCAGAGAGGCCAGATTGAGGTGGTTTGGACACGTTCAGAGGAGAGACTGTGAATATATTGGTAGAAGGATGCTGAGGTTGGAGCTGCCAGGCAGGAGGTCTAGAGGAAGACCAAAGAGGAGATTTATGGATGTAGTGAGAGAGGACATGAAGTTAATTGGTGTGAGTGAAGAGGATGCAGAGGACAGGGTTAGATGGAGGCGCATGATTCGCTGTGGCGACCCCTGAAAGGGAGCAGCTGAAAGAAAAAGAAGAAGACTGTTATTATGGTAGTCACATGTAATGTTGATCTGAATCAAATAGCTTTTCAGTAGCTTAGCTCTTCCATTGATCAAGTAGTGCTGTATCATCCACACAAGCTAACGTTACATTTACCCAAGCATTTAGTAAACTTGAGCATATCTGATGCTTAAACGCAGCAGAGCTGTCTGCTCACGTACCAATCCTTTATCTTACACATGCTCTCGCCGCACTGTTGTAAGACTGAGTTTGGTTCTGCTGTGTGTCTGCTAGTGGGCAGGCTACACAGAGCGAGAGTGAGGGAGATAGACAGCCACAGCTGTCTGTTACAGTGAAGGATGCCAGGAGAAAAGATCGCTGACCACTTTTATTGACCCTAGTGACATCCGGCTCCATAGCTCTTTCCATTTGACTCACTGATTTCAAGTTCAGATTTTCCCTCAAAACCCTGCCCTACACTCAAATAGTCCCTGCTTGTGGTTACTGTGCCTTCAGACCGTCGCTAGTGAGAGCGTCAAAGTGACCGGGAGTCACTTTCTATGTGATCTGGCGGCAAGCTGCAGCTCATCTTGGACTGTCTGGGCAATGAGGAAAGTTGAAGTCCGGGCAACATTATGATAATGAGCAATGACGCGCTTCAGCAGCAACCAATCAGAAATTAGAACTCCGGTTAAGAAAATTCCAGTGAACATAATCATGTAAACTTTGGTTCTGACCAAACATTACTTCCTAAGCAAAATGGAGAAGAGGCTGATAATTGCTGTGGCAGGTTTCGCAAATATCTATGATGTGTCCCTGTTTGCATACAGGGACATAAGTATAAAGAAATAATGAATGGAACAAGGTGTCTGATATTGTTGTTCCTGGTGAGTTGGTGAAGTGCATTATATATTTTCGGAAAATATGCTACAGCATGTAAAACAGTACCTTCACATTTAAGAGATTTCATGACCCTTTGTCTGCAAAAACATACCGATTGACATGCTTGTTTGTTTGCATTCGATCTATGGCAGAATGTCCACGAATCTTTCGACAGCGTTATTGGCAGTAGGAGCCAGAGCGGAATTTGACACTCTTGCTAGCTGCGGTCTGAACTCATACTTAAATTTGCTGTGCTTTTGCTCAAACTGTATGCCAGGTGTAGTATTGACCAATGAAATGATCCCGGCCTCGTTGCAGGCGCGTTCTTACTGAGTCCTGTGTCATGAAGTTGACATCATTTTCTCCTCTAGCACGCCAATGGGAGGCCGGTGTGCTATGGACTACTATTATATAGTACAAAATTCAGGCACTGATGAATATAATATAGAGACAACTCTGTTGTGAAGTTTGCGGATGACCCCAACGTCATTGGCTATATTACAAACAACCGTGAGACTGCATAGGCAGGAAGTCAACAATCTTGCAGAGTGGTGCACAGAGAATAACCTACTGCTCAACGTCAGCAAAACCAAGGAGCGGATCGTTGATTTTAGGAAAAAGGAGGCAAAGACACACACACCTGTCTACAGCAGTGGAGCTGAGGTGGAGCAGGTGAAAACTTTTGGGTTCCTGAGAATCAGCAACACGGAGAATCTGACATGGTCCCCTCACATCTCCACCCTGGTCAAGAAAACTCAAACAGCTGTATTCTTAAGGAAACTTAAGAAGGCAAAATGTGTGTGCCTTTTACAGAGGAGCAATAGAAAGCATTCTAAAACATGTTGTTCCTTGAAATGTCACAAAGTGACATGTGATGTGCAAGGCCCAGGACTGGAGGGCTCTGCTGCGGGTGATTAAAACCGCTCAGAAGATCATTGGTATCAGCCTACCGAGCATCAGTGACATTGGTGAGGTGTCTACACAGAGCCCAAAGAATACTAAAGGACAGTACCCACCACAGCCTGTTCACCCTGCTGCCGTCTGGAAAGAGATACTGAACCATCCGCTGTCATACCACCAGACTATTCAATTCAATTTTATTTATATAGCCCAGTATCACAAATTACATTTGCCTCAAAGGGCTTCACAATCTGTAACATACGACACCCTCTGTCCTTAGACCCTCGATTCGATTAAGGAAAAACTACCCATAAAAACCCTTTTAACAGGGGAAAAAATGATAGAAACCTCAGGAAGAGCAACAGAGGAGGGATCCCTCTCCCAGGACGGACAGACATGCAATAGATGTCGTAAGTACAGAATAGATTTATAGCATCAAAACTATAACATATACAGCCATGATGGCAAAATTGTTGTGTATATATATATATTATTATGTTAGAAATGTTTAGGTGGTAAAACAAAAGGGAAGATGATGGGTCCAGACGGACAACCGAGCAGCTCCAGGTGGAGCCCAACGAGCAGGACCCGAGCCACTCGTCTCCTGCACCATAGACACAGCAACACTGCCCCAACAGGTTGCCATAGTCACCGATCCAGATACATTTTCGGACACTGAAATACCTGCTGAAAGTGACCGTAAGAAAGAAGAGACGGACGACAAAGCACAAAACTCCGGGAGAGGGAAGAAGTCAAGTTAGTGACATGCATTTATGGGATGCGAATGCATACGGATGGAGAGGAGGACAGAGGTGAAGAGAGAGAGGTGCATCATGGGAAGTCCCCCGACAGTCTAGGCCTATAGCAGCATAACTAAGGGATGGTTCAGGACTCTCCTGAGCCAGCCCTAACTATAAGCTTTATCAAAGAGAAAAGTCTTTAGCCTATTCTTAAATGTGGAGATGGTGTCTGCCTCCCGAACCCGAACTGGGATCTGATTCCACAGGAGAGGAGCTTGATAGCTAAAATTGAGAGTTGTGTGTGTGAAAGTTAGAATACTTTGTACTGATGGGCAGTCTATCAGTGCAAACATACCATACCCAGTCTAAGCAGAAGCAGCGCAAATCTCAGCGCAAGCAAGGCATATTTGATGGAAAGCATTCCAAAATCTGAATTTGAAATCGATGTGTCATACTCTCCAATTGAAAGACCACACTCTCGAATAAAGATTTGTTTAAATCTGCAACTGGCTCAGCTGGTCATGTCAAGGCTAGCTAGATTAGCTACTGAACACTGGTCACTTTCTTCTTTTGCATTTTATTGGAGCAACCAACTGTAGACAAATAGGATTTATCTACATTATTTCACTTAGTATTGTTTCTCCTACGTGTTGAAAAAAATATGTTGAATTGTAGGCTACTCTACATTTCAGACCATTCTGCTAATAAAATGTTATTTAATAGTTAATAAAGGCCATTACATGTTAACCTACTTGTGCTGTCAAGTTGCCATTTCTGTGGGTTATGAATATGAATTTATAGCCAGAGCTGCCAAGCATCTCTGACATGATCATAAGAAAATTATGACAAATCCAAACAAGATATTTCAGCTATGAACTCTTTCCCTCTCTTTTATTTCTAGTCTTATACAATTTTGTTTGTCGTCTGGGAAAAAAAAAAAAAAACTATCCTGCAGGATCCACTGTCTTTAACCAATGTGTTTCTCCTTAATTTACTTTTCATGCAATGTTTGTAGATGTAGTTACTTGCCAACCCTCCATATTCTCTTGAGAGTCCCAATGCCCCCCCCCCCCCGGTCCTCCAGACTACACATTTCTCGATAAATTCACTAGAATGCAGGAAACCAGTCTCTGAAATCAACAATCTTCTGGGGGAAGATCCCCAGATCCCCTGGTTAGGTTTGGTCTCCTGATTCAAGCTATGATGTCTAGAGGACTTATTCATCACTGACCACAATGATTGACTTGACTTTTCATCTACACATGCTATGAAATTGTGAATTTGGCTGCTGAACTTTTAAAAAAAAAACAAAAAAACTCCTTAGGGTTAAGGAGTGATGACTCCAAACACTGGTGGGTAAGGTCATAGAGCACCTACTCATAAAATGCACCGACTTCACAGATACCAGATCTTACTGCAAACAAAAGTGAAAACTTGGCAGCCATGTTATAGTCCAACTGATTCTGTTGATCATATCTAAGTCGATAATTTATTATGAGAAAGATCTGCTATAGTTGGGATCATTTACATGGCTAGTGTTATGGAAGCCATTAGATATTAATTGGACTGTAAGCTGCAGTTTTGTTTAACTGCCAATAGATGTTACCATAACCGTAAGTCTTTTGAGCCAGTCTACAACTGGCACAGCTGCTGAGGCATTGCCGACAAAACCTGTTACAGTTTCTCAATTGCTAAGCAGCGATTGCCAATTCTTAAAATACTTTTTTTAAACTGTTAACACAGCAACACACAATTAGCCGAAAAGTTAATTTTCTGCCCAAAACCACATTTTCCTAAATAAATATAAATTCTACATTTTAAAATGCAAAAACATTTTCAATATACACTAACTCTATCCAAACCCATTTCAAAATCGAATAATTTGGTCAAAACTCAAGCACTTGTTTTCTATCCAACATGAACACATGGTCAATCATAGTGCAATGACTGTCAAAATACTAACAGTTGGTGGCAATAATTAGAAATATTGTATTAATCCCCAAGGGGAAACTCTTTGTAACAGCAAAGCAGTACTGGTCATGTTTCAGCGATATCTGTATAGAACATACAGAATGAAAGCCATTTTTGTTTTTTTATTATTCATTCAGCTGTGTGTGAATTCATGGTGCATTAGACAGTATGTGTACAATATACTATCTAAATGTGATAGAGTCATCAATACTTTATAGAATGTACAAATGAAAATGAAAACAGTAAGTGACAGATTTGCTGCAGTAAAGGCTTTATTAGCAATATGAAATTGCTGTCAGTTATCAACAAAACAAAAGAGAACATACATGGCCTTTGGTTTACTAAAGTGTGCAAAAAAAAAAAAAGGCCCAGAAAAAAAAAAAAAAGTCCTGTTCTAATCTATACGAACGTCAGCATTTGGACACATGTTCTTGTCTACGACACATCGTAGGTTGTCTCTCGCTATACACCTTGGATAGAAACGCTTAGCATGCCTTATCCACCCCTGACAGTCTTCAATTGAGATGTCTCTGCAGCCAGCATCCAGAAGGGATATTTGGTCATGTGGCCGATGATCATAGACTTACCACCTCCAAGCAGAAAAAAAAAATTCAGTGGGGTTGAGGAATGGAGAGTACGGAGGAAGAAAAGGGGAAATCAATCTTGATGTGCTGCAAACCAGTTTGTGATTGCATGTTTGTGATTACATTGTCCCATGTAATCACAAATGTCCTCATGTTTCCTCCCACCTGTTCTGCTTCTGACACCAATTGTTGGTGGAGGTCATCAAAAAACAAAAGAAGGCACTCTGTGTTGTAGGGACCAATCTGGCTTTTCTGCAGGACCAAACCAGCACACATTGTGATGTTTGCTCCTTTCTGACCCGGCACATCAACGGTGGCCCTTTTCCGAATTCTGTGTTTGGTCAGAGTCCGAGCAATGGTATCGAGGCTGATGCTTTCCACATTCTAGAAATACCAGGTTGTCCTCTACAATTCTGGTCTGAATTTCTCAGTTTTATTGCAGTCTCAGCAATGACCCATCCTACAATGGCATATTGTTAGTCTTCACTGAGAAGCTTTCTTCCCCCAGAGTGAGGAAATCGTTGTGTCCTTTAAAAGAACAAAAATACAACACATCTGTATTTGTAACTCCTAGTAGCCAGAAGTTACTTTAATACAGTAAATAGCAACTGCATTGATAGCCCTCATGAAATGCATGACTTACCTGTTGGTTTGTTGAAATATCCAGATAATGGAAGCAACAGTTGACCGTCTGAGATTAGGCTGGACTCTTTCACAAGCCTCTCTCAATGGTAGTCCATGGTTTATCACATGGTCTATGATGGTGGCTCTTATTTCATCCGTGACAACAGCTCTTACTCTCCTTTGAACATCAGCACGCATTCTTACTCCTCTTCCCCTACCTCTCCTTCTCCCATGTCCTGGTCCAACTTGTCCTCTTCCTCATCTAACTAGTCTTCTCGCTCGTCCACACATTGTCTGTTTTATTTTATTTTATTTTTTTTTGCTCCTCTGTGTTGTTCTGTGTGGCTTTGAACAAAACCAATCCAAAGAGTGCCTTTTTATTGTGGATTCCCATGTAATGGAAAGTCTTCAACACCTGGCTATGTCTCTGATTGAGATTGGAATCAGCTGTTTCTTACTCTAAAGATCATTTAATTTAAAAATGCTTATCAGCTGTTTGAATATTTGTTTCAATACTTTTGAGCTGATATTGTTGCAGAAGTAGAGACTTTATACTATATCTATGGTTTGGAACATTAGGTCTTCTTTTTTGGCATGTTGCATTTAAGCATTTGTAAAAAAGACTATAAAGATCTATGATTTTGGTATTGGGTGTGCTTATATGTAAAGAAAATGTAGGCATTCTAGAAACGTGTTAATTGACTGCATTTTGTGTGAAAAACAAAATGAATTGTGTTAATGGTATGGTCACAACAGACAGATGTGCTAATTGTGTTTAGAGTTTTGAAAATGTGGTTTCAGTATTGAACAATACTTGTTAGCAATTGAAAAAAACTGTAACAGTGGTTGAAAGACTAATGTCTAATGTCTAAAGACTAATGTCCTACTCATGAACAAGTACTGTTAATTTGCCGATATTTTACTTATGTAAAATTACTGGTGTAAAACTCTTCTTAAGTAAGATTAAAAACAGGTTGTTTTAAAATGTACTTTTAAAAAAAATAAAACTAAAATCTTGATTTTCTAGCAAAAACTTTTACTTTAAAATTTGAAAGCTTAAAATTTCACCTTTTTCAATGATGGTGCAATAATAAGTAATTCCCCTATTTGCCCCCAATTTGAATCTGTTATCAGATCAATTTGGAGTGAAGTCTGAATCATAAGCAAACCATTTCAAGACTGTAATGTGTTCCAACAAATTAAATTATTTTATCGCTGCTGCCCAAACATTTAATGTAAGGTTTTTCCAAGGGTCTTCTAACTATCTATATGTTGTTGTAACTTATTATCTGTTAATATTGCTTGTACAGGGATATTCCTTGTAATATAAATTTCCATATCCTTCCAAGGAGCATGATAATGTGGATCACACCAATTTACCACTGTCCTAATTTGTGCTGCTATATAATAATCTTTTAATGAAGGAAGAGCCCACCCTCCTTTATCCTTTGGTAGCTGTAGTGTTTTAAAGCGTACTCTGGGCTTTTTGTCTTGCCAAATGAATCGTGAAAGCATTTTATCCCATTCTATGAATTGTTTTCTGGTTATTTCTCCAGGTAGACATTGGAATATGTATAGAAATTTTGGTAATATGATTGCTTCAATCCTCAAATTCAGTCAGTCAGTCAGTCATTTTCTACCGCTTGTTCCCGTTCGGGGTCGCGGGTGACTGGAGCCTATCCCAGTGGCTTCGGGCCTTAGGCGGGGTACACCCTGGACAGTGGCCAACTCATCGCAGGGCTGACACTGAGACAGACAACCATTCACGCACACATTCATCCACTAGGGACAATTTTTTAGAGTCACCAATTAACCTAATGCATGTCTTTGGACGGTGGGAGGAAACCAGAGAACCCGGAGAAAACCCACGGTAACACGGGGAGGACATGCAGACTCCACCCAGGGAGGTCGTGGTCTGGTCCGGTATTCGAACCCACGATCTCCTTATTGGGAGGCAGGGGCGCTAACCGCTCTGCCACCGTGCACCCCTCAATCCTCAAATTAAAACCAAAAAAGGGAATTAAGTTCCATCTGGTTAGGTCCTCTCTGATTCTTACAGTTAGTGGTTAAAAATTCTTTTTCTGTATTTTTTCTATCTTTTGTCAAATGGATACCTAAATTTTTTAAGGATTTTGTATGCCATTTTAACAAGTAAATGTTTTTAATTTTAGTAGGGGGATTATAATTGTATAAAATTATTTCTGTTTTATCAATATTTAATTTATATCCAGAAAGAGGGCCAGAATTCTGAAATAGTTTCATGAGTTTAGGTAAAGACTTGGTTGGGTTTCCAAGATAAATCAGTACATCATCCGCATAGCAGGCTATTTTGTGTTCCACTCCTTTTCTACTAATACCTTGAATAGTTTTATCCTGATGCTTTGTACTAAAGATTTCAAATAGAGTGCAAATCTGGTCAGTGTAGTTCTTAAGTAAAAACGTAACATTACTTTAGTAAAAGTAAAATTATCGAGGTATGAACTCAGCGGATGAGTTCATTCATGTAGGTAATTATCCAATCCAATCCACTCCAATCCAACTTTATTTATAAAGCACCTTCAAAACAAGACACTCGACCAAAGCGCTGAACATGTTTGGTCTTCGATACACACAACAAAACCTGACCTGCCGATCGGGGCGAGCATGAGGGGGTGTAGGGTACAAGCAGATCAGACAGGTACTGGGGGGCTAGGCCATGAAGACATTTAAAAAAAAGAAAAGAATTTTAGAAACAATGCGAAAGTGTACAGGGAGGGAAAAGTTCCAGTTAAAAGATGAGCAGCTGCATTTTGGACTAGTTGTAATAGTGCAAGGGAGGATTAGCTAAGACTGGTGTAAAGTGCATTGCAGTAATCGAAACAAGTGGTGATAAAAGCATGGATTAAAATTAATTAGCCACTGATTTGTGCATCAAGTTTTAAAAGACAGTCCATCTTTTCTCTTTGATAAAGCTTATAGTTAGGGCTGGCTCAGGAGAGTCCTGAACCATCCCTTAGTTATGCTGCTATAGGCCTAGACTGTCGGGGGACTTCCCATGATGCACCTCTCTCTCTTCACCTCTGTCCTCCTCTCCATCCGTATGCATTCTCATCCCATAGATGCATGTCACTAACTTGACTTCTTCCCTCTCCCGGAGTTTTGTGCTTTGTCGTCCGTCTCTTCTTTCTTAGTGTCACTTTCAGCAGGCATTTCAGTGTCTGGAGATGTATTTGGATCGGTGACTATGGCGACCTGCTGGGGCAGTGCTGCTGTGTCTATGGTGCAGGGGACGAGTGGCTCGGGTCCTGCTCGTTGGGCTCCACCTGGAGCTGCTCGGCTGTCTGTCTGGACCCATCATCTTCCCTTATGTTTTACCACCTAAACATTTCTAACATAATAATATATATATATATATATATATACAACAATTTTGCCATCATGGCTGTATATGTTATAGTTTTGAAGCTATAAATCTATTCTGTACTTACGACATCTATTGCATGTCTGTCCGTCCTGGGAGAGGGATCCCTCCTCTGTTGCTCTTCCTGAGGTTTCTAACATTTTTTTTCCCCTGTTAAAAGGGTTTTTTTTTGGGTAGTTTTTCCTTAATCAAATCGAGGGTCTAAGGACAGAGGGTTTCGTATGTTACAGATTGTAAAGCCCTTTGAGGCAAATGTGATTTGTGATACTGGGCTATATAAATAATATTAAATTGAATTGAATTGAATCTTGACTCCCAGGGTTGTGACAGGGCTAACGGCTCGGGTTAGAGGAACTGCAGCAGCAGAGTCACTAGGAGCAAACAAAACAAGCTCAGCTTTCCTCTCATTAAAATACAAGAAGTTTGTAGCCATCCATGCTTTCACTTCATTTAGGCACTCTGAAGGTGTGTTCACACAGCACGCGAATCGCTTCATTCGTACACGCGTATGGAGCGGAATTCATGCCGAATGAAGCGAGTAAACTCAAAATGTTCAAGCGTCCAACTTAACGCGAATAGCGCAAATTATTCACGTGCTGTGTGAACACACCTTAAAAGAGTTTTTGACTGACTTAGTAGCACATATATTTGGGAGTCGTCAGCATAAAAATGAAACGAAAATTATAACTGAACTTTGTTAAAACTACTGCAGGACTGTCCCTGAAGTTGTGAACACACCAGTGACCTCAGTCTACATGTGACCCCGGAAGTCACAAAGTCAATATAGCAGGGTTATGACCCTTGCTCCACCTCTCTTTCTTTCTTTCTCTCTGCCCGCTCCCTCCCAAGCGGAGGCACACGGCTCTCCCCAGCCTGCACATCACAGCAGCTGCCTTCCACAGCAGAACCGCAAATTCTTCCCTGATCGGACAGACGCCAGCCTGCGGAGCAACAGACACCCAAAAAGGTCCTGGTAACAACCACTGGGCTAGCATGTTAGCTAAACACGGTGCTTAGCAAAGTACAGAACTGTGTAGTTTAACTTTGCATATGTGACGTTATTGATGTGATTTCATTAAGATTTATCATTGTGATTCTTTTTAATCTGTTCGCTAATCTGGTAGCCATTGCTAAATTGATGTTAGTTATTTATGCTAAACACAGGGTCTTTGCATGCTATCTAGCTCCGTTTAATATGGCACAATTAGCTTACAGATCACCTTCATCTGCTACCACACAACCCCACGCTTGTGCTAATACAACTTTAGTAGAATCAACTCTCTTAGCTACATGGCTTACCGCCATCTTTAAATGTCCCTTTGTCTAGCCATGCAGCTAATGTTTAGTTCCACGACATGCTAAAGCTAATGTAACTGTATCTTTTAGGGTCTCCACCCCATCTTGATTTAGCATTCTTTGTTTGATCCAAGATACGTCCAAGCATTCTTCGTAGTGTGTTTTTGCATTGTTTACCTTTGTATTTAAATGATTGTGTTTAATTATGCTGGTCTCTTGAATGTCTCACAAGAGTGAATAATTTGCCAACCACTTCTATGTTTGAATTTCAAATCCTTCTCCAGCTAGCTAATCTGGGGATTAAATTGATAGTTTAGTGTATCTTATGAAACTGAAATCAATTAACTGCCTATCATTTTCCTTTCTAAGGATGGTTCCCTGAGGTTTAATTTAATTTAAAGAATTATTTATGATTATCTTTGATAATCCTGATAGCCAAATCTAATTAATGGTACTGCCATGTGAACCATATAGTTGATAAATCCCAACATAATGGCGCCCCGTGTGAGGCATATTAAGCTGGCCCCCAACACCGACTTTGAAAAATACCATAAGTACAAGTACACAAAAAAGCTGCTCAATTACAGTAAAGTGAGTAAATGTAATTAGTTATTTTCACAGGAATGGGGTTTAAGAGACAACATGATTTTGTTCTAAACGACATGACATTAGACCTGTCTTCAACCTTAAACCAAAGCTAAGATAATGACTAACCGCCTATAATGTTTATTTTAAAATATGTTGGAGTTAAAACACTTCCATTCACCATATATACTGTGCCTAGCTAATGCTGATAGGAGTTACAAATTAAGCTTAAAGCTAATGTTCCAGTAGTTTCATATCAGTAGGACAATTAACATTAATACTAAATGAGACTTTTCAAGATTTATTTGAGAAAATATAAAGAATACAAATATGTATGGAAAGAACAATTTAAGAGTTTTAAACATTTAAATCTACAAATATCAAAAATAGCTCAGTATACCTTATTTACTGTATATAGATATACTGAACTATGTATAAAAGTAAGATAAATGACACTGTACAGAAATATGGCACTGAAAGGCTTAGAAAAAACAGCTATTTACAGGACAAATTCAAACACTTCTGGTATTTACTTCCATTTACCAGTTTCTTTGATAACGTTTTTCCTCCTGTCATCCTTCACAACTCAGATATCTGAATCTTCTAGCAAGGTCTTATAAAACTGTGATTTCTTCACTGTCTGACTCTGAGGGCTCTGACTGTTTGCTGGACTGTGACGGAGAGGAATGATTGTGATTATGATGGTGATGGTGGTGGTGAAGATGTGACTCCTGGCTGTCCAGCTGTACTTGGTTGGTGGGTGCAGTCCTGTCCAGCCTGTGGCAGCAGGTGCTGCCTACATCAGTGAGGTCTGGGTAGGGGTTGGTTTTGGTGGGAAGTGTCTGCTGGCGACAGCCACCTGTTGACAGAAGCTCCCTCTCCTTAGAGTTCCTCCATTTCATCCTGCGGTTCTGAAACCAGATCTTTACCTTCACAGGACACAGAAAAAAACTATATTTCAATATCAGACCTCCTCACTACTGCTACCCTTGTTCACAGCTGGATTGGGGTACACAATGGACAGAACATGTCCCTACAAGTCAATTTAACAAAATCAAATAGTCCTTGGTGTGTACCTGGGAGTCTTTAAGTCCCAGTTTACTGGCAAGTTTCTTCCTGTCTGGTTTGCTTATGTATTTCTGCCTCTGGAAAGTTCTCTCCAATGCCTTCCTCTGGAGGTCTGAAAACACAGCCCGCCGCAGCATGCCCCTCCTGGGCTTCCCTCTGGGGGCCAGTGGCCATGAAAATGTTCCCGGGACAGGAATCACAGTGGAAGAGGCTGGCAGGACAAAATAAAAGACAGTAGAGATTTAATACCCAGCCCCATTTGATCAAATTTTGCCCCATGTAAACATATTGGACAATGGTTGTTATGCATTCTGTAATGGACTGATGATGTAAAATAAATTAAATAAAATCCGCTAATGTCCTTGGGGGTCACTGTACCCAACTTTGAGGATACAGATTCTTCTACAAAATATATCTCAGGCAGGGCTGTAGCTAGAATTTTAAGTCACTAATCTGAAAATCCACCTCCTCCCCCTCAAAAACATCTGACCAGCATTCCGACACCAAAACAAGTCTATGAAATTTGTATGTACTCAACTGATCAATTATATTTTTTGTGAATAAGTACTGGTACAAAGGTCTAAATGTTGTTTCAAAACCTTCTCTCTACTGCCAAGAATAACATTCTAGTGGGGCAATGGTGAATCTTTATGTATTTATGTTGTTGGTTTAAAAACGTCTCAAGATTCATTTACATTGCATTACTTATATTTTGCTCTTTTGTTGGATTTCTATGGTTTACAAACAAATCAGATGTTGGTTTGTTTTGATGTCTGGTTTGAAAAGTAGTCCGATTTTAGTATATACTGCATCTACAAATATTAGAATTATTGTAATTTCTAACTACAGATCACCCCCTAGTTGCTAAAATTCCCAAATTCCCAGGAAAAACCTACAGAAGACTCCATTGTCCTCAGGTCACATTTTGTATATATGAAAAAAAATCTATATTTTAGTAGGTTTATTACAAGATGTGTGCTGCAGGTCCTGGAAAACTTCTTAAACTAGTTATTGTTACTGTCATTATCTAAAAGCGGGCCTTTAAAAGGCTTTTAATTCATTTTTACATGTCTTAAATAATAAATAGATGAGCCATTTACCACTTATTATAACAAAAATGACAGTCACAGGTGGAATCTGTAGGGAGAGAGAAACTCTTTAATCAGTATTTAGTAACGATTACTGTACTTGTCCAGAATAATTGCTTTAAGAACTCACTTTATGAACCATACTCTAATATTTAACATAAAGATATTACATTACATTTCTTGCAAATTATTATATGACTTATGTTTATTCTTACTATATTAGCATGTTTATTCTTACTATATTAGAAGTGGGGGGACGGCTGTGACTCAGGAGGTAGAGTGGGTTGTCCATTAATCCCTGGGTTGGCGGTTCGATCTCCGGCTCCTCCTGTCCATGTGTCGAATTGTCCTTGAGCAAGACACTGAACCCTGAGTTGCTCCCGATGGGCAGGCCAGCGCCTTACATGGCAGCTCCACCGCCAATGGTGTGTGAATGTGAGTGTGAATGAGAAGCAATATTGTAAAGTGCTTTGTTCCGGTAAGGTAGAGAAGCGCTATATAAATGCAGTCCATTTAGTTAAAGGACACATCCACAGTAAATCATATGTCACAGAAGGTTTTCTGCTTTTACTTGTTAAAATATTTTGCAGTCATTATGAATCCAACAGCTGATGTGATAATGATTATGCATATAAATTTAGAGTCATATTGTCCCATGCTTTACATTTCCTAGAAGTTGTTTCATCATCAGTTGCTAAATAGTTTTTCACAATTCATTGTACATTTTTATAAATTAGCAATAATTAGCAATAATCCCGGACCAGACCAACGTCATACGATCTCTCTGCATGTCCTACCCGTGTTACTGTGGGCTCTCTCCGGGTTCTCCGGCTCCCTCTCACCGTCCAAAGACATCCATGTTTAGGTTAATTGATGACTCCAAATTGCCCCTAGTGGATGAATGTGAATGGTTGTCTGTCTGTTGTGAGTTGGCCACTGTCTAGGGTGTACCCCCCCTAAGGCCTAACGGGAACAAGCGGTAGAAAATGACTGACTGACTAAAATGTATAATTTTCAGCTGATTAGACAATTATAATTTTGTTGTTTAGACAATTATAATTTTGTCCTCTGCTAAAGAGTTTTTCTTTTTCCATCTCGAGGACTCAGATTGCAGGTTGATTCTTATCAGTCTTACAGTGGAGAGTTTTTGTTGGATCAATTTCACAACATAAAAATGTGATTGTGGCGAGTGATTGGCACTTGCTACCAATGCCAGCTAGATATGTATGCCTTCAATGTGTCTAAAACATTAGAATTCAGAGGTATTAATCAATCAATAAATTCATCCATCATATTTTCTTCTTTTTTTTGTATCATATTTTCTTGATGCTCTTGTTTTCTTACCATCTTAGTTGGTTTGAAAGGCTGTTGCTGAATGGATACAAATTTGAATTTCACTCATGACTAGAAGCTTTTATGCTGAGTTCTGCTAAACTTGGATTTTTGATTTTTGTTTGTGATTCTACACATAATATTGTTCTGCTGCAATCTGGTGTTTAAAAGCCCAATTTGTCCAGCAGTGGAAACAGAGCCTATGCTAATGAGACGGGCTCTCCAAAGATCGGTTCACACTGCCTCTAATGAAGCATGAATGGCGATTGTATAGGCTGCAAATGCATAGAGAAAGGTGATTGTGTTGTAATGAATTGAGTGGAAAAGGCCATCGACAGGCCAGTATATTACAGGCCCATTAAAGACAGGTCAGTATAATGTAGAGCTGTTAGAGAGTCTTCACTCAAGCTTTAGAGGATACAGAGAGCTTAGGGCTGTTCACAGTGTTATACATCTGCTTGTAAGTATAATTACAGATATTGTGAAATATATATTCTAAATCCAGGTTCAAACCTGTGAATTTAACAGAGATCTTGTGAGCAACAAATCTTCAAGGCGTGCGTGCATGCATGTGTGTGTGTGGTTTTGCCTCCTATTGGTCACGGTGCTGGGAGCTTTGTGGGCAAGCAGAGGGGCTTGGTGGGAAAACGATGGCGCGTGAAGAGGTGCTGAGTTCCTTAGCTGGGAAGATACCCGCCTCACATTTAGACCATGACAAACGGCACTAATATATTTAGAGTGTGACAAACTGGACCAATTTGTAGATTAGGACAACTGGTGCTAATGTCAGCAGTCAGTGCGTCGCCTAAATAGGCCTTTAAATTGGCAAAGCTAATTCCAAGCTGTCCAGGGTATTGCCATGCTAAAAGGCTGACAACGTCTCTACAGCCGACTGAGACCGCTCTATCTACATCAGCTGGTAAAATAAGTTTTCATGTGTGATTTTTTGAAGCTATAAAGTCCAAAATCTGAGCTTGCCAATAGCCAGAATTGTACGCTTGAAGGCCTATTCAGTTTAATTATTTTTAATGTTTTCTCCCACAGAAGTGTGCTCTGTGTGAAAAAGTAACTCACACACATTGAGTATCTCTACTCAGTGATTAACCAAGAAAACACTTATCTTATTTTTAATCAAAGTCAAGTATTTATCAGCTGTATTAGTGAGTTAATCAATTAATATGTTAATAAATATCAGTTTGAAATGTTCATTGAATCATAGACATCTAGAATGTACTCTAAGACACATATGATGGTGCCGTGAGTTATTTACCATTATTACAAACTTGTGATTTCTTACTCAAACATAAATATTTAGTGGAAATGTAATACATAAAACTGCTTTTCATTTTTTAGCCTAACAGCCACTCCTTTTATTTCTCTATCGATGAAAAGTGTGGTAATGCTTTTTCTTACTTACTTTCTTACTTACTTACTTACTTACTCATCACTGATACATTGGCAGTATGGGTGAGGCAGAGGAAAATTAAATTCCACTGACTAAGGATTTTTTTTGTTCCAGACCAAAGTACAGAAAGTGAGCTATGAATTATTGATATTAATGAATCCCTGATTGCAATTTGATCAAACTGACTTTCAGCAAATCACAAACTAAGTGTCAATTGGATTTATTATTAGTATTAATATGAGTATTAGTATTTGGTGTTCTCCAAATAGGACTGTGAAAGATAGCCATGGATGCATCATATTTAGATCTCTGGGTCTTCAGCTGAGACACAGCTGACCTGCAACCCCACTTAGTGGCAGAAAAATGCTGATTTCATCTGTTTGTGCATTATGATGT
>CM022474.1:29516055-29554652 GCA_011952105.1 Coreoperca whiteheadi
CCATCTGTCTTGGAGTTCGAAACTACTAATGTACAGTATGGGACTGGTAAATCCACCTACCTGTGAAGTAGGAAGCTCTGATGAAAGGATGGAGGCTTCCATCAAAGAAAGGCAAAGGGAAGTACTTAGTCTGAAAACTCTGTACTGAGGAGCAAGCAGAAACAACACAAATTGACTTGACATCTGTAATAATTCAAAGCTAATTGGTAAATATTAAGGAAAGATTTCTTTATATAATATTTTAATAACAAATATTGTAATAACTGTACCTGGGGAAAAATACTGCATGAATAAAATAAACATAACATTTTATATGTTGCACCTCATTATGCTGCTAAATATCATTTTAAGTCTAATGTATGTTAATTTATTGACCATTTACTAATTTAGTGGGACTACAGTTTTTAATAGTTAAGAGTCAATTTGTTTCTTATATTTTCTAAATTCTGTCAACAGTGAGAGAGTTAGTGAGAGTAGCATTGACTTGCAGGCCTCAGTGGGAAAAAGGTGCATTATAGTTGATATTGTTGATATATTGTAAAATTTAAAAAAAGTAGGCATAATAACTAATTATATAATTATAAATAAATGCATACATACATATTATGTTATATTGTATTATTTAATTTAATTCTAATTCTAATTTTATTTAATTTATTTAACAGTAGTACTGTAATACAAATCATAGGCTATCCATCATCATCCAGTTTTTTCCTCATACTCACCGCTCCGTGTAGACGGTGCCAGTATCGCACTGACGCCGAACTTGAGGTAGCCGGAGTCCGGGCAGTCAGTCTGCGGAGAGCCGGGGCTACTGCGCCTCGGCAGGCTGGAGCTCTGAAGGACAGACAGCTCTGTGCTGGGTCCCAACGCACGGGGAGAGGCGCCCGGGCCGTGGCTGAGCGGGAGAAGGTCCCCGGGACTTCTAGAAGAGAAGTCTAGAAGAGAAGTCCGATGTACGTAGCTGACAGGCTGGCTTAATCGGGGGAGATCTTCTATTAGGAAGCTTGAGGGGAGTGACCGGGTCAGGGGCGCGGAGAGAGCCGCAGGGGGACGCAGTAAGCCCGGGTAGAGAGGAGGCGGAAGAGCGCTGCACGGAAACATCATGTTTGTCGGTGCTGGAAAAGTTTCCTACTCTTTTAGCTATTGTCTTAAGGAAAAAATAAAGAAGAACCTAAACAACATAAACTCAGTATGTGCTCTCTATATCTCTGTGCACTACAGAGGTTTTATAGGCTACAAGGGAGTCACGCCTACACACACTCAAGCACACACACACGTGCACGAGCACAAGTTCAACCCTCAGCCCATCTCTGCGTGAAACAAAGTTCAGGCCAAGGGGATTGGTCAACGGTCCTCTACTTTATTTGTGATTGGACCTCAACCAAAAACAGTTATATTGCCCTACTACCTTTAACCATTTTATTTATTTCATTGTTGGTGAGCAGCTGATACAGAAATTTTATTATTTCACCAATGAAAAAATGAGAGGCATGTAGCCTACACTAACAGGAAGACAGTGCATGATGAGAAACGGCCTACTGCACTGACTACAAAACTCGGTCAAAAGTGCAATAATTCTGAATTGATAAGGAATATTATTATCATTCCATTAGACAATTTGTGGTAGCTATGAGGCTTTGGCTCAGTGCAGGTTGACCACATAAAGTTGAATGTGTTAATCCTGTCTCAAAATAAAGTATGTCTGCTCTAAATAACTAGACCCAATCAACTAATCAAGCAGAATTTAGCCACCCGCAAAAAAACAACAAAACCTAAATATTTCCATCCAGACAGAGGAATAAATATTTTCACTGCCATTAAATGTTTTCCCCAACATATTAATTGTCTGAGAACATTCAAATATATTTGGAAAGAATTAGTCCAGAAAAAAATAATATAGCCTATTTCAACTGTGGCTTTGCTCCTTTTTTTATTCAGCATGCATAACTTGCAAAGGTTTTAGATACAAATGTATCACAATGATGATAATTATAATAACTCTGCTTCCCAAACACAGCCACACACACTCATTAAATCTGACCTTGGCCTGGCGCTTCTTCTGATCCCATTAAGCATGAAGCGACTGTCGGCTGCGCGACCACTTTCCCTTCTTTCATCTGTTTCTTGCTGTCTGTCAGAACAACATCAGTTGACGCTAAAAGGAGTTTAAGACAGTCCATTATGAAAGTATGTTGTTGGATGTGATGATGAATTTAGTGACACAATTTATTCACTTATGCCTACAATATTGTAGGCCCATGTCTCATGTCAATTGTGGGAATATAGGCTACTGATTAGGATGATAATTAGCCTACATTTAAGCCATTCCGTGACTCAAGCAGAGCGAAACAAATGCAAACTAAATCATTTTCCTATAATTTTGTCTTCGGTCAGATTTCCCAAAAATTGCAGCTCGTACTTTTCCACACAAATCATCCAGGCTTGCTATCTCAGCATTGCATCATCATCATCATCATCATCATGTACCTAATGTCACCAGTTATCTGTCATTCAGTCTACAAGTTGAAGAGACAGGTGGCCTTTCCACTTCAAAAGATTTGAAGTGAGAGAGACTTAAAGTCAGCTTTGCTCTGGTCGCCTTTGATCACAGTGATCATCTGAATGTTCCCTGTTGACTAGACTGAGTTTCAAATGAGTCAAAGTTAAAAAAAACAGGATGCCCAATGCCCCTGATCGTTGCCTACTTAAATGATGAAAATCATCATTCAAAAGTATAACAGCAGGCTAGTTGCTCAAACAGGCAAATATTTTGGACATTAAGCTATTTTTTGCTGCAACAAACACTTAAATTCATCATAACAGTTCAGTTTTACTTCTGTTTATATGTTTTCCCAATTTATCTACCTACAGTACACAGTGGGAGCAAGCAGCCATCAAGTAAACAGGTTTACACTGTAGCTGCTATACTATAACCACATCAAAAACATTTGCCATGTGCTACAGTTAAATATCCCATGAATGTATAGCATATTAATTAATTTAGATGAAAGTATGAAAGGCCAAGTAATTTGGAGGCCAAACCATTTGATTTGTCTCCCCATTCCTACTGCCAATCCTAACAGATTTACTATAGAGGGTCATTTCACCCAAATTACAAAAATACATTTTCTCACTTATTGTCCAGAGTTGTGGTGATCTGTCTTTGAGATTCTTGCTTCCAAAGTTATGCAATTGAAGTGAATGGAACTCACTTCACTAAATAAAATGACTTCTAATACATTTAAATGCAGCTTATTTGTAAGCAATTGGAACTTTTATTGAAGAAATAGTCCCTTACAAAACTGTTGACAGGGTGGTCTATAGAGTATTCAGAGTTTCAGTGGTGCCATTTCTGGAAAAAGGTGTTGCTGTGATATTTGTATTGAATAAAGGAAAAAGAAAATAAGGGGAAAAATATTTAAATATATTTTATGTTCTATTATGTTTGAGCTATATAGCTTATATATAGCTATATATAGCTATATAAAATACCCCCCCCCCCAAAAAAGCAAATGAAACCACATCAAATTAATCAAGTTAATATACTCATAGACCTAGAAAAAAATTAAAAGCAGACTTCACATATAAAATGTGTCCATTTATTTCATTGGTGGCCACAGGACCTAGCAGAATGTCTTTAACTTTCAGTTAAGTTACTCTGGCCCAAATCTATATGCATTTAAATGCATCTTGTTTTTGTATAATCTTGTAAACTACTCACTTTGAAGGCATTGTGATGAAGTGATCCGCTCTTAAACAAAAGGAATCAATCATTAAATGTGCAACAGATTTGCTGAGTGGCAGTCCTGCTGGGAAATATGACACCTTAACCAAAACCCCTCTCAGAGAAAGAGAAATTGTTGTGTTCAAAGCATTTTATTCCCTCAGAAAATCCCTCTATTGTATTGAAGTGGAGCAGATGGTTCCCTGGGAGGGAGTATGGGCATCAGCAAAACTAATTTCTCCTCGTGGTCCAACAGACAGACTGGCCTGCTGCTCGATTCTTAACCAGCACAACAGCTGTTGGTGAATTAAACACCAGTTAAGACTCATTTTAAAGCTATTAGCCTCTTGAAGTCTTACAACATGAACCCTCCCCACCTCACTCCCTGAATTGATTACACATGCAAAGAGGGGAACACAACTAAGGCCGTATCTATGGTGAAGTAATAATTAGTTAAGACTCTTGTCATTGATCGCCAAGTCTTAACGGACATGTACCAAACAAACAAACAAAATGACAATAAATATGAACTCCAAAATACTTACAAATAAAGGCAAATGAGAGGGATGAAAATAACTAGTGCCTATTAAAGTCTTTTAAAGATAATTGTGATAAATATTTCACAAGAAGCTTGTGTCCTGTATTTGTGTTAAAGTTGTTTCCCTCCACCTGTCTTTCATATAGGCTACAGGAAGACAGCCAGTATTTTACAAAGGTGTATTAGGGCTATTGTAGGTAAAAACAAAAAATACGGAGCATGGGGAGGGGGGTAACATTTTTTTGAAAAAAAAAAAAGAAAAAACCTTGGATATCCTCTGAGATTAAAGTGGTAAGTTTAAGAGAAAAAAACTTGAATATTCTGATATTATAAAGTCATACATTTAAGAAAAAAACCTGAGCCTTCAACCTATTTGAGTGAGTTTTCATTTGGCAGTGACCATAAAGTATGGAAGTGCTTATAAAATTAATTATGTTATAATAAATTTGTTTTCATGCATGTGTGTGACCTCAATTAGTGTTGGTGATGTTATGACTGGCTGACTAGCACGCACATACACAAACACACAAACATACAAACACACAAACACACACACACACGTGCACGCACACACACACACACACACACACACACACGGTGGATTAGAAGACAACAGTTTTGATAAAAACTTGCAATGTCTCTTCAAAGTCCAAATGCTTATGGCAATATGGTGATTCTGGACTAAAATCACGAGTATTTCCTTAGTGCTAAATGACTACAATTGCAAAGTAAAATTTCAAATTGGTTCCTTGATGAAAAAATCCTCACCATTTTTCCAAGTTTTTTTCTTGTAAATTTGTGACTTTAATGGAAGAGAATTTATTAGCTTTTCCTTGCAAATGTATGACTTTATAATCTCTGAGAATATGAAATATTTCTTCTTCAAATTAAAGTCAATGGCACGACAACAATAGCAAGTAGATTGACATCGGTAGCAAAATTGCACACCAGCAAATGCACTGAAATAAAAAGCAAATAGCAAAATGAAATACAAGGCAATATAAAAATGTGCACAAATGTAAAACATAAATAATTTTAAAGAAAAAAGCTTCAATCAATTTATTGATCAATTTAGATCAATTTATAAATTTATTAAAACTGACCTAAACCACTATGAGCATGCAAAGGCCAATGATAGATCTTGAGATTTGTGTTAAAAGTGTCAGCAGAGGGTGAACATTTTATCGAGAATGGAAGGCTTTTTCAAAGCTTTGGAGCTGCCATCGCAAAGGCCTTACCTTTCCCTTACCCACTAGCCTCAATCGTGAAACAGTTAAAAACAATTGTTGTGAAGATCTAAGAGGCCTATAGTTGGAATAGGGGCAGAGACGTTCTGAAATGTACAGGGGTGCCAGTCCATGTGTGGCTTTAAAAACAAATATAATAACCTTAAAATCAATCCTGTATTTGACAGGTAACCAATGCAGTGATGCTAGTACCAGTGTAATTCTGTCTCTTTTTCTGGTACCAGTTAGAAGTCTTGCTTCAGCATTCTGCACTAGCTGGAGGCGAGACAAAGAAGACGGGTACAGTGAATTGCAATCGTCAAGCCTTGAGGAGATTAATGCGATGGTAACAGTCTTCCTATTGTTGAGAGAGAGAATGGACCTAAGTTTGACAATGTTCCTTAGCTGAAAGTAACAACATTTCACCACAGCGTTGATCTGTTTGTCAAATGTAGTGCAGAGTTAAAGACGAAACCAAGATTCCTGGCATGGGCATGAAGATGTCAATGGCCCTGAATGGCTAGCTGTAGTCCCTGTGGTGTTGGGAGGACCAAAAACAATCAGTACCCTTTCAAGGGAACTTCAACGCTGCGTCAGCTGAAGCTATGGGGAACGCCTTCAGCGTGACTGCCTCTGAATCTCTGTATCAACTTAGACCAATCTTGATTGGGTTTAACATCAACACGTGATGTACGCCGGCGGAACCGGAAGTATAAAGGGAGCCGGCTTCACTGTTGTCGTCAGTCTTCTGATCTTCAGCAAGCACGCTGGGTCTCTGTGGAAATGACGAGTGTGAAGCGGTTTTGGCAGTGCTTCCTCCCTGCCTGCTGTTCTGGGTTGAGAGCTCGGTCTGTCAGCCCTCGAGGTTGACCGCGAGCAGCGTGAGCGTCTCCTCGGGAGCTCGCTCCGCTTGGTGCGGGTCCCGCAGCTGCTGCGGCAGCTCGTGGTGAGAAATGGGAGAGACACGGCTCATCCGCTAATTCCCACCCGTTTTCGGGACCGGAAACCCGCATCGCGGCTTCTTCCGACCAGAACCGGGGACGTGTTCAGAGGCCACACACTTGTGTCTGCTGTCAGCCCTGAGGGGTGACTGTGAGCAAGGTAAGTGCCCTCTCTGAGGAGAGATAAGATGCTCTGCTCTCGACTGACTGTTTGTTGTTTGTTGAAACAGTCTACCCGCATTTGGGATCCGGAAGCAGACTGAGCCTGCAGCATCTTCCGCCCTGGATGTGGAGCCCGTGCAGAGAGGATCCAGTTCCGAAGACCTTGATGTCCTGAGGGACGGAAGGTGGTGACGTGGGTGGCTCGTCAGCCCAGTCACTGCAGCATGAGGAGCTGCTGGAGGTAATTTTCCCAAGAGAGGAAAATGGTGGCTAGGCTCAATATTGCCTGGGGAAATAGGGGTCGACCAAGTACAAGCATAAGTGATGGAGCGAGAAATACATTCTCTTGTACTATGGGGCCATAAAACAAATCCCCAACTGAGAGATGCATGCTGGGTCCTACAGCCGGTACTTTATAGTCCCGAGAGAGACGGTGGTTTACGTCCCATTTAAGATCTTGGTCACCTGAACCATTCTCTGAGGAGACTTCAATTCCGGATGCTGACGATCCCTATGATTGCGAGTCTGATTCAGTCCGAGGACTGGTTCGTCACAATCCATCTAAAGGACGCGTACTTCCATGTCTCTATCATTCCGGGACACCGGAAGTTCCTGGGGTTCGCTTTCGGGGGCAAAGCTTACCAATATCAGGTGCTTCCCTTTGGCCTAGCACTCTCCCCTCGCACCTTCACGGAGTGTATGGACTGGCTCTTCTCAGACTCCAGGGGATCCGCATCCTCAATTTTTTTTGGATGACTGGTTGATTTTATCCCAGTCTCGTCTCACCCGGTACGGCATCGAGATGTCGTACTTGCACACTTGAGGTGCTTAAGGTTGAGGCTCAACACGAGCAAGAGCACGCTCACTCCAACACAAAGGATTAATGTTCCTAGGAGTAGTGTGGGACTCAGTCACGTTACGGGCAAAACTGTCTTCTGCACGCATCGAGTCAATCCTGATTATGGTACTCAGGGTGCAGCTAGGCCGACATCTCACTGCACTTCAGTTTCAGAGACGGTTAGGCCTCATGGCTGCAGCATCCACTGTGATTCCGCTTGGCTTGCTGCACATGAGGCAGCTGCAGTGGTGGCTCAGGGACACTGGATTTTCCCCGAGGGGCAATCCTTTTCGCCTGATCAAGGTTAAACGCAGGTGCATGCGTGCCTTAGACAGGTGGAGACAACAGGTGTTCCTGACCCAGGACCCAGTGCCCGGAATGGTGTATAACCGTAGCACATTTTCGACAGACGCCTCCAGCACCGGATGGGGAGCGGTTTTGGAAAGCCGCACAGCCTGAGGTCTGTGGTTGACCCGGCATCTATGGCACACAAAATTGCCTGGAGATGCGAGAGGTTTTGTTGGCCTTACGGCACTTTCTTCCAGACCTCAGGGGCCACCACGTGCTTGTCCGCTCCGACAACACAGCGGTGGTCTCCTACATAAATGGACAAGACGGTCTGAGGTCGCGCACTCTGTGCAGACTGGCGCGCCAGATCATTTTGTAGTGCCAGGCGAAGTTGCTCTCTCTCAGAGCATGTTTCATACCTGGGTACATTAGTGTGGGAGCAGACATCCTGTTGAGGCAGGGGCCAAGGCCCGGGGAATGGAGACTGCACCCCGAGACAGAATAGATTCACAACAGATCATAGTATCTAAAATCATGATGACAAAATATAGATTGTAAAACATATGTAAAGAGAATGGAACCAGAAATCATTGTATACAAATTATGATGAAAATGATAAAATTATAGTATATATAAGTATGATGAAAAGTGTAGATTGTAAAACATAAGGGAAAAAGATGGATCCAGAAGGACAACTGAGTGGTGCTGAAGGCCAGGGCAATCCCATCTAGAGTAACTTTGTCTCCTGATAATGTGAGGTGTTTTGGGCCAAGTACAATAACTTCAGTTTTGTCTGAGAAAATTGCAGGTCATTAAGGTTTGTATGTGGCAAGCTTGAAGATTAGCGAATTGATTAGTTTCATCTGGCTTGATTGATAGATATAACTGGATGTCATCCGCATAACAATGAAACTTTATGGAGTGTTTCCTAATATATTGCCCAAAGGAAGCATAATGTAAATAGAACTGGTCCAAGCGCAGAACCGTCCGTGATTAACTTTGGCGAAAATCCTCAAGTATACTATTGTGATTTAGAAAGTCATATAACTGATTAGAAGCTGTTTTCTCAAGGATCTTAGCTTGAAAGGGTAGGTTAGATATAGGTCTGTATTAGACTAAAACCCCTGCATCAAGAGTGGGCTTTTAAGAAGTGGTTGAATTACAGCTACTTTAAAAGACAGCCTGTTAATAAAGAAAGATTGATCATATCTAGTAAAGAAATGCTAACTAGGGGCAAAACATCTTTAAGTAGCCTAGTTGGAATGGGGTTTAAGAGACAGGTTGATGGCTAAGAAGAAGTAATTGTCAGTCAATGTATACATCAGGTTTTACAACTTTTTCTACGGTTTCTGTGCTTTTCTACGGTTCCTATAGCCCCTAGTCATTACTACTAGGGGCTATAGGAAAACATGGCCCGACTACAGTGCTGAAAAGAAACCTAGGGTTGTTTTGTTTTTATTTTCCTCTGTTAATGATGAGTAGTAGGTTGCTCTGGCATGACAGAGGGCCTTACTATATGTTGTATATAAGACTATTTTGCAAGGCTGAACAAGATTCTCACAGATTGTTGGAACGCCATTTCCTTTCAAGTTTTTGTGATGTTTGCTTTAATTTGCAGGTTTGGGGGTTATACCATGGAGCCTTCTTTGTCTTATGTTCTTCTTTTTTAGAGAGGCAACAGAGTCGAGTGTTGTTCGCAGTGAACCTGCAGCACTATCGACAAGATGATTAATTTGGGACAGCCTGAAATTAGCACAAGAGTCCTCTGTTATATTGAGACATAGCATTGAGTTAAATTAAGATGGAATAACTTCCTTAAATTTAGCTACAGCACTATCAGATAGACATTTATTTTCCTTTAATTTTCCATTATCAGTACCAGCTCAACTCGACTCGACTCGGCTCGCTTTTCACTCTGTCCATTACAGATAGTAGCTCCACAATAGTACCTGGTCGTCATAGCGACGCCGCAGGAAACTGCCGCGACACACACCTGCTGCCCACACACACTGGACAATGGAGGAGGAATCGAGTGTATGCTGTTTTTGATCCTTGGGATGTGGCTGTTTCTCACAGCAAGAAGACAAACATTGTTTCATTTGACCACGCCGTATTGTTCCGAGTTGCCATAATAGTAATTGGTATATTGCACACTCCTTGGCCAAACTATTTAAAAATGACGGGGTTATTCAGGATACTCCATCTGGATGACCCAGCCAGGTTTCAATAAGACAAAATAAGTCAATATAATATCTGATATTTCATCGTTTACTAGTACAGATTTAGATGACAGGGATCTGATGTTTAAGAGTCCACATTTAATTCTCCTATTTTGAGGTGCTATTTCAGCTTGGTTGATTTTTAAAAAGTTTTATGTGTAACTCCTCTCGATTTTAACTGCTCTGGAAGCGCAGAAGCGTGTAGGACTGTAACTCTGCCTCCTGGTCTCAACTCTGAGACCAGGAGACCTAATCCCTGAGTTGTCATGGATTAGGTCCACTAATAAATTTGGTCAGATTTCTAGATATGAGCGCTGCTCCATCCAAAGTGGGATAAATGCCATCGCTCCTAATCAGACCAGGTCTTCCCAAGAAAGTCCACCAAACTATGAAGCCCACATATTTTGCTGGACATCACCTCGACAGTCAGTGACGGGATGAAGACATGCAGCTAAACATCACTGGTCAGATTTGGCAGAGGCCCAGAGAAAACTACAGAGTCCGACATTGTATTTGCATATACACACAGCGACTCAACATTTATTTTAGTGACCTCCAATTGGTGTAATCGGATGTCATTTCCGCTGACGTGAATAACAATTGTACTGTATTTACGCTTATCCTTAGCCAGTAGTATCAAATATGATTCAGTGTCGTCCGCTCTGGCCTCAGGGACGCATTTAACTATGGTTGCCAGTGTTGTTCATTTCTCAAAATGGAGCTGCCAGTTATCACAGTTGGTTTCTCAGCGGGTGTGTCACTGAGTGGGGAGAACCTGTTGGAAACATGAACAGGTTGGTGGTGAACTGTTGTTCACATTGGTATGGTATTTGATAACAACCAAAGCTATATTATAAATTAGGATATAATTTAGGATAAATTCTAAATATTTGTCAGTTTGTTTAAATTTAAAGAGAAAGAGGCTTGTATATTCTAAAAGTTACATAATCATACACATTGTCATTGTTACTTTTGTGGCATGTAAAATTTATCCATGGCTCAACACTGAACCAATTTTATCAGCGTCTGAGTGGGAGCAAGAGGGAATTGAAACAACACTGGTAGGTTTCTGCCGCAGTTTACAAATAGAAAAGTCATATGTTCGCTAGGGACATGAGGGAACTAGCATATTAGAATGATCCAAGCTTACAGTTAAAAATGGAAATACTGTATTCTGATTCAATCCTAAGCTCAGTAAATCAATAGTATCCATAGTAGCCAAAAGTATCTTCTCTCCCCTCTCTCACTCTCTTCTTTGCGCCCACTCCCTCTTTCTGTCTCTCTCAGTGTCTCTCGGCCAGCATCTGTTTCCAGGCAGTGTGGAACAGAGTGGATTAGTGGGGCCTTCAGTGTTGAAGTGCGACAAGCATTAAAGCCATATTAACTTTCCATTAAACATCACATCGCTCTGTCGAGGGAGAGAGAGAAAAACAGGCCTTAGGATAAAGCTCCTTAGAGTGAGAGAGAGAGAGAGCGAGAGAGAGAGAGAATGTTTGTGTGTGTGTGCTCCCTCAATGTACTTATTTGCACTGGAAAAGAAAATGGAAAACTATACTTGCTGAATGACACCCTGAACATTTTCACCTTATGATATGTCAGTGAAATCATCAAACCGTGAATGTCACTCATGCAGTTTCTGAAGCACTGACAAATACAGGTATCATGGGAATATGATAGGAATATGGGAATATTCATTATATTTTTCAGCTATTTCTACATATTATATATTAATGTTTCCAAAGATTATGGCTGTCAACAGATTTAACAACATGTAAGTCCCCCAAACCTTTATGTCATTTAGATGTACCATAATGATTTCACCTAATGCGTAGATGAGACACTAGGTTATTGACTTGAATTACATTACTGTAATGGAATAAGATTTTTTGGTTCCAAGAATTCTTGTAAAATTATTTGTATCAAGACATTACTATAAAGGTAAACTGACTGAAGGTGAATTTCATGTTATCAGTCAGTCATTTTCTTCCGCTTGTTTCCATTGGAGGTCACGGGTGACTGTACCAGTGACTTTGGGCCTTGGGCGGGGTACACCCTCGACAGTGGCGAACTTGTCGCAGGGCTGACACATAGACAACCATTCACTCCCACATTCATCCACTAGGGTGTCTTTGGACGGTGGGGGGGGGGCGGGGAACCCGGAGAGAACCCACGGTAAGACAGAGAGGACATGCAGACTCCACCCAGAGAGATCGTGTGACGTTGGTCTGGTCTGGACCCATGATCTCCTTGCTGGGAGGCAGGGGCGCTAACCACTCTGCCACCGTGCACCCCTGCTGTAATCAATAATCCTTAAAATATGAATGAATCAAATGACTACATGTAACGTGAAATGTGTCGCTATAGTGGGGAACCAAGAGAGAATTATCACCAACTGTTCCCCTCAGGGTTTTAGTATCTTTTAGTAAACCCACTGTAAACTACCTGCCAAGAACCAGATATTTTTCTCGGGAGTTGGTGGAGACCAAACCACAGCTATAAGGAGACTGAAAACAAGACAACTCACATCATCATGTGACATAAGGGAGGTGGGATCAGCTGAAATGATGGTTGATGATGGATGAGATGATTACTTGATTTGTCAGTAGATTAAGTTTCTTTAGGTTATGTGCTTTTTAGCCAGAATTAGTTCTTAGTACATGACCAGGGATGTTATCAGGCCCAGCAGCTTTACTCATATTCATTCTCAGCAGGATTCTTCTCACATCCACTGTGGAGTGGAGTAGACTTTACAGCTGACTTTGTTGAGGAGATCAAAACAAGCATAAAATGTGTTTAGCTCATCTTTTAACATGGTCCCACACATGATGGGGTTGCTCCTGCTTTTGTAGCCTGTAATGTTTTTAATTGCCTGCAACTTATCTTTGGTGTTGTTGGTGTTGAGGTCTCTCTCCAGTCTCTCCTGATGTTTCAGCTTTGACTCCTTTATGCCAGTTTTCAGTCTTGTTCTAGCGGTGTTGTAAGCTCCATTCTCTCCTTACCAACAAGCAGCTTTTTTGGCTTTAAGTAGAGCCCTTACCTCTCCAGTCAACCAAGCTATCTGCTTGGGGACTGCTTTTATTGTCATTGTGATTACGACATCAGCAACACATTTGCTTTTGTATGATGTCTCTGATCATGAATATTCCTCAAGGTTGATGTGGTTCTCCTGGGTGGCGGCATCTTTTCTGTCATTGTGAGCATGTTAGCATGCTGACGTTAGGATTTAGCTCCTAAGTTTAGCTCCTGAATGTCCGCCAAGCCGCAGGTCCAGACGGCATTCTGGGCCGCGTCATCATAACGTGTGCAAACCAACTGGCTGATGTTTTAACAGACATTTTCAACCTTTCCCTTGTCTTGTCTGTAGTCCCCACATGCTTTAAAATGTCCACCATCGTGCCTGTACCAAAGCAATCCAAAATCACATGCTTAAATGACTGGCGTCCTGTTGCTCTGACCACCATCATCCGCAAATGCTTAGAGAGACTAATCAGAGAGCACATTTACTGTTCTACCTCCCTCCCTGGATCCACTGCAGTTTGCATCGACAATACACACTGCTCTCTCCCAACTGGAAAAAAAGGAACACATATGTGAGAATGCTGTTTATAGACTACAGCTACAGAGAATGCTGTTTATAGACTACTAAACACCATAGTGCCCTCCAAGCCTGGACGTCCTGTCAAGCAGATGACAGGTGGCTAGAATGGGTAGCAACATCTCCTCATCACTGACCCTCAACACACTGAAACATCTAATTGGAATTAAAGGAACCGCGTTAAGCTGGTTTAAATCCTATTTATCAGACTGATCTCAGTTTGTACATGTTAACGATGAATCATCAAACCAAAGTCAGTCACAGAGTTCCACAAGGTTCTGTGCTTGGACAAATTCTATTTACATTATATATGCTTCCTTTGGGCAATATTATTAGGAAGCACTCCATAAAGTTTCATTGTTATGCGGATTATACCCAATTATATTTATCGATTAAGCCGGATGAAACTGATCAGTTAGTTAAACTTTAAGGACATAAAAACCTGGATGACCAGCAATTTTCTGATGTTAAACTCTGACAAAACTGAAGTTATTACTTGGCCCCGAACGCCTCCGAGACTCTCTGTCAGCAGATATAGTGCCCTGCCTCCAGCACCTCTGTGAGGAACCTCAGAGTTATCTTTGATCAGGATCTATCCTTTAACTCCCACATGAAGCAAACTTCAAGGACTGCCTTTTATCACCTACGTAACATTGCAAAAATCAGGCACTTCCTGTTTCGAAATGATGCAGAAAAATTAATCCATGGATTTGTTACCTCAAGGCTGGATTATTGCAGTTCCATATTATCAGCCCAAAAAAGTCCCTTAAGATTCTTGAGTTGATTCAGAACGCTGCGGCACGCGTACTAACAAAAATTAGGAAAAGAGATCATATTTCTCCAATATTATCTTCTCTGCACTGGCTCCCTGTAAAATCCAGAATATAATTTAAAATCCTCCTCCTCACCTACAAAGCTCTTAATGGTCAGGCACCATCATATCTTACAGAGCTCATAGAACCTTATTACCCCACTAGAACACTGCACTCTCAGAATGCAGGGCAACTTGTGGTTCCTAGAGTAGAATGGGAACCAGAGCATTCAGCTATCAAGCTCCTCTCCTGTGGAATCAGATCCCAGTTCGGGTTCGGAAGGCAGACACCATCTCCACATTTAAGGGTAGGCTTAAGACTTTCCTCTTTGATAAAGCTTATAGTTAGGGCTGGCTCCCACACTTTTCATCATAATTATATATATACTATAACTTTGCCATTGTCATCATAATTGTATGTGCTATCAATTTCTGCTATGAATCTATTCTGTACTTACGACATCTATTGCATGTCTGTCTGTCTGTTGCTCTTCCTGAGGTTTCTATCATTTTTTCCCTGGTAAAAGGGTTTTTTGGGTAGTTTTTCCTTATTCAAATCGAGGGTCTAAGGACAGAGGGTGTCGTATGTTACAGATTGTGAAGCCCTAAGAGGCAAACGTGATTTGTGATATTGGGCTACATAAATAAAATTGAATTGAATTGAATACAACCATAACAAAAATGCTGTATAATATAGCACAATAACTTTATCTCTCCTAAACAAGTAACACTTACCCATGCTGTTCCATGTTCCCTCACTGGTATTAAAAAGCAAACACGGACAGCAAAATAGCTTTTTCCGGTTCGTGCTAGTTGTAATCCAGTCCTAGGGGTTATAGTTGCTCTCAGTGAAATGCCGCACAAATCCTTTTCCAACCTTGGTCAGCCCATCCAGCTTAGGTGTAGGTCTTCCCTTGGAAATTATTTCTTTCTTCTCTCCAAACGAGAGTCTTGAAAAAGGCATGCGAAGGAGATCGAAAACAGGATCGATAGCAGGTGTAAAAGCAGGGGCCATAGCTTCTTTCACTTATATCACTCACAACCGCCGAAGTTCACACAGCTGATGACATCAGCGTGGGGGTAGCGCTTTAATTACATTTAGACAGGTTCAGACACACATTCATTTAATTATAAAAAGTACATATATTTTTGATTCTGACAGGGCCAGCAGAGAAGGCCCTGATGGCCCTGACAGCCCACCACTGCTCAGACTGCACCCAAGAATTTCACACACCATTGCACTGTATATGGTTATGTGACAATAAAAGTGATTTGATTTTATTTTGATTTGATTTGGAGCTCAAAGCACAGCCTCATAGCATGGCTGTAGACACTTAGTTTTGTTTCTATGGTGCTATTGCTCACTCTAAATACCCACCTCTTTTAATTGCAAACAACCAAGAATGCATCACTTGTATGCCCGAGAATTTGTGCCAAAAAAGACCAGTACTGGCTGGATGTGGAATTATAAATATATTAGCAATAAAAAGAGTTTATGTACATTAAGGAGTCAAACCATATTATAACAGCAAGGCTTTGAATTTATTGCAGAATATTTTGTTTTTTTTAGCATGTAACGTGACGTGAGCAACAGAATTTCAAAACTAAAAAATACTCAATTGCCAGTGACCAGCCTCATGAAACAAGCAGTGTGAGAGTGTGAGAACATCCTCAGTATTTTGAATTCATACAATCTAAGTAAAACTTGACCAAAGCGATTAGCCGTGTTGCTGACAAATATGAGAATTTGCTCGCCTCAGAGTCCCCATCATAGCCTTGGGACACTTGTGACATAGAGCACGCTCACTGAATGCTCATTAGTTGTAGATTGGTCATGGGAGCTCAGAGCAACACATCACTGTGCTAACAATCTTTCCCATTATAAGAGCTTCCATTCTTCCATTCACAGCCCATTCTGCTCTAATCTTATTGGAGTCTCATAACGTTATGCAGCCCTTCAGCAGGAGGCTTAAAGCACCTGGCAGGTTGTTAAGAGGGGATCTTGTAAATGCCTGTGGTTAAAATGGGCTCTGGGGCCCAAATACAAGCCAAGCAAAAGGGAGGGGGACCGATTTGGTTGTCAAGTCCAGTTTACATTTTTGTCAGTTTTGTCAGTGGAGTGGGGAAAGAGAAAATGACCCAGTGCTCACACCAATGTGTTGCTTCAATTTACTTTCTGTTTGTTTTGTTGTTATTCAGATGGTGCTTTGGACTAAGCATATTCTCGGAACCAGAGGAAACCATGGTAGGCCTACATGGTGTTGACCACAGGTAATCACTGCACAAATATATTAAAATTTAGCCACCACATTACTAAATGACTCAGTGTTTCAAGCAGTCATAGAAAGTATGCTGTATATGTGTTTTACAAGAGACTTTAGCTTTACAGCAGCTATAATTGATTTTTATAATAACAATTTATTAAATGACAAAGTGAAAACAATGTGACAACTTAAAAGGGGTTGCTTGTAGTGATGAACCAACAGAGAATTATCACCTGAATCTGCAGCTCCTCTTGGCTTTATTTAACTTTATAGTGAGTTACAGTTCATTGTTTAGTTGTCTGGTCCGCAACTTTATTGTTTACTTTACTGTCCCTCTCACTGTTCTCATAGGGTCTTTCAGATGCAGTAGGAAGCTGTTTTCAGCTAAAAAGCTCTTAAACCCCTCTGCACACTACCTGCTCAGGACTAAACAGCAGACAGAAACATTTATAGACTTGCTGGTGAACATCATGGAGCATTTAGCAACTAAAGTCCCAGTTACTTCCCTCAAGACCGAGCTTCCCACTGAAAGCAGAGCTAAAAGTGAGTTAATATTGGACTTAAATTTGCCAGAAACAGCATTCCAAGTGAATACTAATGTAGCTCCGTAACTGCTGGATGTGTAAATAAGCCGCTGTTTGCTAACAAGTTTGCCATATTAACTTGGAAGATGAAGACATGTCAATGTTGTGTTACTGATTTTCCCAAGTGAAAAAAAAAAAAAAATCAATTATTGCAGGTTTAAATCTAAAGTTAAGAGCACAGTATTTAATTCCTGCCGCAATTTGCTGTTTAAAAAAAGAAGAAAAAGAGGTCAAATATTGTGATTGTCATTTCTGGTAAGTACTCAACAGCCATGTTTGATTTCAGACAAATGCTACCCTGTCGAAACGTATGCACTATGCAAGTGAGTACATACAGTACAGTGTAGTATATGGAAATGTATTAATGGAAGTATCCGAGTTGAGACACAGCTCAGCCTTGCTTCCAGTTTTGCCCAGTGGCCACTGCGTTGAAAAATTCCTCTGCAGCCCAAAAAGTATTTTCCCCATAGACCACAATTGTAAAATAGACATCTGTAAAACTGTTGACAGGACATGTGCAAAAAGGTCAATTATTACTCTCTTTTGTGAATGTTTGACCCATGGAGGTTTTATATTTGTGAAACTTTACTCCACATATTCAGTGAGCTGTGTACCCCAGAATTAAACCCAGAAGCTAAAACTTTGTTTTGGCATATGCGCCAAGTGAGCAATTATCATTGAACTGAATAGGTGCCATGTTTGTGTCAGGTATCCAGTTCTAATAATACATCCATGACCGCGACCTTGATTAAAATTACGGATTTCTCTATAGTTTGAAAATTGTTGGAAACACTTAGGATGCTATAAGTACACAAAAATGTAGTTGTTTTTAGACAATTTAATGCAGAAAAGTCACATATTATACCATGCTATGTATTTATGGTGATATATGGCCTATACATTTTTGAAAGATATATGAGTAACATATTTTGCATTTTCTATGACCTATTTTGAAAAAGGAAACACAACCATTACAATAATAGTTTTACCAACATCTTAATCTCTATAAACAGATGAATGCATTAGAGGCTAAATTGTCATCAGATGATAGCTGATGGTTTCCGAGATAGCCCATAGCCCACCGACCTTATCAGTTTATTCACTTTTTTTATGGTCAAATCACATCAGCAGTAGCAATATTTTACAAAGAATTTTTAAACTTTGAATGTCATCCAACTGTGACATGTGAAATTGGGTTTTCCGCATTAGCAAAGGTGGTTACAAATCACGCCCCTCTTCCCTGAGAGATGTACTGGATAATATAGCGGTTCAGTCTTTCCTTATACCCCGTAATAGCAACCACACTAAAGCCAAAATAAATGGCATTAATTGTCAAAGTATACACTAGTGGATAATCATCACGCTGCAGAGCCCTTATGTCCAAACCAACAATAGCATTCCTTTTCTATAGACAACATTTTGCAGCCTGTGCATACAACTTGATCATCAATTATAAATATACAACTGCCTCCTCTGTATAGCTCCACAAGAAAGAAAAGAGCACAAAACTCAGACAATTAAACAAAAATGACGGACAATAAATGAAAAGAGATATGGACACCACAGACGGTGCAACAAGCACTATTAACCCACATAGCTTTGAATTAAATAGCCTGACACTTCTTGTAGACTCAATGGTTGACACACATATTAATGAAACGGATACTACACAGTTTATATACACCACTTAGTGCACATATGCAACAATACATTGCTAGGCAACTTAATGGTTGTTGATGTTTTCATCTGGAGAGTGAGTTGCATGCACTGGTAAACCAACATTGCGGGTGTGTTTGATTTGCGTCACTTAGCCTTTCTACCAGGTGCTGCATTAGACCAGTGATTAATTAAGGTAGATGCAACCTTTTTTTTTTTTTAGCTATGCTGACATACAATAATGCTACAGTAATGTTAACCTTAATGATTAAAATAATATTTGCTAAGTAACTGTGCAAAAGTAGATGCTAAAAAAGTGAACCTAAGCAGTTTAACACACATTTTATCACAGATATTTCCAGGCGGAACCAACAAATGTGCCATTTGGATCCAGATGTGCCATTGACCTGTTTTAGGTACCAGGCAGGAAAACTAATTATATTTCACTAATATATCATTATGGTAACTCATTCCATCAAATACAACTGTTTTTGAGTCATTTTGAGCTTATAATCTGGCTCAGATTCACCTAGGCACTCTCATTGTACATACAGTATGCATTTGGAGCTGCTGTGTGCCCTAACAAAAAAGAGCCATAGCTCAGCAGCCCATTGGCCGATCTGCATAAATGTGACCATGTCTTTGTGACCGTTAGAGCCCACGGTTGGCTTAGCAACACCAATCACCATCCAGATAGCAGTAAGGCCAGAGCCAGTGTATTCTGTTTGTGAGGTCCCTCCCCCCTCTGACCCGACTGTTTGTGCTTATGGAAAAACACTGGGATCCGCCATTGATTTCAAAGGGACCGTAATACACGCGAGGACACAGAAAAACATCTTTATCAATTGGAATATAACTTTTGACCAGAAAACAGCAAAGGTAAGACATACTTTATGATATCGCTATGATTTTTTGTTACAGTTTTGACTGTAGATGTAGACTGCCATTTGTGTTGGTGTGTAGGATGTTAGGATTGGTGCTTCCTAGCCTGTGTACTGTTCATTTAAACTGTCCAGCACTGGACTGGACAGTGTACAGCCCCCTTTAAAGGGGGCTTTTGTATGGAAACTCAGTATGGGAAATTACTGAGTTTTAAAAATACTCAAAAAGATGTGACGTAACCTTATAATAAAACATTGTTTGTTTCGAATGTTTGCCAATTTGACTGTGTTATTATTTCTGCAATCTACACAGCATTCTGTTAAATGTCAAAGGTGCAGTTATAAACTTCATTTAAAATTATTTATGAGTTATGCATTTTATCATTCTTTTTATTAAGATCTGAGCAATTCTCTGTTAGTTATCTTTTCATTTTATCCTGAATTGTGAATCACTTTGTAAAGTCTGTTTCGATATGAACACTATACATTAATCATTGATTATCTTTAATGATGACTGAAATGTCACCACTGATGGCAGATACAAGTGATGACTTAGTGGTACATGCGCTATAAATAGCCACAGCCATGTTTAATGGTCATGTGTAATGACAGCAGTTCTGGTGCTGTTTGAAAGCCTCACTGATTCAGCACAATTGGTGAAATTGCAGTTCTTCTTGCTGCTCTTTCCATTGATAGGAAATATCAATATGCAAAAAAGTGGTTCAGGGTCTTTGTCCATTTATGGCTGGAAATGAGGCTTTGTTCCATAATGATTGAGACTTATAAAACAGAACCAGGCATACGCCCAGGTCTCACACAAACTCTACGTGTTAACGTCACCAGCTCGACAGAAGAGACCACTCCAGTGGCTAATCCAGACATGGCTGTAACAATACAGGGAGGGCTCAACAGAAATGTTTTTAGACAGCGGAGATCACAGCTAAAAAGTTGAAAAGTATACATTAGAAAAGTGTGTTGATGGATTTTATGGATAACGTAGAAACCAGATACGAATCAGTTATGATGACATATATGCATGCTGCTGCAGTAGTAAAACTTAAAGAAGCTTTTTTTATGCTAAACAAATATCATTGTTTAACTGTTAAACAGTTAAAATCAATTCAAATTTCAATTGCAAGTGCCATAAACCCTACATGTATCACTTTTTCAGAAAGAATGAAAGAAACTATCAATTAGAGACCACTTTGAATTGCAGAAGCTAGCCGAACAGAGGTGGCATCGGGACTTTGGCTATCAGGTGGCTTTATCCTCATGAGAGTCACAAGTACAATAAGATTAATTCATTTCTGGTGCTGAATGTAGTAGTAGTTATTCCAGTTCAAAACACACAAAGCGATTACTATAATCATCGCGCTCCATTGCACCGCTATTTCTACATTAAACATAAATTGTTCTATAATGTATACTAGATCATCTACAACTTAAATAATCCCCTATGGGGCTGATTTAATTGGGGTCATCCTTGGCATGTAAAAAATCTATGTATTGACTGAGCAGAAACTTCGGTCACTCACCGAAACATCCCCCAAAATTTCTTTACACATAGTCTACCTGTCTCAGTGCTTTGTGTATATTATTATATCAATAGCTATTCATTTCCACTGCTAGGGGAAATGCTAGCTTGGGGCCTTTGGGTAGTTCAGAGGGGATTATGTTATAGCCCTGGGGTTTTTAAGAGAACCTGGGGAAGCATGTTGTCCAAAGGCTTGTATTAAGCTGGGCTGATGGGTTGAGCATGGGGTTGAGGGCAGAGACTCAGAGCTAGCTGAGGTGAAGAGACCAAGGTTAGCACTAGGCTTGAAGATGAATACGGCCAGTCTTATTTCTGAGGCGGGCTGAATACAAGGACGCCAGCGCAGCACTGCATGGCTAGCAGGTATTGAGGCGGGCCACGCCACCTAATTGGATTGAACGCCGGCCACGGTATTTATGTCACTTCTCGTTTTGTCAATCCCATAACAGGCATGGCAATGGCGTGGGGATCTCCCATGGTGACGGGACATTGCCTTATTCAGATGGAATGGAGAGAAAAGAGCCAAGCCTCATTTAATTCACGTTTAACTCTCACTCAAACCGTTTTTGCATATCAGGGAAAAAGGGACTCTGCCTTTTCAGTGTCCCTGTGTGTGTGTGTGTGCGTGTGTGTGTGTGTGAGAGGGAGCGAGAGAGAGAGAGGGAGAAGGAGAACAGAAACAGTGTTGTAATTGAAAGTGTATAGTAGGCTTATATATGCATAAGCGTTCTCACACGGATCAACAGACAGAGATTCCATTGCGTACTCATGCGTACCAATGTTTATCTACAGATTGAAATAATTTATGTGATGGCATTTCTACACAGCGTGACACAGTTCCCATTGTTAGATCTAAATGTTGAACAAATACACAACTATTTTGCCACATAAACTCTCTTATAATTAATGTGATATTTAATGAAAATAATTCCTTTCACATTCACATTTAAAGTACAAAAAAAATTTCATCAGCTTTCATTGGAAATGCATTAACTTAAAACACAATTTCAGAATAGAAATTGAATGTGTACACTTAAACTTGAATTGATGATTAGATCAAAGAGAAAACAACATTAAAATGAAATATTGACATTTTGTAGACATCAAATGCAAGATATCAAGATAGTGACTGTGGGGCCTTTCTCAATCTGCATTCTTGTATGTTCTTGTGTCCTTGTGAAACTTCCTCTTTTACGGCCCAAGTACTGTCTCACAAGTTTGCATTTTGCCAAGAAGGGTTAAAATTCCCAGAAGTGTTCTCGACACACCCATTTTTACGAGGATGCATCGGTTGGTACCTTGTATGAACTTGACAGCACAAATATCCCAGCATTCATTTCAGCCTTCAAGCGAGGAGCAGAAAGCAGGAGAGAAAGAGACCAACAACAAAACATTTTATTTTTTATTTTTTTTACAATTTTTGCATGCTATTTTATTACTAAAATCACTTCTGAGACTTTTTGTGTTGAGAACTGTGTATATTTCGAATATTGGCGGTTTTACAAAAATTAATGGCGAATTAAGAAGCTCCACAAGCTCCTGCAGGGCTACCCCAGCTAGCTAGCTAGCCAGCCAACCAGTCACATTCACATCTCACGCAGACCACTGCAGCCAATGTAGCAGACTGTTATTCTGCTACATTCTGAGTAATTTTGTAACATTTTAACATAAATCAAGGGACATCTGGCTTGTGATGTACAGAAAATTCTTGGCTCGTGAAAAACTTAGAAGCACTTTGGAAAAAATAAAATAATTTACAAGACTGTCATTGCTTTAATATTATATCCAGACATTACATTGTTATTGTACAGTTGTGGTCAGGGATGATCAGGCCCGATTTTTGCCAGGCCGTTTTTTCAATTGACACTGGGCTGCAAACATTAGGCCTACCACCTTTAAGGGCCTGTTTAAAAAATAACAAATAAATAAATTTGCGGTCGGCCCAAAAAAGCACGTTGGCCCACTGGGAAAGTGCCCCGTATGCCAGATGGCCAGTCCTCCCTTGGTTGTGGTTAAAGTAAAGCCTGGCTGTTATTTTGGAGCACTGCAGGCAGACTCTGTGCTGGGGGAATTGCGCAATACCAGTATGAATGCAGCGTCTAAACCGGTTAACAGCTTTACGTGTGCTCGTGAGTTCATTCAAGAACGACTAGCAAGACTGTTCTCCCTAACTTGTGTTACAACAGGCATAAATGAAAAATGTTAAAATATAAAGTATACAAATATATACAATGGGTAATGTATGAAAAACAACAGAAATATATCTAATGAGAGAAGAAATCATTAACAAATTGACATAGGTCCAGTGACATCCACTGAGGGGAGGAGATAGATTAGACCAGGGAAAGGTTGTGGGTTTCAACTCCACGAGAGAGATGATATCAAAGACTCAGAAAAATGTGAACTTAAAAACAGTATAGTCACAGTTAAGTTAAATCAAGTTATTTAACCTCTGGTCTATTGCCAGATTGTGAACAGATGACAGCAGTATCTAGCCGAACATTTCTCTTTTTCAAGGCTCTATACCTATCTTCTTCCATTTAGACATTTTATGAAAATCACAGGTTGAGCTAAGGAGTCTGGTAGTAGTCTACACCAAATTTAGTTTTTGGGTTGTGTGTTCTTTCAGTTCCTGTTTTATATTGAATATGTCTGTTCCTATCAGGGTCCTCCTGAGTGTATTTAGTTTGTGTGTTTCCCTGTCTCTGTGTTAGTTTGTACTACTTAGTTTATATGTTGGTTCTGTCTACCTGTTTTGGATTTTTGCCTGTCTGCTACCTGTTCGTCCCCTGCCTGTCAGTTTTTTCAGTTTTGCCTGTCTGTATCCTGTTCTGCCGCTTGCCTTCAATTTGGACATTAAAACTCAATTCCTCATCCTGATACCTCTGTCTGCATTTGGGTCCTTTTCTCCATTCTGTGATAGAACGAACTGACCAAACAAGGACTCAGCACACTATTCAGAGGAGGAGCACATCGTCATTGAGGACCTGATATACTTCAGGAACATGTGGAGAAAGGCAATTAATGTCTTCCACAAAGAGGCAATCATTGCCATGTCACACCCGGAGTGGGTCACAGACTTCATGGATACCCCAACACTCCAGCATGCTAGCCCTCAACCTGCCTGTCCTGAGTTGGCTCCAGCCCCGAACCCATACCTGGGTACTCGTTTGGCCTGGAGGGGGGGTCCTCACAGCCATCAGCTTGGGTTCCGGCCTGCTAGAGACCAGCCCCCTAGAAGCAGGTGTGGCTCCTGCAGACCTCGGACCTCTCCACTTCCTCAACCTGTTCCTGCCTCTGTGGAACCGCTGCCGCAACCTGTTCCTGTCTCAGTGGGGCCAATGCCGCAAGCTGTTCCTCCACTAATGCTCGTCCTCATCACTGTCCAGCGTCGGAGAGACACAGCCGGCCAGCATCGGAGAGACACAGCCGGCCAGCATCGGAGAGACACAGCTGGCCAGCATTGGAGAGACACAGCCGTCCGACCTCCCTGTGTTGCCTGAACAGCCTTTCGATCCCCCTGCGTGGCCCGAACGGCCTCCCTGTGTGGCTTGAATGGTCTTCTGAACTTTGTGTGGCCTGAACAGCCACCTGAACTCTCTATGCTGCTGCAGTCAACCTGTCGGGGACTGTCCTGATCTGGTTGGGCCGACAGGGCTTCGGGACTCCCTGGGATACAGCCACAGCTAACCTCTGAGTACCCTGTACTGCCGCAGCCGCTCCCTGAACTCTTTGTGCTGCTGCAACCCTCCTCTGAACTCTGTGTGCTGCAACTGACCCCCTGAGCCGCTGCAGCTGACTGAAACCACTGAGCCTCCTGAACTGCAGCAATCTCCAGAGCTGCAGACCCACTGGACTTAACATGATGCAGCCCAATCCAGAGCTGCTAAACTCTGATCCTCCTGAGCTGCAGTCCAGCCAGGCTCTCGAGAGCTGCTAAACCCTGATCCTCCTGAGCTGCAGTCCAGCCAGGCTCTAAAGAGCTTCTAAACCCTGATCCTCCTGAGCTGCAGTCCAGCCAGGCTCTCCATCGAACGGCCTCCTGTCCTGTTTGACACTGCCGGAATCCGGCCAGGTTTCCAGTGGTCTGCTTTCGCCACCGCCGATCTCCAGATGGCTCCAATCCTCATCGCCAGCCTCCTGAGGGTTTTAGCCCTTGATCTCGGCCCCCCTGCCGACCCCCTGACCTGCTCTTCTCCCATGTCACGACCCGGGGCCGTACACTGAAGTCCCTTTCCCTGGTTCTGTCCAGCCCTCGGGCTGTCTGGCCAAGATCTTCCTTTCTGTCCTGTCCCTGAGCCATCCGCCCGAGATCTTCTGTTTAGCCCTCCTCCTGTCCTCCCACCACCCACTCAGCTTGACTTGAACTTTTAATTTTGGATTTGCTGTTATAGGAGCTTCTGGGAGCCATCCCTTGATTTTTGGTTGTATTGGTCTTGTTTAGAGACATGTTGGCTCCATCCTTTGAGAGGGGGGTTGTGTCATGCTTTTCGGTTTTGTGTTCTGTGAGTTCCTGTTTTATTTTGAATATGTCTGTTCCTATCAGGGATTTGGGTTAGTCTCATTGCATCTTCCTGAGTATATTTACTCTGTGTGTTTCCGTGTCAGTTTGTACTACTTAATTTCTATGTTGGTTCTGTCTACCTGTCTTGGAGTTTTGTCTATCTGTATCCTGTTTTGCTGCTTGCCTTCAATTTGGACATTAAAACTCAACTCCTCATCCTTATAACTATAATGTATGCATTCTGGTCCTTTTCTCCATTGCCTGTTTGCCGGCATTCTGTGATAGGGGAGGCATTAAATTTAAGCTGGGGCAGAATTAACGAGTATTTCTATTTTTTTCCTTCAGTTTTTATGTTTTATTTTACCAGTATTTTATATCTCAACAATGACAATTTCTATAACATCTAAAATGTACTGTATTTGTTTGTATGTTAAATAGGTAGCTTACCATCCACTTAGTAGGTTGCGGTAGTACACCTTGTATACAGGATGTGTGAGATCCGCAGTTTAACCAAGAAGAACATGTTTAATCAACTTTTGATCTGGAGGCTGCAGCAGGGAAAAGAAATACACCAAGAACGAGTCACTGCAAGCAAGCAATACAGGCTCAGCCATGGGTAAATGCAAAAGGCATGATGTGAACTTTGTCGCAAAACAAGTTTGGACACTGGTAAGCACGGATTCTCACATGAAATCTCAAAAGCACAAGCACTATGCTAACACTTGACTCTTTCCATGCTGCTTACTGCTTTTACTCCGCTAACATTACATCTCAGCAGCAAATATTGTTCTTTTACTTCACTACATTTGTCTGACAGCTTTAGTTACTTTTCAGATGACAGTTTTTCATAACCAACCTTTCCAGTGAAAAACATGGGTCTCTACATATGGTGATTTTGAATTTGAATGTGATAAACTGAAGGATAAAGTGTTCCCTTATGGGTTGGAAAACTTCTACTAGTTCTTATGCTAAATAACACAGGACAGCGACGTTACAAACATGATGATCTTATTAAATATGATGCATTGCTGTTGATTAAACTACCCAACCATAGTTAAAATGAGCTCATCCTTAAACATCTACAGCAGTAAAATGCAACATACACATTAATGCAGAAGTAATATTAATCCAGAAACATTAGATGTAATAGGAAACATTACTGCACAATGAATACTTTTACTTTGATACTTTAAGTACATTTTGTTGATAATACTTACATACCTTAACTTATGAAAGGTTTTTAATGCAGGACTTTAACTTGCAGTGGAATATTTTCACAAGAGTGGTATTAGTAATTTTACTTAAAGAATAAACAAAGCAAAACCCCACAATATGAAGACTAACTCTAAATACATTAAACTAAAAAGAAAAGATGCGCATGCGTTTGTGTGTGCGTGCATGTCCAGGATGGCTGCTTGGAAGTCAATTTGGGTCAAAAGAAAGATAATTCAAAATGTCGGTGATGGCCATACAAGTTAGTGTGTGGTGAGGCTAATGTAGCTACAAGGCAAGACAAAGCGAAATGTAAATATGGCGGTAAGGCTATGTAAGTCAGAAAGTGACTCTACTAAAGTTACATTAGTACACCAACAGATGCTTTACAGTGTAGGCAGGGCCAGGAGGAGGGAACGAACGTCCTCTTTTTGACAGGCTTGATCTTAGAGACGTGGAAGGTGGGGTGTACCTTCATGGTCTTTGGTAGTTGAAGCTGGACAGCAGCAGGACTAATCATAGTGGATATAGGGAATGGGCCCACAAACCTGGGTGCCAACTTGTGGGACTTTATATGAAGGGGACGATCCTTAGTGGATAACCAGACCTTCTGTCCTATCCGGTAGCGAGGGGCTGCTGTGCAATGTTTGTCTGCAGACTTCTTGTAGTGGGTGGATGTCTGAAGTAGTGTGGCCCTGGCCCTCTTCCAGGTGAGGTGACATCGGCGCACCAGCACTTGAGCTGAAGGCACCATTACTTCATCCTCTAAGTCAGGGAATAAAGGTGGCTAATAACTGTGTACACAGTGAAAGGGGGAGAGACCTGTGGCAGAAACAGGGGGGAGTTATGAGCATACTCAACCCACAGTAACCGTTGGTTCCCTGAGGTAGGATTTTCTGATTTTCTGATGCAGAAAATATAAAAAGAATTCACTTTACTCCAAACCACGTTCACTGCTTTTACTGAAACACTACAGCAGTACCAGAACTTTCTCTGGGAGGTAGGAAGGGGTTAGAGGGTGCCTGTATCCATCTCCTGGTTATAGCGCTCCATCTGACCATTGGAATGAGGGTGGAATCCAGAGTAAAGCCATGCAGTTGCCCGATCAGTCGGCAGAATTCCTTTCAGAAGAGGTGACACCGACACCACGTCCTGGGAAGACCATGGAAGCGAAACACATGAGAAAGCATGGGTTCTGCATTCTCTTTGGCAGACAGAGAGCTTGGGCAAACCTGTGACGAAGTCTAGGGAGATGTGGGACCACAGGCATCATGGTACAGGGAGAGGATGCAGCAATCCAGTCGGACACTAGCAGGAGGTCTTGTTTTGGGCACAAACTCAATGCCCCAAGTGACGGCACTGACCACCCTGGAAGGGTGTAAGATGGTGGAGGATCCCCAAGAGGTGTCTTCCCGTTTAAACGGACGAGAGAGGCCATCCATTTTAATGTTCCTAGAGCCGGGGTAAGACAGGGTAAGGTCAAATCTGTTAAAAAACAATTCCCACCTGGCCTGACGCGAGTTTAACGTCTTGGCAGTTATGATGTACTCTGGGTTTTTATGGTTGGTCCACACCAGGAATGTGCTGAGTGAGGACGGCTTTAACCCCCACATCAGAGGCGTCAACCTCGACAATAAACTGAAGCTTGGTGTTAGGCAAGATGAGTATGGGTGCGGAGGTAAATCGCTCCTTGAGGTTCTGGAAGGTGAGGTCAGCTTGGGGAGAACACTGGAACTTGGTGCCTGGGGAGGTAAGAGCATGGATATGAGCAGCAGCAGAACTGTAGTTTCTAATGAACCATCTGTAGAAGTTGGAAAACCCCAGAAACTCTGTACCTGCTTGCGTTCTGAGGGTACCGGCCAGTACCGCACTGACCTTTGCTTGGTCCATCTGCTTCTGTTCAGGTGACACGATGAACCCCAGAAAGGAGAAGGACTGCTGATGAAACTCACTTCTTGGCCTTGAAATAAGTGATTCTCCAGCAACTGCTGAAGAACCCTATGAACGTCTTGCTCATGTTCTTTCTCATCCTTGGAAAAAATGAGAAAGTCATCTAGGTACACGAAGACAAAGTAGTTGAGCATATCTCATAGCACGTCGTTTACCAGAGCCTGAAACACAGCTGGAGTGTTTGTGAGACCAAAAGGCATGACTAAATATTCATAATGGCCACAGGGTGTGTTAAAAGCTGTTTTCCACTCATCTCCCTCTTTAATCCTGACCAGGTGATAGGCATTTCTAAGGTCCAGCTTGGTGAATATTGATGCTCCTTGCAATAGTTCAAAAGCAGCGGAGATAAGTGGAAGGGGGTACCTGTTTTTGATGATGATTTCATTGAGCCCATGGTTATCAATGCAGGGGCGAAGTGTCTTGGCTTTCTTATCTACAAAGAAAAATCCCGCCCTGGCAGGAGATGATGATCGAATGATGCCTGCTGCCATCGAGTTCTGGATATACTGGTTCATTATTTCTCTCTCCGGGGCAGACAATGCGTAGAGACGACCCTTGGAGGGAAAAGTACCAGGAAGGAGGCACAGTCATTTGGTCTGAAGGTATACTGTTTTCATTACCTCAGAAGAAACCGTTTATATCTATAGAGTGAGCAGCCATGTTTCACTGGCTCTAGTGGAGCCTTTCACGTTTTTCGCAAGTTACACGACCACTGTAGTTTCTCATACATGCCTGGAACAAGAAGGTGATCTGAGCGGTATTCAAATGTTTATTGTCATTGCTGATTGTCATTTTTGTTTTAGATTTGACTTATATTTATTCTTCAATAAGCCAATATAGGAATAGGAATTTGGATTTAATAAATAATAATAACCCAAGAGGAACAAACTCCGGCTTATCAATACTAAGGGTAGTGGTTACTTGTTACTCCTGTCTTTAGGCACGCAGACTAGGACGCAGACAATCTTATCCAGGAATTGAAAATTATCCTCTCTCTCTGCCTCTACTCCTCTCTTCAAACCTGAACTGTCCCACCCCTCTCCACTCAGGACTAATCCCTGTTTCAACCATTGATTTTAACTTTCTCCCTTGATCCCACCATTTGCCCAAACAGAGAGAGAGAGGGAGAGGGAGAGAGAGAGCAATAGAGGGAAGAGGGATAAAATGATTAGTCAGCTTCCTGCTGCTTCTTTCTTGTTCTTTGTTGGCTTTCGGCCCTTTAGCCTGGCCCTTTTCTCTCTGCATGCAGACACACAAATACACACACGCACATGTTATGATATGCACAGTCTACACATGTATATTTGTATGTGTGGTTTGATCTGGGTTCCTGGTCATCGCATTCACCCTTCAAATCCTGATAGCTTACACAGATTTAGGATACTACATCATTAATGAGCTCCACCATGTGGATGAATCTGTGGGGCACAAGACAAGAAAGGCTTTCTTATACTTATACACTCTATTGTGTCAAGGCAGGAAACAGCTAATCCAGTCAGATCCAACACAGTCAGGGATCTGCTGCTCATATAATCTCTGCTATAGAAAATATAAATTTATAAAACTCTATCACAACTCCAGCGGGGTTGGTTTCTCTTGAGGTTAAGATTGATGTCATTCCTTTCTCTTAAGTTGGAAATGAAAAAAAAAGTATAAAAAAATAAAACAAGTAGAGCCTTGTAAATGAAACATAGTAAATAAAACAGTGATATTCATAGATACATTTTTGACCTATACTTTGCATATATACATATGCACTCAATGAGGATCAAGTTTATTGATCAAAATGATGAGTGAAAGTATCAATAAAGGCACAATGATGATGCTACTTGCTATAAAAGCTAACCATCAACTTTTCAATTTCCCACATGACATGTGACCTCTGTTTCTTGTGAAATGCATCAATTAGCATTGAACAATTCTCCATTCTATTCAAGTGGCCCAGTAAGCAGTTCTGTGCTACTTACTTCCATAACGTTTGAGGACTTAGACACAAATTGGGAAAAGCATTGACAGCTGCATCAAAGCAGCATAGGCTGCTTCAGATATCCTTAATTTTAGGGTAAATTTTAGTCCCCTTTAAATCTCAGTATAAGGCAGGTTACACATACAATGACAATGGACTTTTCAGTGAAAAAGTAGGAGACATCTTATATCTAGCAGTTAAAACTTTTGAAACAAAAATATTTGCATATTCATAGATTCTGGATTTTTGAGGGACAATCAGTAAATGTCAGATATCTCACACAATTATTATTCAAAGCAGAGTATATTTATGTCTTAAAACATCTGTCTGGAGGGGACCTTTTAAAAAATGTTGTTAAAACTGATGGATTTGCAGCTACTATTGATAAAAAATGGTGGCTGTAAATTAATATCCATAACTTCTACATATTACTACTAACTATTATATCAGGATTGTATGTACTTGTTCAGGTTCATTTCTTGGCAGGCCAACTGGCAGACATTTATTTAAAATATTTTTTTTCATTGTTATGCTAAAAATTGTCATTCTATTTCTCTGTAAATAATATAGGATATTTAAAACTTGACAGAGCCAATAGACAAATTGAAATGACTTTAAATATCCATTCTGACATAAACAAACACTTTCCATATTACAAGCAGACACAGTCTTACAGAAACCAAAACCATTGATAGTACAAGCAGAGCACTGCATCCATTAGCATTGAAGAAAAATTCAGAAAGTGGAATTCAAAACTGCACAAGGATAAAACATTTTCATTTCCTGTTTGAAAACTGTCAAGCCGTTCTTTCTCATATAGTAAGTGTGCACAGAGACACACACGTGCACAGACACACCAGATTATGGTCATGGTGCCCAGCATCAGTGCTATTCACTCCTATTCACTTCCTATTTCAGCTTTGTTATTTCACATGGACCAAAGTCAGCATCTCGCGCAAAACACCCTGTACACACACACACACACACACACACACACACACACACACACACACACACAATGACTCACACACTAGAATAAAGGAACAGCCAGGAGGATATCCTCATTTCTTCCATATCAGAGATCCTTTGAAAGCTTTGACTCTGAGTAGAATGAGAGGTTTCACTGAAGCCATTCACCTCAATGAGCTGCTCTGATCTACTTACAATCAACCATATCTGTCATACATGGCTAGGTCTGAGACATGGGGGGTGACAACAGAAAGAAATAATGTAAGAAAAAAATAAAGTAAGAAAAGAAAGAACAAAAAAGATGATGTGTCAACTCATGCACATCAAGGTGGTGTCTAGATATGTTGACATACCACTCGAAGGCCCAATTCCATTCCGGCCCCTACACCCTCTCCCTACCTACTCTCACTCCATTTGTGCGTGGAGGGTCCGCCACATTAAGTGTCATTCCAAACCAATAAGCCTTAAGTGGGAGTGGGTTATAAAGCCCTCCAACACATCCGCATCGATGCAGGGTTACAAACCACACTCCTCTCAAGTGCAGCACCTGTTTTGTGTCTGGTATGGAGGAAACACCACATACCTGTAAGTTCCGTGTGATTATTTCTAAATAATAAGTTATAAGTTGCCTTACTTGAAACAGACATTTGATAGACTATTTTCGTGCACACATGACAGAATTAAAACTTACATTGTATTTTGGAACGAACATGCCGTTGTGTACCTGAGAATCTGAGATCCTGATTAGTCACTAATGTTCCTGGGGTCTACATATAAACAATTAAAAAAGACAACAATTTAAAATCACACTGCAATATATGCCAAATATAAATTATATATATATATAAAAGTGAAATTAATCTACACATGAAACAATAAGTAGCAGTAACCTATAATGGAAACAAAAACTAAATTGTCACAAACACATGGCACCAAAAAATAAAAAAACGAAACAAAAGGTTCCAAAATACCTATGACAAAATAACATATGTGAGATTATCTGAAAAATAATTTTTTGTTTCAGTGACTTTTGGAAAATCTGTTTTTGATCTGTGTGATTGGTGGAGAGCATATTCCAGGCAGAAGAAGGTCTATAAAGAAAAGTCATCATGGGTGTAATATACTCGTGAAAAAAAAAACATTTACTAGTTTTTCACAAAAGAAATGTGGTGTATTATTCTGGATGACAGTTTGCATGAATAACAGAAGACTAGATTTTAATTACTGACTTGATTGCCTGTGTTTTCAGGGACTGTGGAAAAAAGCATGGACCAAATCAGATTAAGAATGTTCATCAAAGAAGAAATATGGCCAAAGAAGCGTGCGAGTGAGTTTTAATTTATTCAATGACAGTATTTCACAATTGCTAAAACACTAAAACCCATTCTCTGAACCCAATGCTCAGTGGCCTAAACCCATTTGTCAAATCAGTTACTTTGTAGGCAAAACTCTCTGGGTTACTTGATTGTAACCCTGTTCCCTGATAAAGGGGAACGAGATGCTGCATGCAGTATGCACATGGTAACGTCTTTGCGTGACCTGCTGTGAAAAGTGTGTTTAAAAACGTCAATGAAATTGACTCAAGCGAGTCTATAAGTAGATGAGCTCTAGCTGTCAGCCTTCAGGTCCCCTTTGTTTGAAGACTGGTCCTGGGGCAGCATCAGCACGGCACTGCAGTGCAGCATCTCGTTCCCCTTTATCAGGGAACAGGGTTACAATCAAGTAACCCCGAGAGCTCCCTTTCAAAAGCTTCACTCGATGCTGCATGCAGTATGCATATGGGAATAGAATACCCACGCCTCCATGCCGATGGTGCCCAGACCACCTACGATGTGTAGGTGTGCACAAAGCGCAGGAGGCCTCAGACAGTAGCTTGGGATGCCGACTCAAGGACACAGGAGCCCAGAGTCGAAGAAGCATCCAAACTATAAAAAACCTATGAATGTGTGCGGAGCGGACCAGCCCGCTGCATCACAGACACTCTGTAAGGGGGCTCCCCTTGCTACAGCAATAGAGGAGGCGACCTCCCCGGTGGAGTGGGCTCTTAAGCCTCTCAGCAAAGCCTGACAGCGCGCATCTTAGGCAAGAGCAATAGCATCCCTGACCCAGTGTTACATGGTTTGCTTGGTGGCGGGAGAACCTCTGTTACGGCCCCCATGACAAACAAACAGCTGCTCAGACCTACGCCACTGGCTAGTGCGGTGGACATAAACCCGGAGAGCACGCACTGGACACAGTCTATGAAGTCTCTCCTGCTCCGGCATAACAAACGGCGGAGGGCAGAAGGTTTCCAGAATGACAGGATGTGCAGTCGAAAAAGGAACCTTAGGCAGATAGTCAGGATGAGGATGTAGGATCACTTCACCCAACCTGGGGCAAAATCTAAGCAGGGTGATGACACCGACAGAGGCTGCATGTCCCCGATTCTCCTCAGAGAAGTTATTGCCATTAGGAAAACCATCTTCAGAGTCAGAAGCTTGTCCAATGCTGACTCTCGAAGTTCAAATGGGGTCACAACCAGACCCTCGAGAACTAAAGCTAAGTCCCATGAAAGAATCTTGGTTCCGACGGGAGGCCTCAACTGCCTGGCCCCGCGAATAAACAAAGGATGCCTCCCCAGTGGCGCCCCATCCACCGGAGCGTGGCAAGCCAGAGAGCGGCCACATAAACTCTGAGAGTGGAGCGTCCATGAGCAACTTATTCTGCAGAAAATCACGAACTGACATAATCTGGCAGTCAACTGGATCCACCTGACATGTCTTGCACCATCTGACAAAGACACTCCACTTACTGCATACAGCTTCCTGGTAGAGGAAACCCGAGCACTTAAAATGGTTTCGATAATTGCAGGCGACAGCCCAGTGTTTCTCAGCTGGTGCCCATAGGGGCCAACATGAGAGTTCCACAGGTCAGGCTCGAGATGGAACATCGTGACCTCCGCCTGAGACAGAAGGCCCCTCCTCACCGGAATCGCTCACGGCGAGCCTTTGAGGAGAGACACAAACTCCAAAAACCATATTCCGTTCGGCCAACGAGGTGCCATTAAAGGTGTTGGACCCTTGTTGGCGAACCCCAGCTAGAACTTCCGGGAGCAGAGCGACAACGTATCCAGACCCAGGGGAGCTGGGAAACTGAGAGAGTCAGACAAGAGGCGAAGAGGTCCACTTCCACTCTATGAAATCTGATCCATATTTGACTGACAATCTCTGGGTGGAGTTCCACTCGCCCATCCTAAAGTCTGTCTGTAGAGAAAGCCTGCTCTCACATTCAGTTGCCCTGGAATGTATACTGGCTTGAGTGACCAGAGCTTGTCCTGGGCCCAGAGAAAATCTGTCTTGCTATCCTGGAGATTGCGTGCACAGACCTCCCTGCAAGCCTTTGAGGAGATACTCTATCTTTGAAAACCATAGTTGAGGGGCGGCTGTGGCTTGTTGGCAGAGCGGCTCGTCTACCAACTGGAAGGTCTGCGGTTCAATCCCGGCTTCCCCCAGCCATGTGTCGAAGTATCCTTGAGCAAGATACTAAACCCCAAATTGCTCCTGAAGCTGCGCCTTCGGTGTGTGAATGATTAGTTTAATTTGTACTGATGGGCAGTTAGCTCCTGCCATCAGTGTATGAATGTGTGTGTATGGGTAAATGTGATTTGTAGTGTGAAAGCGCTTTGAGTAGTCGGAAAGACTAGAAAGGCGCTATATAAGTACAGTCCATTTACATAGTCTGTTCAGCCAACTCAATAAGAGGTCAGATCCGTGTTGGCGAACGTCATGTCTCAAAATCCAATATTTTTCCTAAACACTAACATATGTTCTCGTACCAACAGAAACATTTAGTCATTCATAGCACAATGTCATTAAAACACTAACATTCAATGAAAATACAGAAACTGCATTATTTTATGTGTCAGGTCTCCCCTTATACAATAGAAAGTATATTTTATTGATCATAGATTGTGATTTGCATTGCAGTTTCTTTTCAAGCCTCTACATTTTTGTTTTGTTGGGTTCAGGTCTTTTGCTGCAGAAATTAATTAATAAAATAAGACATCTCAGACTGCTTTATAGAAAGTGTGGTTACTGTAATGAAGAAACGAAGACAGAATTGATGCAATAAAGATTTTAGTTTTTTTTTTTAAAAGGACATTTGCAAAAGGACATTACTGCAAGATAAGAAAACTATGCAATATAGCTAACATTTATTGTTTGAAAATACAAAATATAGGAACAGAAAAATCACCAGAAAAAAAAAAGAGAGAGAGAAAAGTGTTTTCTAATCTGCCCGGTCTTCTGCATTTGGCCACATGTTCTCATCCACCTCACACCTGATATCTTCTCTGGCAAGGCATCGTGGAAAGAATCTTTTGGCATGCCTTATCCACCCCTGGCAGTGCTCAGCTGTGATGTCTTGGCATGCAGCATCCATTACATCCAGGAGGGACATTTGGTCCTGTGGATGATGGTCAAAAACCTTCCATCTCCAACATGAGAAAAACTCCTTAATGGGGTTGAGGAAAGGGGAGACATCATCCTAGGATGGGCCTCAAACCATGCTGTGACTGCACTGGAATGGTGGAATGCTACATTGTCCCATGTGATCACATATATTGGCAAGTGGTCTCTCACCTGTCCCCTTTCTACCTCTGGCACCAGTCTTTCATGCAGTTCTTCTAAAAACAGAAGAAGGCGTTTGGTGTTGTAGGGGTCTATCTCACATTTATGCAGGAGTGCACCATTGTTGGAGATTACAGCACACATGGTGATGTTGGCTCCTCTCTGGCCCGGCACGGTAACTGTGGCCCTTTTGCCAATTATGTTTTTTCCACGCCGACGCCTTTTTGCCAATTTAAAGCCAGCCTTATCAACGTAGATTATTTCATGTGGGACTTGATTGGCCTCCAACTCCATGACTCTCTGAAAGTAATCATAGTGTATGTTTGCTTTGCAGTATATCTACTGTATTTACTAATGTACTCCAAGTTTATAGAGTAGTTTACTGCAAAACACACTATGTATAGTATAGTAATGGCTGTAATGCATAACCTTACCTGGACGTATTGGTGGCGGAGTTCTTTGATGCGCTCACCACTCCTTTCAAAAGGAACTTTGTAAAGTTGTTTCATTCAGACTCTGTGTTTAGCTAGAGTGAAGAGAAATGGATGTTATGCTGATTGCTGCAATGTTTTCAAAGACAAGGTTGTCCTCTACAATTCTGGACTGAATGTCTTTCAATTTTATTTCATTGTCAACAATCACCATGTTAACAATTGCAAGTTCTGTTCTTCATTCAGGAGCTTTCCTCTGCCCCCTGAGGGAGGTAGACGTTCAATCCAGGGACAAAATACAGTTCCATATTAGGCCGATGCATACAGTCACTGTAATACATGGTAATGTTATTTACTGTAAACTGTGCAGTAGGAAGAGCAATATCCTACTTGTTGGTTTCTCTAAAAATACGAACAATTGATGCCACTGTTTCCCAGCTGAAATTTGGCTGAACTCGTTCGCCAGCCTCTCTGTATGATAGCCCATGGTTTATGACATGATCTATTATAGTAGCTCTTATTTCATTGGTTACACTAGCTCTGGCCCTTCTTTGAGCACCACCACGCATTCTAACTCCTCTCCCTCGCCCCGCTCCTCTCCCTTGCCCTGCTCCTCGTCCCACACCTCTCCCTTGCCCCACTCCTCTCCCTTCCGCTCGTCCTCGTCCTTGTCCCACTCTCACTCCTCTCTCTTGCCCTGGTCCTCGACCCACACCTCTCCCTTGCCCCACTCCTCTCCCTTCCGCTCGTCCTCGTCCTTGTCCCAGTCTCACTCCTCTCCCTTGTCCTGGTACTCGTCTTCCTCTCCCTAGTACAGGCATCTTTCGTTCTTTTGTTGCACTATATTGTTCCCTTTCCACACAAGACAAGCCCAAAGAGGTCCTCTTTTGTATCATATAGTGATGTGATTGAAAGAACCTCAACACCTGAGTGTGTTTCCTAGATGGGAATCAGCTGTGATTTATATATTGACATTACTTCGATCCGCTGTTTCTCATTAACAATGGAATGAAATACAGGGGATGTATTTGTGTTTCAAAATTTGAACAGCTGTTTACCTTGACTTTAGCCTATAAGGTCAGGCTTAGAACATGGTGTTATCTGTTCTGACATACAGTGTTAAAGCATTGGTAAATTTGGCAGTAAAAATCCATTGTTTTGGTCTTGGTTGATCTTGTGTGTAAAAGAAGTTCAAGCATTTTAAATTTGTGTTAACTATACGCATTTTGTGTCAAAGCAACACTAAATGTGTTAATTGTATAGCCTACACAGACAGATGTTGTGCTAACTGTGTTAAGAGTTTAGGAAATGTGTCTAAAGTATTGAAAAATTTGTCAAAGCGATTGTAAAAAACTGTAAATATATACTAACTCTTCATTTCCAAATAGAACACATCTTTTTCTGCACACACTAACTTTACCAAAACACTGGAAATCTGACTCAAAATAAAATTGTTCTGTCAAAGAACAACACCTCTTGCAGCCCTTGGAATGTCACCACCACGCATCCTTGGGCCTGCTCTTTTCCCTGCATCTCTCACTGGGCCTGCTCTTCTCCCTGGGCCCCTTGCTCTTGCTCTTCCTCGTCCAGACATTACAGTGTTTGTCTTTTTCTGTTTCTGTTTTTAAAAACATCACTCCTCAAAGTCTTCCTTTTACTGTACAAGTGTGAATGTAATAGAAAAAAATAAACCC
>CM022474.1:29594536-29605356 GCA_011952105.1 Coreoperca whiteheadi
CTCATTATTAGACTCGATTGGCTTCTGTCAACATGTACATAAACCCACTCACTGTTTTGGCCACACCCTCGACCTTGTTCTGGTATACAGCATTGAAATTGAACATCTAACAGTCTTTCCACAGAATCCTTCACTATCAGACCATTATTCTCGGGTTCGGGAGGCAGACACCATCTCCACATTTAAGAGTAGGCTAAAGACTTTTCTCTTTGATAAAGCTTATAGTTAGGGCTGGCTCAGGTGAACCTGAACCATCCCTTGGTTATGCTGCTATAGGCCTAGACTGCCGGTGGACTACCCAGGATGCACCTCTCTCTCTTCACCTCTGTTCTTCTCTCCATCCGTATGCATTCTCATCCCATAAATGCATGTTACTAACTTGACTTCTTCCCTCTCCCGGAGTTTTGTGCTTTGTCGTCCGTCTCTTCTTTCTTACTGTCACTTTTAGCAGGTATTTCAGTGTCCGGAGATGTATCTGGATCTGTGACTATGGCGACCTGCTGGGGCAGTGCTGCTGTGTCTATGGTGCAGGGGACGAGTGGCTTGGGTCCTGCTTGTTGGGCTCTACCTGGAGCTGCTCGGTTGTCCGTCTGGACCCATCATCTTACCTTATGTTTTACATCCCACACTTTTCAACAAAATACATATATATATATTCAACAATTTTGCCATTGCCATCATAACTGTATATGTTATGATTTTTATGCTATGAATCTATTCTGTACTTACGACATCTATTGCATGTCTGTCTGTCCTTGGAGAGGGATCCCTCCTCTGTTGCTCTTCCTGAGGTTTCTATAATTTTTTCCCCTGTTAAAGGGGTTTTTTGGGTAGTTTTTCCTTAATCGAATCGAGGGTCTAAGGACAGAGGGTGTTGTATGTTACAGATTGTGAAGCCCTTTGAGGCAAATGTGATTTGTGATATTGGGCTATATAAATAAAATTGAATTGAATTGAATTGAACTTAGACTTTTGAGCAAAACTCAAAACACATTCTGCACTCTAATGCACATGCTATCCATACTGGTAAACACAATTGGCAACAATCAAATACAAATAAAGAACACGTCATTGATTGAACACAACCACTCAAAATTGATTTAACCCGTTTCAAATGATGTGACACAACCAATATAAACCAGTTCAGAGTGCAAACAGGTTGTCGAAGGTGGGAAGGAGAAAGTCTGTTTTTTTCAATTGCTTAAACACTAAAATTAAAACTTTCCCACAATTAGCAAAACCTTACATTCAAGGAACAAAACACCGGCCTAGATTTGCATAACTGTAAGCACATTGTCAGCTTCACACTTTTAGCAAAACATTACACACAGTGATTTGCAAAACACTAAACACACTTTCATGCATTTGACACAGAAATTTATCATGATGTCATTTCCTTGCAATTTCAAAGCAAAGGCTCTTAAATGAACACACCCATGAACCAATGGGTAAATCACAGCCAACAGGTTTGCACACATACTTAATTGTAGACACACCAATCAGGTTTAAGCACTATAAAAAGACAACAGGTAAGTTCACCTATCTTCAACAAAAAGGGACGGTGTCAGAGGAAGAGGGAGAGTGCGGATGAGAGGGGGAGTCCAGGGAGAACAAGGTCGAGGACGAGGACGAAGACGAGGAAGAGGGAGAGGGAGAGGGAGACCTGGAGGGGGGGTAGGACATGCACAGAGAAGAAGACAATCAAATATATCTAACAAAATTCGTGCTACAATTGTGGACCATGTAATAAACCACGGACTAACACTGAGGGAGGCTGGATTGAGAGTACAGCCTAACCTAAGCAAGTACACAGTGGCATCAATAGTTCGTACATTTCGTCAAGAGCACAGGTGAGAAACTTATCTTCTGTCAAAAGAAAATCGATAGCTTATGGCATTTACTATATCAACAGTTTTGGTATCTATTCCTGTAGCCTACCATATTACAGTAAGCTACTTGTATTTTGTTTGGCATGGTATGGAGACTGTGGAAAAGAGGTGAAGAGGCGAGTGCAAGCAGGTTGGAACGGGTGGAGAAAAGTGTCAGGTGTGTTGTGTGATAAAAGAGTATCAGCAAGAATGAAAGGAAAGGTGTTCAAGATGGTGGTGAGAGCAGCGATGTTGTACAGCTTAGAGACAGTGGCACTGAAGAAAAGACAAGAGGCAGAGCTGGAGGTGGCAGAGCTTAAGATGTTGAGGTTCTCTTTGGGAGTGACGAGGATGGACAGGATCAGGAACGAGTACATCAGAGGGACAGCTCATGTTAGATGTTTCGGAGATAAAGCCAGAGAGGCCAGATTGAGGTGGTTTGGACATGTTCAGAGGAGAGACTGTGAATATATTGGTAGAAGGATGCTGAGGTTGGAGCTGCCAGGCAGGAGGTCTACAGGAAGACCAAAGAGGAGATTTATGGATGTAGTGAGCGAGGGCATGAAGTTAATTGGTGTGAGTGAAGAGGATGCAGAGGACAGGGTTAGATGGAGGCACATGATTTGCTATGGCGACCCCTGAAAGGGAACAGCCGAAAGGAAAAGAAGAAGACTTGTATTTTGTTTGGCGAATATAGGATTGAATGTCGAGAACACCAAGGAGGGAGGGACCCCATATTCATACAGGAGCAAAAGACAGAGATCATAAACCTCGTTTTGGCCAATAATACAATGACACTTATAAATCACACAATTTATAATAATGTCCTACAGGTCTCACTGTCAACAATAGCCTGTATCCTTAAAAAACACAAGTTGTGATGAAACAACTGTATGAAGTGCCTTTTTAAAGAACTTCAGACAGGGTGAAAATCCTGCGGCGTGAATATGTGGTGGTACGTTTTGTTCACTGACTGTAGTATTGTGTACTGCACACATATCCTCTTTACTGTACATGTAATTTTACTGTATAGCAGACCTACAGTATATTGTTCTTCACAATATGATCTTTTGCTGTATTTCAGAGAGTTTTGCAAGTGGATGCAAAGGAAGTCCCGCATGTGTTTATATACATTGATGAGGCTGGATTTAACCTGACAACAGTGAGAAGAAGAGGAAGAAACATCATTGGCGACAGGGCTATTGTCAATGTACCAGGGCAACGTGGGGGTAACATTACCCTTTGTGCTGCCATTACATAGAATGGGGTCCTCCACCGCCATGCCAGCTTGGGTCCTTACAACACTGACCTCATTCTTACATTTTTAGACAGATTACACCAAATTATCACAGCAGCAAACCAAAGGGACCAGATGCAACACATTGTCATCTGGGACAATGTAGCTTTCCATCGTTCTGCTCTGGTCCAATACTGGTTTCATCAACACCCACAATTCACAGTTCAGTACCTTCCACCATACTCCCCCTTCCTAAACCCCATTGAGGAGTTCTTCTCAGCATGGCGGTGGAAGGTTTATGATCTCTGGCCCTATGTCCTGTTGCCCCTCATTCAAGCTATGGAAGAACCATGTGATCAAAATGAAGCAGCATCCATACAAGGGTGGATTTGTCACTCCAAAAGATTCTTCCCACGTTGCCTTGCAAATGAAAATATAGCCTGTGATGTTGACGAGGCCCTGTGGCCATATACAGCTAGGCGGAGAGATGTTTAGGTTTTTTTTTTTGGTATTGATCTGGATATGTAATTTATGTTACAAAGCTTACATTACAATGTATGTTCAGTAATACTGTATGAAAACTGGAAACTGTTTTGTTATGAATGTGTTGTTGAAATATTCAGTATTGACTGACTTCAGAACATGGAAAGAAATAATTAGTTTGCACAATTGGTATTGTGTGGTGTTGGTGAATTTATTTTTACACTTTCTGTGTAAATGCTAAAAGTGTTTTAGATTGAGCACATGAGTGTTTAACTGATTCAAACAGAATCAGACCATTTCATTAGTTGTGTTTTATGATATGACAACAAAATAAGGTTTTTATAAGACATTGTATAGTTATGACAAAGTGTTAATTGTGTGTAGTGTTTTGAAAAAGGGGCCCTGTTTTCAAAGTTGTGCTTAAGCAATTGAAAAAAACTGTAAAAATTGACTTCTCCCTGAGAACTATATGTTTTGAACAATGTGTTTTCTATTTTTTGCTGTATTGTTTACTGACTGCTTGATAGTGTATATCATTTTGATCACTTTGTTTATGATTTGAGAGTGTTTGATTTTGAACACAGGTAAAACTGTTTTGAGGTGAAAGTTTCATTTTGAGAGGAGTTTTTGTAAATAGTGCTTGAAGAGGAGGTCTTGTGTTTAATGTTTTCAGAAAATGGAGCAAGGGTTCAGAAATTGTGTTTTAACAATTGAGAAAAACTGTAATGAAATAAATGTGCCATGTCACTGCCCATACATCTTTGTCAATGCTGTCTTTTAGATTTAATTTCAATATCCTTTACAGTATCTGGAAGAAGTTGATTTGACACCATGCTGACAAACGTTCCTGTTTTTGTTGGAGAAAGGCAAGGCCAAAGCTTGGTGGTGTATTTCCCCTCCCCCTTAATTAAGAGACCATTCACAGCCACGATTGTGACTCCACACAGAGTACGAGGGTGTGGGGGCCAGGTTAGAATTGGTCCATACCCTCCTCTCTCTCTCACACACACTTTCTCTCACACGAACGCACCACACACACACACAACGTGGTGTTTCCATCACTTCAGAGGAAATTACATTGACTTACATGAATTTCCTGGAGACTTACCCTAACCTTAACCACTATTTGCCTAATCCTAAACCTAACCTGATACATCTCGCCCTGTTTCCTAGGATATGGTTTTCTTTGATTTTCAAACTTGCACCTGTGTCCTTTTATCTCCATGCTCTCCAAGAGTATTTAGTCTGTGTGTGACCCTCATTCTGTGCCAGTGCGTTGTAGTACTTTCAGTCTCATGGTCCAGCCTGTACTGCCAGTGTTTGGATTACTGCCTGTGTACCTCTTGCCTACTCCCTGGATTAGTTTGCTTGTGCTGATTGACTGCCTGTGTACTGAACCTGTTTTTGTCAAGTAAAGAACTGAAATTTCATTACTCCTTGCTCTTATGGCTTTTGCATTAATCAGATTGGTGCGTGGACCGTGTACGGGAGGTACTGGACCAGCTCTCCATTTCAAGGGTCCGATCCTTAGACTCACAGTACGTATTGCTTAAGGACTATTTAAGCTGGTGGTGAGGAGACACGCCTAGCTTCTAACTACCTACTTCAGAGCGTCTACCCTGCTTCCTCTGATATAGAAACTGACCGAATACCCCTCTTGCGTCAATTACCAAAACTAGCCAAAATTTGTTTATGACAGCTCTCCTCTTAATAAATTGGGCTCTTGTTATGGTGCTAGGATGGGTTTTAGTTTTACACTCACAAACCGAAAGCACAGCCTCGGGAACAATTTGGGGTTCACTATCTTGCTCAAGGACACTTCAACTGGGGGAGCCAGGAGCGAACCGACGACCTGCTCTTTCACAAAGCCACAGAGATTAATGTTGGTTATATGATTAATGTTGGTTTAATTCAGTTTTGGTAATAGTGCAGCATACAATTTAAACATAATCTCATCTGTTACGCAATTCACATCAGGATTTTAGATGTAATATGTAAAGCTGGGGTACAATGATTATTCAATTAATTTTAAATAGCTAGTTCATAACACAAGTTCCTACAGAAGTGGGGAAGTCTGAAGTGGCTAGCATTTTTAGCATGTATAAGCATGATAATTGTGTCTTTAATCTTGTATTTTTGTGGTAAATTTCAGGTGGGGTCATCCATTCTCAGAGAAAAGAGGAAGGTTGCCTCCGCCAAAACATATTGCCAAACCTGGTGGCCAGGGCCAGTGCTCAAGTATACAAAAAACACTTTCACGACATTCCAGGTTGATATGTGCACCATCATAAATTGCGGAGGCCATAAATCCTTGTGGAGGGGGCACGACGTTTATCTCAGATGTGACAGGCTGGTGGCCCACGCTACCGAGCTGTGAATACTGGGGACAGGTAACCAAGTATTCAGGGACATGGTCACTATACCCTTACGACCTGGCAAAGCAACACCAGGAGTGGTGGTCGAGGGTAGGGTTTCAACAAGTATATTCCACGAGTCAGAACCCACTTTCGCTCTCCATCTCTCCCAGGGATCACGGGCCGTATGGCCAGAAGAGAGTGGCAATGATCCTGGGGGTGGATTTGAGCGGAAGGGACTGCAGCGCTGCCCTTTATATTGATATTGTAGATCCCCCACCCAAAAATCAGACAATCCGGCTAAATCAGGCGTCGCCGCCTTCACAACCGCAACGGCCTAAACCTAAAATCGAAGTAATCACAGTAGATTATAAAGGGCTCACACCCCTAGACATTGTAGCTATGGCGACCAGCATAGGGCACTGGCACAGGGAAAGCAACCTTTGGTTAGATTGGATAGTTCAAAGCCAGGGAACCGGAAGTAGGAAATTGTGTTGCATGTGCAGCCGCCAGACCACAGCTATACACAGGAGGGAGGGGGGGGTTGAATATAACCAAGGGTTTTGGGGTCTTAGCTTCAGACATAATGCCGACATCACGGGGAACAGAACCCTGAGATGTTTGCGTTGTGCCTCCAGATTAATCTGTACTTGCTATGCTGTGAAATAAATTTGTGTGGATTTTTAAGATCTCTGGTGAATCGCTTCTCGAAGAGAGGAGAAGCTGCGGCCTACCTCGACACTTTCTTTAGCTTAGCAGCTAGCAATGGCTTCTCTCTCTCCCTTCTCTCCCTCTCCTGCTCTCCCTTGCTTGATGTGTCAAATGTTTAGCTATTCCTCTGCCTCCTTTAGTGATAATGGTAGATGTAATAAATGCAGTTTATTTGTAGCATTGGAGCCTCGCGGCTTAGTGAATTGGAACCACGGTTCCACACCATGGGAATTGTTAGCTGTTGTATTTAGACTGCCACCAGTAGTCAGTGCAGACCGACCAGAGGTAGCTCCTATTTCACGTCACCCAGCGTGAAATAGGAGCAACCCAGGTGTCTGAGGAATGTATTGCCCTAAGCAGAAGCCAATGGTTCACCACCAGCCTTTTTCTAAAAAGTTCTCCCCACTCAGCGAAAAACCCAGGGCCTGAAATTAACACCCGACCACGTGCCAAATGCGGGTGAATTTCACAATTGGAGGGTAACACTGTCAAACTACCTGCCACATTGGCGGGTAGCCCATGAAAATTGAGTGATTTTTTAATTTTTTTTTTTCAGCAAACACTTCAACAAAGTCCGCTATTTCGTTGGATTTCAGTACAGATGTGTGTGCGTGTACAGATGTGTGTGCGCGTGCATTGGGAGTTAGGAACCGGCGAGAAAATGCCGGTAACTTTACCAATAGTAATAATAATATTTTAGTTCTGATGAACGGTTCCTGCTGTAACTAACAGCTGCCAGGACCTGTCGGAAATACGAGCCCTCTGATGTCGTGTTTACCACTGGGAAGTTCGGAAATAAATTTGATTGATTCCCGAGATGGGCGCGCCATAAACTTTAAACATGGTGGTGGGAAGAAATATTTTTTTGTTGACTCAGATTAGCAGCAGTCAGTATATGAAATTAATGAATAAAAAGATTTAAAAAAATTTTATTCTAAGAATTCCATCCATCCATCCATCCATCCATCCATCCATCCATCCAGGGGAGGAGTTTAAGTATCTTGAGGTCTTTAGGGTAAGGGGCTAGGGAAAAGCATTATGTCAATGATGGGTCCCTAAGAAGATAGTGCCGCAAACCTGTGTGTGTGTGTCCAAGATGGCTACTCGGAAAAAAAATGGGTCAACAAAGAATGTTAATTCAAGGTGGTGGTGAGGCCATAAAAAAGGTAGAGTGTCGTGAAGCTAAAGTTACATTAGAACAAGTGTTGTGATGCTAAGCATTAGTTGCATGGCTAGCAGGTAAAGGGGATTTGTGAGTTAATAGTGACAAGTTAAAAGGAGTTAGTTAGCATGCAAAGACTAACTAAAAACAAATAACTAACATCAATTTAGCCGCGGCTACCAGATTAACAAACAGATTGAAAAGAATCACAATGATAAATCTTCATGAAATCACATCAGTAATGTCACATATGCAAAGTTACCTATACAGTTCTGTACTACGCTAAGCACCCTGTTTAGCTAACATGCTATGTTCAGTGTGTCATGGTTACCAGTCCTTTGGGATGAAGAGAGGTTGCTTTGGGGCTCTGTTGCTCCCCTGGCCGGCTTCTGTCCATCCGGACCAGGCGGGGGAAGAATTGTGGTTATGGTGGGGGAAGCAGCTGTTCCGATGTTGGTGTGCAGGGGTGGATGTGAACGTGATGTCTGTAGGCGCCTGTTGTAGGTTGTGTTCCGTTGAGTTAGCTTGGTACTACCTGGCTCAGTTGCTTCTTAAAGTTAGCTGGCAGACTTGCTGCTAAACTTGTTGCAATAATCTTATGCAGGATCTTGCGTTGAGTGAGCGTTCAGTTTTAAAGGAAGGCAGGCTTCTTTGTTGCGGCCTTCTGCTGGCTGGCCATTTTACATCCAAGCAGCCATCTTCGAAATGCACAACACAGACACGCACACACATCCCTTAGTTCTGTCTATTTAACATGAAGAACCTCTTCAGATGTAAAAATGATTTGTTATTGTCATATAAAATGATCAGTCATCATCTTGTTATCATCCCCTTAATCTATCAATGTTACCAATGTCAAATGCTGTTTTTGGTGAGATGTATGTAGAGCAAGCATTATCTATTGTAACTCTAAGCACACATGAGATTTTTTCTTCTCCATCCTCTCCAGCAAGAGGAAGGGTACAGTCTGGAGGTGGAAATAACGTGTTGTTCCAACATCTTCTCTTGACTTCACATGGATTTAGAACCCATGCATTCTGTCACATGGCTTTCCGTAATGATCCTCTCAGCAGCCAAATAATGCAACATCCCATTCTTGCCAAAAAGAGGAAGCCCACTCCTAAACCAACACCCAGTTTGGCAGGATGTTCCTGATTTTTGGAATGTTACATATAGGTGAAAAAAGGCAGTCCTTGAAGTTTGTTTCATGTGGGAGTCAAAGCATAAATCCTGATGAAAGATAACTCAGAGGTTCCTAATGCTGGTGCTGAAGGCCAGGGTGGTGCCATCTAGAGTAACAATTTCTCCTTATAATGTGTTTCGGAGGTATTTGGGGCCAAGTACAATCACTTCAGTTTTGTCTGAAAGATGCAGACCAAAGTGGTAGAAAACATACTTAACATCAGATTAGCGGTCCCTCACCTAAATATAGCCGGATAATTAGGTGAATTCGAATTATTCTTAATTGTGACAAACACAGTACAACACATTTAACGCAATCTCTGCATTTCACCCATTCTAAGTAAGAAGTGCAAGCACAGGGAGAAAATGCTAACTCCATACAGAGCACACAGGCCCTGCCCCAGCTGGGATTCAAACCCAGGACCTTCTTGCTTTGAAGCAACAGTTCTAACCACTGCCACCATGCAGCCCCTGAAGCACTGATAATTTAATGGGCAGGAAGAAAACCTAATGTGCTTCATTCGCATAATGTTTTATATTTCTGTGGCTTTTGGCATTGTGTTAACCATGTTCTAATAGATATTTTACTAAATATCTGCAACCATGTGTGTAACAGATTCTGATTAATTACCCTCTGTATGATATGAAATGCAGTAAGAAAATTCACAAGCTACTTTTGGACTCACTGCATACATACTGCAGAGAGTAGGGACGAGGGCAGGGCCTTTGTGACTCCTGGTGGCACAAAAGGGAACAGCATGTTGTATTTTAAAAGTACATATTGTCTCCAAATATGAATAAACAGTACTGATATTTTGATTACTGGACAGTAGCCATGGTATATGTGGGATAAACCACTCTGATCCATACAGTTATATAAAGTGTATTTACCAGTATGTCTGAGGTAAAATGACTACAGGTTTGATGTGATGTGTTTGTGGTGGTGTGTGTGTGTGTGTGTGTGCGCGTGTGCGTGTGTGTGTGTTGGGAGAGAGTGAGAGAAAATGTGCGATTGTGTGGCCTGTCCTCCTTAAATCTCTAATCCCTGTAATAGAGTAGAGATCATGATAAGCCCTCTAGCCTAGCCAGCCTGCTCCACTTCACCATATGTCTGATAGCACTACATTCTCCTCAAATTATCATTCCCATTGTATATTTAATAACCCCCCATCCATCCATGTCTTTTTGTGGTGAGATAATTGTTGCTTTTCTGATCGAAAAGAGAGAAAGGAATGAAGGGCAATCCTTCTTGGCCAATTGCATTTTGACATTATTCCCTCATCTCCAGGGGGGGGCACAAACCTGATGTGCTGACGTAAGCGTTTTGTCTCCTTTCCGGTTACAGGTTTTTGTTTGTTACCTGTAGCGTGTAGTTTGCTGCTCTAGCTCAACACAGCTAATTTGTGCGACTCTTCATTATATTGACTAACTATCTGCTATAACGTTACATTTGAACGTTTATTAGTTTTGCCTAAGCACTTACCGCGCTTCAGTGTTGCTAGCTACCAGTCTCTACCTTAGCAGCTAGCAATGGCTTCTCTCCCTCTCTCTCCTTCTTCCTCTCCCGCTCTCTCTTGCTCGGTGTGTCAAATGTTTAGCTATTCCTCTGCCTCCTTTACTGATAATGGTACATGTAATAAATGTTGTTTATTTGTAGCGTTGGAGACGAGGCTTAGTGATTTGGAAACGTGGTTCCGCACCATGGGAGCTCAGTCGGTAGTTGCTAGCCAAGCCCCAGTAGCCGGTGCGGACCGACTAGAGCTAGCTACTGTTAGCCGTTCCCCGAATCCAGGGCAGCTGGGTGACTGTCCGAAGGAAGCATA
>CM022474.1:29614435-29653113 GCA_011952105.1 Coreoperca whiteheadi
TGTTAGCGCACTACAGGGCTGGGTATCCAGATTGGGTTATAGAAAAGGTGCAAAGAAAACAAATAGGACCTTTTTCATTGTACATGCAAAAATACTAACATATAGAAATAGCAAGTTTATTTATATAGCACAATTTGTACACTGTGTATTCAGTGTGCTTTAAAAAAAAAAAAAAAAAAAGGCACATCCAAATATTATAATTTGTTTTAAAGAAAGTACATAAAATAGCAATTAAAAAGAGAGACATTTAAAGAATAGCAATATGAAAAGAAAATGCTAAGTAAATAAAATAGAATAAAACATAGTAGAAGTAGATGTCACTTGCCCAATGGGACTCTGGCTTGGTGGCAGAGCAGGTCGTCTACCAATCGGGAGGTCGGCGGTTCGATCCCAGCTTCCCCTGTCGAAGTATCCTTGAGCAGGACACTGAACCCCAAATTGCTCCTGAAGCTGTGCCTTCGGTGTGTGAGTCTGTGTGAATGATTAGTTTAATTTGTACTGATGGGCAGTTAGCTCCTGCCATCAGTGTGTGAATGTGATTTGTAGTGTGAAAGCGCTTTGAGTAGTCGGATGACTAGAAAGGCGCTATACAAGTACAGTCCATTTACATTTACATGGGTTATGGTCTACTTCAGGATGTCTGTGTGTAACAGCTAATGCCGCATCACCATGTCTAGTTTGAACTCTGGGCTGTACTAGCTGACCCGAGTCCATGGATGTAAGAGCCCTACTTGGTTTAAATTATTTGAGCATATCAGAGGCATAATCTGGCCCCAAGACATTCAGTGATTTATAGACTAGACTAGTAGCACTTTAAAATTGATTCTGTAACTAACTGGAAGCCAGTGGAATGATTTTAGTGCCAGAGTAATGCTGGGGTGCCCAATAGGTGGAAGCGCTACCCTTGGCATGTGGCATTGCTCAAAATTGACACCGAGCGCTGCGTTTAAAGTTCAAATTATTTCAAAACGCAATTCAATTTCAATTCAATTCAATTTTATTTATATAGCCCAATATCACAAATCACAATTTAGCTTCAAAGGGCTTTACAATCTGTAACATATGACACCCTCTATCCTTAGACCCTCGATTCAACTAAATCGAATGCTTGGTGGCAGAATGGTTACCTGCCAATTGGAAGATAATAATAATAATAATAATCAGGAAGATCAGCGGTTTGATCCCCCAGCCATGTGTTGAAGTATCCTTGAGCAAGATACTGAACCCCAAAAATGCTCCTGAAGCTGTGCCTTTGTTTTGTGACTGTTCTCATATGTAAGTCGCTTTGGATAAAAGCTTCTGCTGAATAAATGGATTAGATCGGATTACTCAAAATAAACCAACCCTTTTAACAAGGGGAAAAAAAAATTATAGAAACCTCAGGAAGAGCAAAATAGGAGGGATCCCTCTCCCAGGACGGACAGACATGCAATAGATGTCGTAAGTACAGAATAGATTCATAACAGAAAATCATAGTGCATACAATTATGATGAAAATTATGAAATTGTAGTATATATAATTAGGATGAAGTGTAGCATGCAAAACACAAGGGAAGAAGATGGATCCAACCAATGAGTTAACAGCTATATGTGACGTAGCCAGAAGCAACACATTACACATAGCAGGGGAGGTAGAGTTAGATGGAAGAAAAACTCATACTCTGTATTTCACAGTTCCCCGAACTCTATAACACAACATTAAAAACATCTCGATCTCGCCAGGAAAGTAATGCATAGCGAAATGTCAGCTGTCAGATGGGGCTACCACGTTTGTGAATAGTCACATAGTTTATGAACTTTGCTAAATCAAATGCTAAAGTTAGTTTAGGCATCAAAACATGCGCATGCTTTGCTTTGCCTCTGCAAGTGTCTGCACAATGCTATCGATTTTGCAGTGAGCAAAGAGCACATTTTTTGTCAACTGATGGCAGCTAAACAGTCTACAGCCATGCTAGTGGCTCTGTGAGGCTCTCCTTGGGCAGAGTGGTGCTTTGAGCAAAATTAATGCCAGCAGTCTTTTACAAATGGCTACATGCATTTCTCTATACTGAGATGTCTGTTTTTAAAACTCTTCACACAGTTAATTTTACCAACTTGAAGCTCAGCACAACAGTTAATATGACAAAATACACTAATGCAAACAAAACACTTTATACATCTCTCAGGATAAATGTTTGTACCAGAAAACTCATATGTCTCCCAACAAGAAAACTTTGAGATGATGATGGCTGATGGGAATATATGGAGGCCCCCCTTGGGTCAACTGAGAAAAAAGAGCCATGTGTAATCTGTACTCTGGGTTTACAAATCTGTTAATAGTGTAAACTGTGCTCTTAGATTCACAATTCATGCCCACGGATTTGCAAACAAGTTCTTTCTTCGGAGAACATGGAACACATCCATCAAACTCATTTCCAGAAGCAGCTGGCAGCTGTTTTCAGTGAAAAAGCTCTGATAAACCCATTGTACATTACTTGCCCAGCAATAAAAAGCGGAAAAGGTTTGGTGACAAGCTGGTGAACACAGTTAGCCTTTAGGAGCATTTAAAGAGTCAGATATTTTTCCCTGAAGTTGGTGGAGGCCAAACCACGACTAAAAGGAGAGTGAATACTGGAATTACATTCATCAGGTGGACACAAACACCACCCCACAAGAAATGAAAGATAATGTTGCTCTGTATGAGCTGGATAAGTAATCAGGCAATAGTTTGCCAAAATTTTAGCAATTAAGGTTTAGAGGCCATAGTATGTCATGGAGGTTAAAAGATGGAAGGTAAAAATAACTACACTTACCTTATCTGACCAAAAGAAGAGAGAGAAAACACCTCAAATAAAATAGAGACCTCCATTTTATATAATGAGAACATATGTTACTATTCTGTTGTGAAACTAGGCTACCTAGATCCTAGACCAGAGACACTGTGGTGGACACAATGAAATTAAATGAATCTTCTGACCTGAAGATACGTATGTTGTTGGATCAGGAAAATCTCCGTCAGTTATATTAATGGGGAGAGACTTTTTCAAATTCAATCATATTTCTCATTCTTTATAAATGAGCGTTACTTTCAAAAGAACAAATAAAACCACAATGTCATGTAGAGGCCAACTGGCCCTAACTTTGGGTGTCAGAAGCTGGTTAAATTCTGCAGCGAAAGCTGTTCTATGGTGCAGGAACATGTATACATGGGGGTCCACTTCCTTTGTTCAAGTGTGTTAAATGGGTTAAAGAGTGGAGTCCAGAAGCAGCAGTGTGTGTCCTGCTCAGCGTGTAGGGATAAAGGCCTCCATATGGTACTGGTCAGCCATCTCCAGCACCCAGCCAGGAGGGCCGACCACCTGCCAATCAAACAGAACTCACACAACAATAGGAGGAAATCAGCCTGAGCCTGCACACAAAAAGACACACACATACACATGAAGAGACACATACATTTTGACAGAGCCCCCGTGGGGTCAATATGATGACTAACAGGAAACTGATCATCTGTACAATGACAAACACATAGAAAAGACTACACATCCCAGATTTGATATTCATTATAGGATATATTTGAACTTTTAACATATGACATCACACATGATGAAGTCACATGATGCCCTCACATTAGCATGCAGATCCCAGGCAAGGGAGCAAAACTCCCCATAACAAACTTATATTCAAAATTGTACCTAAAAATTCCTTAAAGAGAGTAACCAATGAGCAATTTAAATGAACATATCAGACTCAAACTGGATTTACTGTCAAATGCCAAGTTACTGCAGCCAACAATCCCTGGCAATAACTCCTTTTTCGGATGCCAACTCTATAGAGCAGATTTCAAAACAGAACTTTCCGGCAAAACCAAAAGTGGAGGTATCTGTTTTTACATTAACAGAGGCTGGTATAACAATTCAACAACACTGTTCTCCTGTTCCAGAATATTATTTAATAAACTGTAAACCCTTCTACTCGCCCCGTGACTTTGTTTCAGTCATTCTGGTCGGTGTTTACGTTCCACTGCAGGCCAACGTGCAAGGCCCTTCCTGTTTTATTTTGTAATTTGTCTGTTCCCTCCTGTGCCTGCCTGTTTTGCTTCCTGCTTCCTGCTTTACTGATTATGTTCACCTGTGTCATGTAGTTCACCTGTGTCTCGTTGGTTCACCTCCTTTGAGTGTATTTAGATCGGGCATTTCCCTGTCTCTGTGTCAGTTTGTCGTCATTTATTGAGTTGGTTTGGTCTTGTCAGTGTGGTTTTGGATCTAAGTCTAAGTTTGGATTTATGCTCACTACTCCAGTTTGTCTGCCTGCCTGGAACCAGCAGTAAATACTCCACTCTTCATCAGAGCTGTCTGAGTTTGGGTTCTCCCTTGGTGACTTTAACAAGTGAAATCTCAGCCATGAATTCCGCAAATATAAACAGTTTATTAAATGTCCGAGCAGAGAGGAGAATTTTCTGTCACTGTTACAGTAAGCCGTGCCTATACACCATACCACGTGTTGCACTGGGACACTCTGATCACATTATGGTCTACCTTATTCCTGCATACAGGCAGAAACTTAAACTCTGTAAACCTGTTGTGAGGACTTTAAAGCAGTTGATCAGTTATGGTCCATCACACACCAGGGTGAGTTATAATAATGACAAAATCTGGTTCACAGCCAAACTCAGACAGTTAAGGTTGGAGAAGGAAGAGGTGTTCAGGAGTGGAGACAAGGAAAGGTTTAGGGAGTCAAAGTACAGGTTTAGAAAGGTGGTGAGAGAAGCGACTGTATTTAAAAAAACTACAACACTAGTTTTCAGCCAATGACTCTGCTTCTGTCTGGAGGGGGCTCAGACAGATCACCAACTACAAACCTAAGCCCCCGCAGCCCATTAACTACTTGTGCCTGGCTAATGAACTGAATGAGTTCTACTGTTGATTTAAAAGACTAATGGACAGTCCTGACACCTCCCCCAGATTCAGCCCACCAGCTGCACCTCCCCCACCTTATCAGAAGCCTGGGCCTCTCCACAACTGCCCACCCCAGAGGCTTCTCCCCTCACCTACTGCAGCAACGACTCTCTCCAAACTGGAGAGGGACCCTAACAGACAATGTTTATGATGCAGAACCCCCGCAAAGCAGCTGGGCCAGACTCTGTCTCCATCCATCCTGAAGCACTGTGCTGATCAGATGTCTCCGGTGTTCATAAACATCTTCAACACCTAACTGGAGACATGCCATGTGTCATCCTGCTTCAAATCCTCCACCATCATCCCTATCCCCAAAAAACCAAGGACCACAGGACTTAACGACTACAGACAGATCGCCCTGACCTCTGTGGTAATGAAGTCTCTTGAGCGCCTTGTGTTGTCCCACCTCAAAATTAACACAGATCCACTCCTGGACCCCCTGCATTTCGCCTACAGAGCCAACATGTCTGTAGATGATGCACTAAACATGGCCCATCACTTCAACCTCCAGCACCTGGACTCCTCCTCAAGCATACCTGCTTACAACCACATTAGAGTGTGTTATTACATGTTTATATACCACGCCAGGATCCTGTTTGTGGATTTCAGCTCCACCTTTAACACCATCATCCTGGCTCTGCTACAGGACAAGCTCTTCCAGTGGAGTGTGCCTGACTCCACCTGCAGGTGGATCACAGACTTTCTGTCCAACAGGAGGCAGCACGTGAAGTTGGGGAAACATGTCTGACTCCCAGACCATCAGCACCAGTTCCCCCCAAGGCTCCGTTCTTTCCCCTCTGCTCTTCTCCCTGTACACAAACAGCTGCTACTCCAGTCACCAGTCCATCGAATTACAGGATGGAGATTGACCACCTGGTGACCTGGTGCAGCCAGAACAACTTGGAGCTCAAAGCTCTCAAGACAGTAGAGAAAGTTGTGATTACAAAAATAACCCAGCCCCACCCACCCCCATCACCCTGTGTAACTCCCCTGTTGTCACAGTGGACTCCTTCTACTTCCTGGGCACCATCATCACCCAGGACCTCAAGTGGAAGCTGAAAATCAGCTCCCTCACCAAGAAAGCCCAGCAGAGGATGTACTTCCTGAGCCACCTGAAGAAATTCAACCTGCCAAAGACACTTATGGTGCACTTCTATAATGCCATTATTGAGACCGTCCTCCCCTCCTCCATCACCATCTGGGATGCTGCTGTCACTTTCAAGGACAAGGGCAGACTGCAGCTCTGCTCTGCTGAGATGTTGTTGGCTGCAATCTAACTTCCCTCTGGGACCTGTATATCTCCAGGACTCTGAGGCAAACAGGAAAGATTGTGGCTGACCCATTCCACCATGGACACAAACACTTTCAGACACTTTCCTCTGGCAGGAGGCTGCGGTCTGCCAATACCGACAACACATGCCACAGAAACAGTTTCTTTCCATCTGCCTCATCAACAAGACCTAGGACCCTCACAGACACTGACTCATTATACCCCCCTTTTCAGTACAGTAATTCTGTAAAGATTTGCACATTTACCTTTAAATATGTTAAACATTGCACTTGCTGTTACTTAAATACCATGTCATCATATTGCACATACTCTATTCTATGATTATTATTTTCTCAAAACATTTTGGTTTACTATTATTACGGACAGGATGCCAGTGGAGAAGACAGAAACCCTCAGGAGGCCAGCAGCAAAAGACGGAACCCCTCAGGAGGACAAGGGCGAAGGTGGAACCCCTCATAGCCCTTTTCCACCAAAATGAACCAGGTGCTGGAACCAGGAAACACAAAGAACCGATTTGAAACTAGGCTCTGGCTGCGAACTAGCACCAGCTCTGCCTCGGTGGAAAAGGGGTATCAGAGGCTGGCGACGTGGCTGGAGGTCGGGACCAGGGGCTAGCGGCTGGAGATCATAGCAGGAGACCAGTGACAGGGCTGCGGGACTGGAGGTCAGTGACAGAGAGCCTCGCAGAGGAGCCCATAGAACCAGTGATGCCAGGAAACCAAGAGGTTGCAGCTCGGGTGGATTAGAAGGCTGCTGCAGCTCAGGAAGTTCAGGAGGTTATTGCAGCACAGGGTTTGGTGATTCCAGCAGCTGAGGAACAGGTGACTCCAGCAGCTCAGGAATAGGCGACTGCAGCAGCTCGGCAGAAACGAGTTGCTGTTGCAGTTCAGGAACAGAAGATTGCATCAGCTCCGCATGAATTGGATATCCTACAGTTCAGGCTCAGCAGATTGCGGCAGCACAGAAACTGGATGTGGCGGCAGCTCCACAGAAACAGGAGTCAGCTGCAGCTAAAACTCAGCAGACTGCTGCAGTTCAACAGAGTCAGGAGACAGCTGCAGCTCCAGAGGTTCAGAAGGCCACTGCAGCTCAGCAGCTGGTGGCTCCTGCAGCTCAGGAACTGGTGGCTGAAAATACCCAACGGTACCACCAGTTTTTATTACAGGAAAATAAAATCAACCAGGTTTCTTTTCAGCACTGTAGCCAGGCTGACACAGTCCTCACATACCCCTTTTCCACCAAAATAAACCAGGTGCTGGTTCAGAGTCAGTGCTAGAGCCAGTTCGGAGTTGGTTCAAATGACGAGCCTTCTAAGAACCCGTTTCCACAGGCTAAGGAGCCAGCGCAGAGCCAGGTCTCACATGACTGTATACGTCACATCTTTCCCGGTAACGCTAGAGCGGCAGCGCCAAACACAAACACCATCAACAATCACGGATGTTGCGTTGCTATTTATGTTCGCTGTAGTTTGTACAGACGGAGATTACGAGCGAGAGTAATGGTACGTACATAACATTTATTTTTAACAATAACATGTCAGCTTTAGCCTCAGCATGTTGCCACCCTCCTAGCATCAACTCTGCCGATAAACCATCACATTGCAGTTAAATAAAAATGTATTAAATGTTGGTGTAAGAAGCAGAAGTGACAACTGTTCATCTTGTCGGTCCCCGTACCCCAACCCCAGCCGCTGCAGTAAGCGGTTCTTACTCTAGCCCAGCAATGAGTTGGTGCTACTTAAGAACCACTTTTCCTGGCTCCGAGCTGGTGTTTCGGCTGTGGAAACACAAAGAACTGATTTGAAACTAGGCTCTGGCTCCGAACTAGCACCAGGTCCGCCTCGGTGGAAAAGGGGTAACAGTGAGAGCCACAGTTCCATTGAGCCAAGTATTCCTATAGCCCTCAGTAGTAACAACTTCAAGATTCAACTCTTCAGTTAAATACTGAGGAATTAAAGAACTTGTTTGTAAATAGGTTAAATAGTGAACAGATTTTAGGTGAGGAAAAGATATACTTATTAAGAAACTATTAAAAGGTTAAATAAAACAACCGTTAAGCTCAAAGGTGAGGTCTAGCCTGGAGCTGATGCCCGTGAAACTGGTCTTGTCAGCTATCCAAAGGAGAAGGAGTTTCAGGTGTGGAGTAAGGTTTTCACACCGAAAACTCTATTCCTTTGTTTGAAAATTTTAACACAGCTCTTCATGTTTTTCTGATTGTAGTGAATTTAATTCAAGTTTTACACACAAAATATCACTTACTCAAATGACACTGCTGCCTTACAATCATGATTTCAGATATAAAAAATAGCATAGCATAGCATAGTGGTTATAATAGATTCTGATAAAAATGATTCATCCAACAACATGTATCTCAGCTAGGGCTGTCAATTGATTAAAAGAAATTAACAATTTAATCGCAGAATTTGCTGTGATTAATCATGATTAATTGCTTTTTTTTGTCTTAATATTGAAGGTTGTAATAATGGATATTAAAATGTAAAATCAAGAAATTAATGTAGAATCAACACGAGAGAAGTATATTTAAATTAAAATATTATTGTTTAATGGCATCTTTTTAACTTTTAATACAGATTCTCTCCTGTGAACTACACATTTTCAATAAAAACATCAAAGCCATTGACTGTCAGCTTGAAAGGCATATTTCAGATAACAGAAATAATAACAATAACCAAGGCCAATATGTTCAAGTGCCAGTTGAATTTCAGCTGTCAAAACATAGAATTTTAACACTATTAAGAAGTGGCATATGGTTAAACAATACAGTTTGCTTATAAAATAGCTACAATATAATACAGCTTCATAATGACAATGGTTGCAAAGACTTCTGTCTGTTCAGTTGGTGGCAATGCTGTCACCTGGTAAACAAGAGGTTAACTACCTGGATGACTAATGTGCTCATTTCATGTTCTACAAAAATAAAAGTTGGGTTACACATCAAGGAAACACACTGATTAATGGTAGCTGGTTACTGCTTGGTTATATAGCTAATTCACTTTAATTCAGACTTGTATTATAAAGCAAGGGTATCACAGTGTTACTTCTAGTAGGTTATTTCTAAATTCTACTTAATTCTCCACCATATTATAGTGTTTACTCACAAACTACTTTAATGTGCTCACGTTGCTTTTCCCTCATGTTCTCTACCCCCCCCCCCCCACACACACACACACACACGCACCTCTGGTCTCTGGCCTCTGTACACACACACCGGTTTACCCCGTATGCCTCTTTCTGTTTCTCTCTCCCTGTCTGCTCTGCTGACTTTCTCTGACAGCATGCTGTTTTATGAAGTCACCCAAAATCCAAAACGGGATTTTTTCACCGCCAATTCAGTTTCCAGAGCAGCAGGTGAACTTCATGTGGAGTAGGCTTGTTGTTAATAACGTCGTCTATCAAAATGATCAAAACCAACATGGTACCGAATGACATCGGCACCAACGGGTGCCCTGACAAGCTTTTACTTAACATTGGCAAAGTAGGGGACTCTCTGTCTGTGTTTCTATGCATAGCATGTGTGACTATCAGTAGACCGCATGGGAGGAGTAGAGTGAGGGGAGATTGTGGGTGAGGTTGTAATGGTGCAGCTTGTTCTCCAGGGAAATCCATGCTTTGACTGGGTGCAGCCATAATTCATTGCCACTCGCCACGATGTGCCCATCGACATATATTTCCATGAATCATCCCTGCCCTATATTCAAACTGACACCTTTACTGTTTGGGAGGGGAAGATGTCAGTTTGCAGATCCAGAGGTCTGAGCAGAGTTCATTGAAACCTCCCCCTGTGGAATTCCACCAAGTAGTAAACGCTGCTGTGTGTTTGTGAATGTAGGGAGACATTCATCCCCATTCTCACTACAGGTGACTGACTACCTGAGTATGTCCAACACATTGTGAAACAAAACAGAGACAAATACAAGAAAAACTGTGAAGAAATTGAGAATGCAGTCGAGGAGTTTGAACAGAATAGAGGGGCGATTGATGAATGGCGCCTGAAGCTGATTTCTGCTCACTGCATCCCTTTCCTCAGGGTTCAACAGAGTCGAGTGTCCTTCGCAGTGAATAATGGCGCTTTTCCATTACCAGTACCAGCTCAACTCGACTCGACTCAGCTCACTTTTCGCTCTGTTTTCCATTGCACATAGCACCTCCACAATAGTACCTGGTCATCATAGTGACGCCGCAGGAAACTGCAGCAACACACACTCGCTACCCACACACACACAGGACAATGGAGGAAATCGAGTGTATGCTGTTTTTGATCCTTGAGGTTGTGGCTGTTTCTTATAGCAAGAAGACAAACGTTGTTTCGTTTGACCACGGCGTATTGTTCCGAGTTGCCATAATAGTAATGGGTATATCACGCAATCTCTGGCCAAACTATTTAAAAATGGGGGGGTTATTCAGGATACTCCATCTGGCGATTCTCTCTGACCAATCAGCAGTCTGCCCTGTTTTCACGTGACATTTTAGTTTGCCTCAGCTCGCCTCAGCTTTGCTCAGAACCTCGCTGGAAGGGATACAAAAATAAAATAATAAACCAAACAAAGGCGAGTCGAGTCGAGTCGAGCCGAGGCAAGCTGGACTGTGTAGTGGAAAAGCGCCATAAGAGTCCTCTATTATATTGAGACATAGCATTGAGTTAAATTCAGATGGAATCACTTCCTTAAATTTAGCTACAGCACTATCAGATAAAAATCTAGTGTAGTATTTGCCTAATGGCATGTAGTCAAGTAATAGAAGCTTAAAAGTCACAAAATAATGGTCTGACAATAAAGGATTCTGTGGAAAGATTATTAAATGTTCAATTTCAGTGCCGTATACCAGAACAAGGTTGAGGGTGTGGTTAAAACAGGGAGTGGGTTTATGTACACTGACAGAAACCAATCAAATCTAATAATGAGATAAACGCAATACTAAGACTATCATTTTCAATGTCTACATGACTATCAAAATCACCTACAATCATTACTTTAGCTGGTTTAAGGACTTGAGATACAAACTCAGAATAGGGACCAGGAGTACACTATAACAAATATGATTGACTGTCGTGTTTTTCAGGTTGGGTGTGAAAAACTTGGAACAAGACTTTCGAATGAGTTTTGAGTAAAAGGTTTTTATGTATAACTCCTCTTCTGTTAACTTTTTATTTTATTCATTTAAGTGGTCGGGGGGCAACTGCTCTGGAAGCGCAGAGAAGCATGTAGGACTGCAACTCTGCCTCCTGGTCTGAACTCTAAACTGTCATGCTTTAAAATAAACTCTGCCAGATTTCTAGATATGAGAGCTTATCTACAAAGCCCACATCGTTTGCTGGACATCACCTCGACAGCCAATGACGGAATGTAGACATGCGGCTAAACATTTCATCATTTGGCAGATTTGGCAGGGGCCCAGAAAAAATTACAGAGTCCGACATTGGCTTTGCATATGTATATACCGACTCAACATTCTATATATGTGTGTAGCATGTAAGGGGCTACAACTTTAATTTCTGAGTTCTGGAATGACAAATCAATGTATGTTGAACCTTGATAATTGAGAGTTTGTCACTTCGACACTTTTTACATTAGAAATAGTCATTTGATCCATGTATGTTAGGGTTTACCACAATTGAAGGGGCACCAAGTTATGTTGGTGCAATGAATTATATTTGGCTATCAATATTATCAAAGATTATCATAAATAATGACTGTAAGACCTCGGGGCACCACCCTTGGGAACGAAGGGAAATGATAGCCAATTAATTGACTCATAAAATACACTAAACCATCAATTAATGAAATTAATTACTATAACCCTAAATTACCATTAATAGCTAGTAGGTGAAGGATTTGGGATTCAACATAGAAGAGGTTGGCAAATTATTCACTCTTGTGAGACGTTAAAGAGACCAGCATAATTATACACATGCATTTATTTAAAAGAGAAACAAAGCAAAAGCACACAATATGGAGACTAACTCTAAATACAATAAACTACAGACAAAAAGATGTGTTTGTGTGTGTGTCAAAGATGGCTACTTGGACGTAAAATGGGTCAAACAAAAGAAACCTAATTCAAAATGGCCATGTAAGTCACAAGTGGTGGTTAAGCTAAGCAGTAGTTGCATGGCTAGACAAAAGGAAATATAAAGTTGGTGATAAGGCCACATAGGTCACAAGTGTGGCTTTGCTGAAGGCCAAACTAGAGGTGTGTGTGTGTTTGTGTGTGTGCTAGCAGGTAACAGTGATTTATAAGCTAACAGTGCCAAGTTAAAATTAGTTAGCATGCAAAGACTCTGTGTGCAGCATGACAAACTGACATGCATTTTTAAGAGTGAAAACGCATCACAACAATAAATCTTAATGAAATCCCATCAGTAAGGTCACACATACACTGTGGCGAAAGACGTGGTGCACCTCCTGTCGTAAACAAGTTTACTGTGGAAATGGCGAGGAGCCGTCCACCACGATTTCATGTGATATAAACAGGTATAAAAAAGGAAAAACTAAATGTTTTCGTATTGTGCCTCTAAGGGTATTTGTGTTTTGTCTCCAGTTCTAGATACGTATCAGAATAAAATGTTACCAAAACTTTCTACCTTTCGTAATCGTCCAATGAATTCCAAGCAGAACCTTGTGTATGTGTCTCCTTTGCCACATTCCAAGCACTTGAATTAATCTTTTGTGACAACACTTCAACTTGCTCACTAGTCTATGCATGCTGCAATTGTGTTTATCTTCTCAAATGGTTGGTAAATGGTAGCGGACCAAAGCACTTTACAGGTTGCCTCTCATTCACCCATTCACACACCGATGACGGCGGAGCTGCCATGCAAGGCGCTGGCCTGACCCATCGGGAGTAACTCGGGGGTTCAGTGTCTTGCTCAAGGACACTTCAACATGGGCTGGCGGAAGCCGGGATCGAACCGCCAACTTTCGGATCAGAGGACGACCTGCTCTGCCGCTAAGCTACAGCCGCCCCAGTAAGTAATTCACTGACAATCATTCACTCAAACTGCCCTGCCACAATTACAATTCAAAGCCTCTTAATGATGCCATTCTTTTGATGCTGAATTTCAACCATTTGTAATTCTTTTGGAAGCTTTTGGCACATTTGATTAGGAGATTAGAAAAAACAGAAAATTGGTAGATTAAAAAAATGTGAAAAGCAGCTTTGCAGGTGTTTACAGATTTCAGTTGTGCACCCCGCTGAGAGAGGGCTGGGTATGTGGTTGAGATCTCCAAGTGCTACTTCACATTCACACTCACAGGATTGGAGCTCTGATCTGCTTAGCTCAGTGGACTGACAATGGTAGTGACTGGTATACTCTATTTTGTAAACTACTAACCAGCATTGAGTTATGAGTCAGTGTTGTCATGTTAAAGGTATTCGAAAGGACTTTATAAAATGTATATACATTTTTTGGACTTTCCTCTTATCTTTGCTTGTTAAGAAAATATTGTCTAATTTGACTTTGGCCTTTTGATTATTTAAATTAAACCATCTGATTTGGAAAATCCGATGGTCGAAACTCAGATGTGACATGGTGACCAAATTACTGCTACAAACTACAGCTTTTATCCTAAGGGTTCAAAGCCAAAAAGGCTTAGAACGATTGATTTAATCTTTTACAATGCATTGTATTTTATCATAAGTTTTTTATGTTATATCTTATTTCATATATCTTAGTCTGATCTTAAATAGCTATTTAATACTTTAGCTGAGGAGCAGAGGGGTACAAAATAAAACTCTGAGTGTGAAGTCAAAACATAAAGTAGCAGAAAAGGTAAAGTGACTAAAATTTTTACTTAAGTTGAGTACTTGAGTTACTGGTTTACTTTCCACCACTGCTTGAAGAAGGCCCTTTACCCTCCACCAGCTTCAGTGAAGACATGCACAATTACAGTGGATCACAGTACAGAAGGGGCAGTCTAGGTTCTTAGCTCTAAAATCAGCATTGAAAGATGGATGGTTAAAACACAGAACTTTCATCTAGGAGACCAGGGTTTGTGTCCCATGTGAAACTAAAACATCAGTGTTGGCTTATTTTACGTGGACTTATTTTAACTTACGTACGTAAGCACGTGTAGCCTACATAAGTTAAGTCACGTTATTTATGCCACGTGACTTACTAAAGAAACTTAATTATTTTAACCCAAACCATGATTCAGTTCATCCAACCATCCATCCATCTTCTTCCGCGTCGCGGGGGCAGTAGTCTAAGCAGGGACGCCTAGACTTCCCTCTCCCCAGACACCTCCTCCAGCTCTTCCGGGGGAATACCGAGGGGTTGATTCAATTCAATTCAAATGTATTTATATAGCCCAATATTACATATTGCCTCAAAGAGCTTTATAATCTGTACAACATTTGACACCCTCTGTCCCTAGACCCTTGATGCAAATAAACCCTTTTAACAGGGAAACAAAATGAAGATTCCTTAGGTAGAGCAATAGAGGAGGGATCCCTCTCCCAGTATGGACAGACATGCAGTAGATGTCGTGTGTCCAGAATAGATTCACAACAGAAGATCATAGTATATACAACTATGATAACAAAATGTGGATTGTAAAACATAAGTGAAGAGGATGGATCCAGAAATCATAGTATATACAATTATGATGAAATCGTATTATATATATTTATGATGAAAAATGATCTTTTCCTAAACCTAACCAAGAAGTTGGTGCCTAAAACTACCCAAACTGCAATGGTTTCACAACGTTAACAATGTGTTTATTGATACCATGATGACAAAGGTCTGGTATGCCTGTTGCTGGACCTTTGTAGGATTATGCATGGAAAAATTGTGCATAATGTTTCGTAAGATATCATACAAATCGTTGTATGAGGATATGTTGAACTTTTCTTTGAAAATGTATACTGTGGGATTTTATGTTGAGTTTTTAGCAGTAAGCTGTCCAAGTAAGTAAGCTGTAAAATCAGACTCAAATGAATTTTTGGTTTGAAGTTGTAAATGCTTATTTGAAATTCAATACATATTCTTTCTAAAAATCAACATCTAATTAAAAACTGTTTCAAAACTAATGTTATGTGTTGCAAAAATGTGCTAATTGTGCTCAAAAAAGAATGCCACAATGTCATTTATAAGCCTAAAAAATATTTTTTTTTAAAGAATGAGCCAACTCTGGATTGAGTGTTCGTGTGTGCTTCAAAGCATGACAGATGTTCTAAAACAATCCCCTCCCTCCTGGCCAATGTAAGGCAGCCTTTTAAACTCTATGAACCGTCTTTCATATGAAATCACTAAAAACGGTAATCATACTAACAGAATTGCACCTGAAATATGACAAGACTTTTGTTGTGAAAGCTCAATTACTTTTGTATTCCAAAAGTACAGAGTTTTTATTTTCAGTATTTATTTTTTGCTGACCAGACCCCTTACACTGAAACTGCAATTTGAAAACTCTGATTTTAAAAGTAAAAATATTCTACATTACCACCTCTTATGGTATTTGATATTATAAGTGACAGCTACAAAAGGTTGTAGTAGTCTTTCATGTACTAAGTAGTGTAAGCACTACTGTAAGCTGCCAGAGACACTGAAGTTGAGTGCTTTTATTTTATTAGTCAGTGTAAATGTACATACTGGTAGGCCTACTGAAAAGGCTGTTATGTGATAATTAATTTAGATAATAATTAATCCCATTAATGTACATGGTGATATCAACATCCATTATTTGCATTTCATTTTAGGAGGTGCAACATTTAACCACATGAGGGTGCTCTTCCCATTATGATAAAGTGTCTCCCATGTATCTGCAGCATATTCTTCAGTAAAATACACTAGGTGACTTTTTCAAAAATTTTCAGGCATGTAGCTGATATAACTTTTCCAGCTTCCAATCAGACAGCAGGGACTGAACTTAGTATTTAACTGTATGGTTACAGATTTCAGCAGCTTCTGGTTCTCAGTTATCATTTGTTATAACATTGGGTAACAGACAAATAACACAAACAATAAACACTCATGCATAATATATTCAATACATTTTCTGTGTCTCACTGTGGCTCAGGGTTAGCTGCAGTGCAATGGATAATGTCTCTGATTCTCTGCGTGTCTGCCTGCAGCATTTCATTGTGAGGGTTGATCTTTAGAGCAGCTTGGTAGTCGTGTAGCCCTGAGAAAACATGTCACAGGTTGATCAGCTGACAGGTGATACCTGTTCAGGCATTCAGTCATCATTCTGAAAAACATGCTACAGTGATGTATTGTTACTCTATTACCATTATGTCTTTAAACAAAAGGCAACATGTGTTTATGTTTAGCTTTATCATTATGAGTGTATCATTAAAAACTAAATATAAAATCTAAAGTTGTGTAGTAACAGTGCACCAAATCAAAAAGAGTAATTGTTTCTGTTCAAACCTTCTGCATAGAGCTGTAGCTGGCAGAAAGCAGATCCTCGGCGGACAATGGCTCTGGATCTGGCAGCTGCGTTGGCAGCTACTGGTGGAGTCAACAGATCAAGTGCCTGAAGAGAAATATGTGGATATATGTTTATTCCTACTTTAAATAAAATCTATAAGAGCTTAATACAGCTTTACTATCAGCCTAATTCACAAAGTGAAGTATACAGATCTCATGCCAAAGGCAATACAGACAGTACAAACTAAATCAAACTGTTATGGTGATATTTAACAGGGAACTGTGAGTCAATGTTTATTTATTCAAAGAGACTTGTGGTCTGTTCGTTTAATGAAGCTTTATTCATTATGTGCACATTGCACAACTGCAGCCTGAAACAGAGACTGACTGGTCCTAAGTTCATCTAGGAACTAGTTGTTAAACTACTCAGGAGGTGAGGTATGTCTAGTCAAATCCCAATTCTCAAAATTATATCAAATGTAGTTTTAAACATCTCTAAGTTTCATTTGAATTATGTTGTTTTAATTTGCTTTTATTTCAGTATACATTAATGTTAGTTTTAATGTAAGTTTCTGGGACACTCAAGAGGCTATACTTAACTTTAAACACTAATTTATTGCACGTGTGCATGATTTTTCACCGGGGTGGCTTGAATGCACTGAGGTCAGTTTCCCACTTTCAATATCCCATATCAAAAATGGACAGCTGAAGCTAATACAGTTAGCTAATAATTGGTACATCTGATGTAGCAAGCAGTGATGGAAAGTAACTAAATACATTATTGTACAATTACATTATTCCCTTTCAAGGGAACTCGCTCTGCGTCATCGAGATGCCACTTTGGGGAATGCCCCCAGCGTAGCGTGTCTGAAGTGAGAATGAAAAAGGTCAATCTTGATTGGAGATCCGTACTGATGTCGTATGTGATGGCGTACCCGAAAGGCATAACGGGACGCCGGAACATAGCATAGTTAGCTTTTTGCTCTTCAGCTTTAGCGCTCTGGGTAGTGAGAGGTTGAGAGAATGGCTAGTAGCGAGCATTGTCGGTGGTGTGTGTCTCCGTGTCCGCGTATGACTGGCAGTGTTTTATGAAGCCGGTCAGCCTCGCGAGCCTTGTGGTTCTGGGCCCGCGGCTGCTGAGGCAGCACAGGTGGATCTGTCAGTGGCAGGTCTAGCGGTGTGTATCTCCGTGTCAGCGTATTACGGGTACGGACACCCATCGGTTTTTGTGTGCGGTGCCTCGGCGTAGAGATCGGCACGCCAGGGCCGTTCTCGATGGAGCGGCTTGCGGTAGTGTGAACTGTGGTTGCTGCGCTCGCAGCTGGTGGTGTTTGATAACGGCGGTCAACCGCGTGAGCTTTGCGGTTATGGGCCTGCGTCTGCCGGGGGGCTTGCAGTTGTGTGGGGAGGGGACATTTCCTCCTTGTTTCCCCGATTTTACCTTCTGGTCTGTGCGGCGGCACGGTAAATACCGTCGTCAACAGCCTTCCAGTGTTTCTCCTTCGCCGTTCGAGGTAGCGGCCACAGTCATCCAGCTCTTCGCAGAGCATCGTCTCTCGCGCCCCTCTGGAGGGAGCCTGGCAAAGGAGCTGACGCTCTCGCAAGACGGCCTCTCAAGAGGCCAGCTGAGAGCTGCACCCCACAGGGCGGCGCGACTAAGGTCGCGTTCCCCCCGATGCTCTCGGGGAATCAACGGGGCCACAGGCGTCAGCTCTTTTATCTTACTTGATAACTACAAGTAAGAGCATCTAACTGACCTTGTAGTGATTTTACTAAACTGTTCACAATGCCGTCTATCTCTATTTTTCGTGCTTTGGACAATAGTCGCCCCGAGCAGGTATGGATAATGGAACAGGAAGTACGCTCCCTGTTGGTCAAGGGGGCTATTGAACGTATTCCTCCGCCTCCTCCCTCTCAGGGAACCAGGGTTATAGACATAACCCGAGACGTTTTATAAACTTACTTTGTAGATCAAGATTTTATAATATGATCAGCTTACAAACTATGTGACAAAACTACCAAATATAAAAAAAAAATTAAAATGATATCCACTAGAATTCCAAGCAGAACTTCAACTCTCTTCATCTCCCTCAACATGATCTCTGCTATTTGTTAGTTGCAAGACACCAACATGCTCAGTAAAGCTTTAATTCAATGTGCATTGTGCAGTGGAGTGCAGTTGAACACAGTTCATGTAGAACACAGAAACAGTACAAACCTGAGAGGAATCTTCAATGGCCTTGTGAAGATTTCTCAACTTCAGATGACATGCAGCCCTGTTCGAATATAGAGCTGGGATCTTTCTGTTGAGCCTGATAGCTAGGTTGTAGGCATTCAGTGCACCCAGGTAGTCCCCAGTCGCAAAGCATTTGCTGAAGGAAAGAGTCAAATTCTGTGATTCTATGGTTCAGAAAAAAAAGTACTGTTAAATAGTTTTGAGGGCAGACTTAACTTACTCTCCTTTGTCCTTTAACCAGTCAAGGTTCCTCTCCTCATTTAGGTCCTTCAGCTCTTCAACATCTGCATATACTGCACGCCTGGCTTCAGCTTGTTTTTTAAGCCACTTGTTGGTTAAAATATAAAAATGCAATCTTATATTGGGCTTTTTTCCTATCTTTATTCATGAGTGTGGTCTTTAAATTTGAGAGACTCATTGATTTCACGTTCCGGTTAAGCTTTCCCTCAAAACCCTTCCCTTACAAATACCCCCTGCTCGCACTTAGATTTGGTCTGCTTCTGCTCAAACTGCTCTCAGATTTATTGTTTTTTCCTTGTGCTCCAAATTCAGCCCTTATCCTCAAACTCAGGCAATAAGAATCATACCGCTGATGCCCTCTCTTGTTTGGTCAGCAAGAAGGTATATTCCCTATTATTATATATACTCACAGGAATTACCTTGCTGAAAGAATAATCACATTTGTGAGTTACGTACAATAATTTTTTAGTTTACAAATACCTACATTACTCTTTTTACTGTAGATTTGTACTGCCTTATTATCAGCTTTGGTCATCGGTAAAGCATTTTTAATTTCACAAATCTGTATAAAATGTGCCATACAAATAAATGATCACGCATCAAAGTAAAGATTTTTGCTGTTCAATAAATTTTGTCTTTCATCCTCTTGGGATGGTTCCCAGTGGTTGATGCATACCTTTTACAGTCCACAAGGCCACTGTGAGTGATCTTACTGCTTGCGTTTCCAGTTAACAACTCCTCCTAAGGAGTCTTTCCATATTATGCTCACACTGTAGATGGCAGAAAAGGAGATTGGCAACTCTTACCTCTTCCTCCTCTGGCACTCTTGATTCCCTGAGGGCTGTTGGGAAAACTCGTGGGGTAAATGTGACTTGAATGTTTCCAACACGTCTTGGAGCAGGAAGTTCCACTTGATTGTTCTTGCTCGTTGTATAACTGTTGTCTCTTTGATCTAAACACAGGAATGTGTTCATTAACATACCAAAACCAAGTAGTGTAGGAGCAAATTTGATCACACAGGAAATTACTTACCCAGTTTGACCTTTCCTCCATTTGAACATCCATTTGCCTGCTTCTCTGTCATGGCTTTCAGTTTGTTTTGATTGTCTCTCTGATTTTGGAGTTTTAGTTGGGCTTCTTCCTCTGCTTTTCGTTTCTCTCTCAGTTGCCATGCTGCCAGCTCTGCTGTAGTTTTCTCTCGCTCAGTGTCCTTTATTTTCTGGATACTGTCTCTTTCCTCCTTTTCAAGCTAAAATCAAGTAAAACATACTATAAATCCTTCTAGATTTCACAGCAGATTTCTAATGGTAATAATGGACAATTGGTCATGTGATTTATGAGTAGAGTGTGGTGTCACTGAGTATGTTACCTTCATCATTGTCTCCAGTGCATACTGTTTCTCTGTATGCTGTTTCTCTGCCTTGGATCTGGACTCAGAGGAAAGCTTTTCCTGGTATTTCAACAGAGACCTTTCTCTAACCTCCTTTTTATTTTCTTTTTCATCTGAAACACATTGACTTATAATGATAAATTAAGTATGTATGTAAAAAGTAGAGGATACTCTTATTCAAGTCAAGCAAACATTAAACATTTATAGAACCACTGTTCCCTTCTGAAATCAGAGTTTGCTGATCTCTATTTTAGAGCCTAACCTAGGGTTTTCTAGGGTTGTTTGCAGGCCATTTGCAGCACCATATTTATAAGGCAGGTGAGTTATTTTAAAATTAAAATTGTATTTGGCCAGCTGACTATATACATTTTATTCCTATTGTGAACACTATACTGTATGTGTTGATTGCTTATGTGCTTTTACTATACTGCTTTTACTGTTCCAGAGGTTTTGCAGAGGTCACAGACACTAGACATGAAAATAGCACCAAGAACGCAAAAACTCAGATGTCATCAATAAAGTAAATCTCCCGTGGGAGTAACTCCGAGTGGAGATACAGCTGATGACGCTCCGGGAATGATAGGTGAGTGGAATGGAATGGCATACTGCTTTTCATCATGCTAAAGTGTCTCCTTGCTTCCCCCACTCGCTTCCTTTCCTCGCGTCTTAGCTCCTCCCAGCAAGGATATGAGAGAGAGATGTGAGGAAGAGACGGAGGTACGGGAGCTGCTAAATGAGAAATCCTTGGTTCTATACCGTCAGTCTTAAGTGACGTTAGTTACTTATGACATGTATTGTATAGTATTATTACTGTTGTTGATCTTAATAATCATTTAATATTCCTTTTAAATCTTCTAATTTATGTACAGTTCATTGTTATTTGTTATAATTACTTAGGCTATTTATTTCTTTATTTACTTGCATCATTGTTATCTGAACAATAATACACCACATAGCTTTGTAAGAATTTAGTAGACTAGTAGATTTTGTAGACTTCCGTGTGGGATACATCTGTTTTTCCACGCTTTAACCATCTCCAGAAACCTCCTCTCCCCTCGCTCCCCATGTCCCCTAGGTGCATTTAAGGGATTGGAAGATCCTCCATGACGGCAGAGGAGAAACGATTTCAGGGTCACGGGAGGAGAGAGGACATGGGCAAGCATAAGTTAGCGTAATGAAAAGCACCCCTGGTGTTCAGTATAGTTAGGGAGTCTGAAGAAGAGGCTGTGAAATTGCATTATATTATACTGTACATCAGGAAACACTCAACTACCCACCTAGGTGATGTGATGAGTATAGTGGCAAAATCTATTAATCACCATCCCATCATCAGACTAACGTCCAAGGTGACAATCACCTCTGTGAAGTACTTTGAATGTCTACTACTTGACCTGACAGAAATTCTTCAGTCCAAGGCCAGCATCCCTGTTCCAGGAGTGGTGAGTGAAATTTTGTAATAAAATGAAAGTGATGAAATAGTGATAAAATTATCTTACTACAGATTCCAGTGTAGAGCACAAAGTGCTTAAAACTTAATGCCATTAATGTCTCTTAACTCAAAAGGCTCATGGCCCAGGACTATATAATTTTTTCTCCATGTGGCATGAAATGTTTGGACAACCTCGACCAACAGTTTTATTTTGGCTTAACACATTATGTATATTAGTATCGGTTTTTCATGGGTCTGTTTTGGATCAGGTCTAAACTTTTTGACCTGTGAAGACCTCTTCTTCACTCATTCACAAGCTGGCAGAGTATATCACATAATGAGCAGACAGGTTTATTATTGTTCAAGCAATTAGTCAATTTAACAATTACTCATTCATCAAACAATTAATCAATGTTGATAATTTAAATCATTTAAACCATTGTAAGCTAAAATGCCAAACATTTGCTGGTTTCAGCTTCTCACATTTTCGACATGTTAATTTACTGTTTGTGTGTTTTATATTGCTGTTTTAAAACACTAAGCAAATAAACAACATATTGGGAAATTTTGATGTGCCCTTTTGACTATTTTCTGCTAATTCAGAAACAATAAATCAAGAGATTAATTATTAATTAATAGAAACATTAGCCCTAAATTTTGTCTCCATAAAATGCATACACTATAACTCAGTACAACTCTTAAATAACCAAATTTGAAAGATCCTTGCTAAACACAACATGGGACAGTAACAGCATTAAAAGGTGTTCACTCAAATTGGTAACTTCATCATAGCTTTGCAGTTAGCAGAGCATTTTGTATGTGCTCACCTGTTTGTTTCAATGTGCATGTGCAGACTGACTGTAAAACGTAAACACTATGTTAGAAAGCAAGTCCTGGACATTAAAATGTCTCAGAAAGCTGAATGACATAAATGATGCCGACTTGCCCGTGGTACAGATGATAATGATGATACTGAAATTAAGTCTCCACCAGCCACAGGACAATTCTGTGTAGTCAGAATCCAACCAGCAGACCCCCTGCCCTGAGCACCTCAGGTGTGCCTTAATACATAACCTACCCAGTTTGTTACCTCAGGCCTTGACTCTTAACAATCATCTGAAATTTGGGGCAGATCTGATGATGTGGAGTCGAGGTAGCATTGTTACAAACTCCAAAACATGGAAATTTGACGCCAAGCCACGGGCACGCCGTTCAACTTATACTTAATGTTGGAGCAACTTTTCATTGAGAAGGTCTTAAGATTGCACTGTCCAAATTTATAGTCAATTGGATTGATTCGTTAAAGTACGGAGCCTTTAAATAGCAAAAAATACCCTAAAACTGCACAGTAAATTTAAAATGGCTGACTTCTTGTTGAGTTTAGAGTATGGCTCCACGAGGCTGAGATGATACATCTGCCTCCCAAATTTTGTACATCTAGGTGAAATGTAGTGCGGGGGCTACTTTTTAGAAATTTTGAAGGGGGCAGTATTGAGCCATTTTGCCATTTCCAAGCCAGAAACCCACATCAGACAACAAAATACACCAAAATTGTTGACAACTGTGCCAAGTTTTGAGCGATTTAAAGCATCCTTAGCGCCTCAATAACGGCTTAGTTTTCATGGACAATAATGTGTCTGGTCAAGCTGCCAAGAGGTGTATATCAAAGTATAAAACATGCCATTTCCTGTTGCCAGTAGGTAACGGTATGACTAAGACTAAGAATATTGGCATGAAGATGTCTTCAGGGCGGGACTCTTATCAAATATGTGAAGTTTGGGACAGATTTGATGTATGTCATGTACAGTCCAGTTAAAAAGTACTTCCTGTTTCATGGTGAAACATGGAAATACGACGATATTAAATCAATAAATAAATACATAAATATGCCTATGAAATAAATAAATGAGTCAATATGGTTCAATATATAAATAAATAGCTTTTTATTTAATTGGACTTTTATTTTTTAATGCCACATTTATTTATTTCATGGGACTTTTTTCTCATGGGAGAAAATGGCGTAAATCAAAAGATCCCGCTGACCTCTGTCTCTGTCACCTCTGCAAAAACAGACTTCTACCACTCTAAGATCAACAACTCAACTGACTTGCGCACTCTCTTTAAAACCTTCTCTTCTTTCTCCACCTGCTCCCCCACCTTCATCGGATTTAACAGCTGATGACTTTGGATCTTTCTTTGTAAAGAAAACAACCACCAGCAGTCCGTTCTCGGCGCCACCACCTGTCGACCTCGCATGTATCCCTGATACGTGTCTGCTCACCTCTTTCTCTCCACTATCTGAAGCTGACGTTTCCAAGGTCATTCATTCTAACCACCCTACCACCTGCCCGCTGGATCCCATCCCCACCCATTTCCTTCAGGCCATCTCTCCGTCTGTCGTGCCTGCTCTGACCCACATCATCAACTCATCCCTCACCACTGGGTCATTCCCCACAGCTTTCAAAGAAGCCTGCATCACATCGCTACTGATAAAAAAGCCACTCTCAATCTGACACTATTAGAAAACTACAGACCGGTTTCCCTCCGTCCCTTTAATGTCGACGCTCTAGAGCGAGTTGTGTTCAACAGCTCTCTTCCTTTCTCACACAGAACAACCTCCTGGACCGCAACCAGTCTGGTTTTAAGAGCGGCCATTCCCCAGAGACCACGCTGCTCTCAGTTGTCGAAGCCCTGTGACTGGCAAAGGCGACATCCAAGTCATCTGTACTTATCTTCCTGGATCTGTCTGCGACCTTTGACACAGTTAATCACCACATCCTCCTGTCCTCTCTTAGTGCTATGGGTGTCTCTGGAATTGCGTTGCAATGGTACCTCTTGGGTAGGTCATTCAGAGTATCCTGGAGACGCAAGGTCTCTGAGTCCCAACATCTCAATACAGGGGTGCCGCAGGGCTCGGTGCTTGGACCGATACTCTTCTCCATCTACATGACATCCCTCGGCTCGGTCATTCAAGTCAAGTCAAGTCAAGTCTGCTTTATTGTCAGGTCAAAAAAAGACATAATAAAAAAGTAAAGTAAAATAAAAATAAGGTTAAATAAAAGCAGCGCAAGGCACATGGCAGATAAAGTGCAAACCAGTGAACAAACAGTGCAGATAAAAAGAGCTTATTCAGTCTGATTAAAGTGACAAAGGGCTTATTTTATTTAAAATGACTGATGAGGTGGTAGAATGACGTCAGTTCCAATTGTGAATGAGGTAGTGAGCAGACCAATGGTACACAAAGTGACTGGTGCATGACATCGTATGTTAGTGGAAAGACCTGGGGATGTGGGATCTGGGGGGGGGGGGGGGTTCATGGTTCAGTGGTGCCTGGGGCAGAAGAGGGACGGGGGGGCAAGTTCGGTAGGCGGTAGCTAGTTCAGCTTCCTGACAGCCTGATGGATGAAGCTGTCCTTCACTCTGCTGGTCCTGGCCTGGAGACTCCGCAGTCTCCTCCCTGATGGCAGCAGACTGAAGAAGCTGTGTGACGGGTGTGTGGGATCACCTGCAATGCAGAGGGCTTTGCGAGTGAGACGGGTTCCATAAATGTCCTGGAGGGAGGGGAGTGAGACACCAATGATCTTCTCAGCTGCTCTCACTATGCGTTGCAGAGTCTTCCAGCAGGACACGTTGCAGGCGCCATACCACACAGTGATGCAGCTAGTCAGAATGCTCTCAGAAGCATGGCTTTTCCTATCACTGCTATGCGGATGACACGCAGCTCCACTTGTCGTTTCAACTTGACGATTCAACTTTTTCTGTTCGCATCTCGGCATGCCTGAGTGACATCTCGCTTTGGACGAAGGACCATCACCTCCAGCTGAACCTCGACAAAACGGAACTGCTTGTGATCCCGGCCAACCCAAAGATTCACCACGACCTCTCCATTCAACTAGGCTCATCGACCGTTACGAAGTCCAGCACGGCCAGAAATCTGGGGGTCGTAATTGATGATCCGCTAAACTTCAAAAGCCATGTCGCCAGCACCACCCCCGGTCCTGTAGATTCATCCTCTACAACATCAGGAGAATCAGACCTTTCCTATCGGAGCAGTCTACACAAGTCCTAGTCCAGGCTCTTGTCTTGTCCAAACTGGACTATTGCAATGCACTGCTGGCTGGACTCCCTGCTTGCACAACCAAACCTCTGCAGATGATCCAAAACGCAGCGGCAAGAGTGGTTTTCAATGAACCAAAGAGAGCTCATGTAACTCCTCTCTTCATCAGGTTACACTGGCTCCCTGTTTGCTCACCGGCATTAAGTATGAAGCAATGCTCTTGGCCTACAAGACCACCACTGGTTCTGCACCAACATATCTTCGCTTGATAATACAGACCTATGTTCCTGATGTTTTTTGTTACCTTGTTTTGTTATAATTGCTTCCATTGTCTTCCTTATATGTAAGTCGCTTTGGATAAAAGCGTCTGCTAAATGACTAAATGTAAATGTAAATGTAAATGTAATAATAATGTTTATATATGGAACGTATTGATATTACAGTACTTATTGATTGAGGCATTAACACAGACTCATTCAAAGATTTCAGGGCAAAGCCCTGCATCTCCACAAACCCGTGTTAGCTAATTCATCAGAAAATATGGAATTTGTCTGTAATTCATACATCATTACATTGCCATGAAGGAAAAATAAAGATAGATGGCAATGTGAACTGTTTAGTAAAATCACTACAAGGTCAGCTAGATGCTCTTACTTGTAGTTATCATCAGATGCTCCCACACTTTGCTGGTCCTCTTTGGCAAACTGATTACTGCACAACCATTTCCAACCTTTGTTGTGCTTCGGGCATCATCAACAGGTTCAAACAGGAAGGCTTCAAACAGATATGGTGGGTAATGCACCTGTGACGAAAAAACATTACATAGATAGAGAGAAACACCAAGCCTTTAAAAAGATCTTGCACTTAACTCAGACTATTTTTAGGCAAATTTATCCCCAATTCACCCCTCCCGACAATCTGAGGCGAAATCTGGTCTGACACCTTGGTCAGTACTGATGCTTGGCCAAGATTATCTGGTAACGTGAGGGGTTTAAGATGGGCTCACACTACAGGAGTTTTAAAATCCTAACCGATTTTGAAATCGGGTTCGATGAGGAGAAACTTCACAGATGTATTTCTCTTTAATCTCAAACACACACACACTACTAGATTTGAAAATAATGGCACATCACACACTACAGGATATTATTAAGATGGCCCACCTTGCGTGATATCACATGAACTCATGGGAAAGCAGATGTAAACAAAACTGAGACGGAATTGTGCAAGAACTTGCTGTAAATCAGAAGGCACAAGTCTGGATGAGAAAATGAGACCAGTCAACACGGAGAACTAGAGGTGAGATTTTTAATATATGTCAACAGTTGTATGCTAGCTAATGTTAGCCTCAAGGGCTAGAATGTTTACCATTGCTTGGCAACACCTTCAGCTGCTCCAGATTATCTGTAACGCTTCCGTTTCTCTAATTGGCTATTGTGGTCCTGCTCCGAAAGTACTGACATAATTTAAATCCTAAATATCAAACAGGTTTATTATTATAGAGGTGGTCCCGATGAGTCTGTGAGCAGTTCGTGAGGTTTAAGACTGGATCTGTAAACCCCTCACATTACTAGATAATCTGGGTCAAACATTGAGGCGATTGTCGAGAGGGGTGAATTGGAGATAAATTGGCACAAAATTCCTGTAGTGTGAGCCCAAATTTACAGATCCAGTCTGTTCAGCAGGACCAAGATAGCCAATGAGAAAGATGGCAGTGTTTCAAGCCCGGCGGAGCTTAAGGTGTTGTTTTGTGAAAGTTTTGTGTTCTATATCTAAACGAGTAGACCAAGAAAATTAACACTAGCAGTATCCTTGTTACGTTGTTGAATTATATCATTTTGATATTGTTTACAGTGGCGGCTGGTGGAAATTTTTCTAGGTGGGGCTGTGCCACATCAAATCAATTTCAGCAAAATCTCAGTATGAGTTAATGCAAAAAACGTGAATGTATCAAAAAGGAATTCCTACTTTGCAGTTAAATATTTAAAAATGGTTTTGTTCCAACATAAAATAAAGCAGTAAGTAAGGCCTTGTCAAACACATCAGGAGATCTTATTTTGGTCACATCTTTACACCAGGTGTAGAGATAGTAAACTCTAACAAACGTCTGCTTCAAAACTCTCACAAGTGAATTAAATTGAATTATACTAAAAAATAAACTGTGGGGTCCCTGATAACACATAAAACAAAACAGTTAACAGAAGGAAATACCCAAAAAAACAACATAAGAATCTTGTAAATATCAATGAACTTCAAATACATGAAATAATTTGAATCCCCCTTATGATGAGTGTGAAATCCAGGTCTGTGACGTCGCCCGGTACGGCGCAACCGGGGCCCCACCCTGGAGCCAGGCCTGGGGTTGGGGCTCGCATGCGAGCACCTGGTGGCCGGGTCTTGCCCCATGGGGCTCGGCCAGGCTCAGCTCCAACGAGCGACGTGCGGCCGATCACCCATGGGCCCACCACCTGCAGGAGGAACCGTAAGGGGTGGTGCTTTGTGGATTGGGTGGCAGTCGAAGGCGGGGGCCTCGGTGACCCAATCCCCGGACACGGAATCTGGCTCTAGGGACATGGAATGTCACCTCTCTGGGGGGGAAGGAGCCTGAGCTGGTGTGGGAGGTTGAGAGATACCGACTAGAGATAGTCGGGCTCGCCTCCACGCACAGCTTGGGCTCTGGAACCCAACTCCTCGAGAGAGAGAGAGAGAGAGAGAGAGAGAGAGAGAGAGAGAGAGAGAGAGAGAGAGAGGCTGGACTCTCTACTACTCTGGAGTTGCCCGCGGTGAGAGGCGGCAGGCTGGTGTGGGCTTGCTTATAGCACCCCAGCTCAGCCACCATGTGTTGGAGTTCACCCCGGTGAACGAGAGGGTCGTTTCCCTGCGCCTTTGGGTTGAGGATAGGTCTCTCACTGTTATTTGTGCTTACGGGCCGAATGGCAGTATAGAGTACCCGACTGTCTTGGCGTCTCTGGGAGGGGTGCTGGAAAGTGCTCCGACCGGGGACTCCGTTGATTGGGAGGAACAGCCCCCCCGACCTGAACCCGAGTGGTGTTCTGTTATTGGACTTCTGTGCTAGTCACGGTTTGTCCATAACAAACACCATGTTCAAGCATAAGGGTGTCCATCAGTGCACGTGGCACCAGGACACCCTAGGTCGGAGGTCGATGATCAACTTTGTGGTTGTTTCATCTGACCTCCGGCCATATGTCTTGGACACTCGGGTGTAGAGAGGGGCGGAGCTGTCAACTGATCACCACCTGGTGGTGAGTTGGATCCGATGGCGGGGGAGGAAGTTGGACAGATTTGGCAGGCCCAAACGTACTGTGAGGGTCTGCTGGGAACGTTTGGCAGAGTCTCCAGTCAGAGACATCTTCAACTCCCACCTCCGGCAGAGCTTCAACCAGATCCAGAGGGAGGCTGGAGACACTGAGTCTGAGTGGACCATGTTCTCCACCTCTATTGTCGACGCGGCTGCTCGGAGCTGTGGCCGCAGGATTTCCGGTGCCTGTCGTGGCGGCAATCCCTGAACCTGGTGGTGGACCCCGGAAGTAAGGGATGCCGTCAAGCTGAAGAAAGAGTCCTATCGAGCCTGGTTGGCTCGGGGGACTCCGGAGGCAGCGGATGAGTACCGGAGGGCCAAGCGAGCTTCAGCCCGGGTGGTTGCAGAGGCAAAAACCCGGGTCTGGGAGGAGTTCGGTGAGGCCATGGAGAAGGACTATCGGTCGGCCTCGAAGAAATTCTGGCAAACCGTCCGGCGCTTCAGGAAGGGGAAGCAGTGCCCCGCACACACTGTTTATAGTGGGGGTGGGAATCTGCTGACTTCGACTGGGGACATCCTCGGACGGTGGAAGGAGTACTTGGAGGATCTCCTCAACCCCACCGGCATGTCTTCCATTGCGGAAGCAGAGGCTGAGGGCTCGGTTGTGGACTCGTCGATCTTCCGGGCTGAGGTCACTGAGGTAGTTGAGAAGCTCCTCAGTGGCAAGGCACCAGGGGTGGATGAGATCTGCCCTGAGTACCTCAAGTCTCTGGATGTTGTGAGGCTGTCTTGGTTGACTCGCCTCTCCAGCATCGCGTGGTGGATGGGGACAGGGCCTCTGGACTGGCAGACTGGGGTGGTGGTCCCTCTGTTTAAAAAGGGGGACCGGAGGGTGTGTTCTAACTACAGGGGGATCACACTCCTCAGCCTCCCTGGAAAAGTCTATGCCAGGGTACTGGAGAGGAGAATTCGGCCGATAGTCGAACCTCGGATTCAGGAGGAACAATGCGGTTTTCGTCCCGGTCGTGGAACACTGGACCATCTCTATACCCTCGCCAGGTTGCTGGAGGGTTCATGGGAGTTTACCCAACCAGTCCACATGTGCTTTGTGGATCTGGAGAAGGCAGTCGACTGTGTCCCTCGCGGCGACCTGTGGGGGGGTGCTCTGGAAGTATGGGGTCCGGGGCCCTCTGCTAAGGGTTGTCCGGTCCCTATATGACCGGAGCAGGAGTTTGGTTCGCATTGCCGACAGTAAGTCAGATCTGTTTCCGGTGCATTTTGGACTCCAGCAGGGCTGCCCTTTGTCACCGGTCCTGTTCATTATTTATATGGACAGGATTTCTAGGCGCAGTCGGGGACGGAGGGGACCACAGGATTTCGTCTCTGCTTTTTGCAGATGATGTTGTCCTGTTGTTTCATCGAATCAGGACCTTCAGCGTGCACTGGGACAGTTTGCAGCCGAGTGTGAAGGGATGAGAATCAGCACCTTCAAGTCCGAGGCTATGATTCTCAGCCGGAAAAGGGTGGCTTGTCCCCTTCAGGTTGGTGGAGAGCTCCTGCCTCAAGTGGAGGAGTTTAAGTATCTTGGGGTCTTGTTTACGAGTGAGGGAAGGACGGAGCGGGAGATCGACAGGCGGATCGGTGCATCCTCTGCAGTGATGCGGTTGATGTACCGGTCTGTCATGGTAAAGAAGGAGCTGAGCTGCAAGGCAAAGCTCTCTATTTACCAGTCGATCTATGTTCCTACTCTCACCTATGGTCATGAGCTTTGGGTCATGACCGAAAGGACAAGATCCCGGATACAGGTGGCCGAAATGAGTTTCCTCCGCAGGGTGGCTGGGCACTCCCTTAGGGATAGAGTGAGGAGCTCGGTCACTTGGGAGGAGCTCAGAGTAGAGCCGCTGCACCTCCACATCGAGAGGAGTCAGCTGAGGTGGCTCGGGCATCTGTCCCGGATGCCTCCTAGACGCCTCCCGGTGGAGGTGTTCCGGCCATGTCCAACCGGGGGGAGGCCCCGGGGAAGACCTAGGACACGCTGGAGGGACTATGTCTCTCGGCTGCCCTGGGAACGCCTCGGTATTCCCCCGGAAGAGCTGGAGGAAATGTCTGGGGAGAGGGAAGTCTGGGTGTCTCTGCTTAGACTGCTGCCCCCACGACCTGGCCCTGGATAAGCGGTAGAAAATGGATGGATGGATGGATGGCTGGAAATAATTTGAGATTTGTTTTAAAATGTCAACAATGCACATCACAGAAAAACACACACTGGGGCTGAATATATAACAATACATGTACACTACCACTCAGAGTTTGAGTACATCTGCTTGATATCTGCTTATCCATTGTCCATTTGAAGCGCTGTAGCGATGGTGTCGACAGTTTGTAATGAACTCCAAAAACCGCTGTTGGATGTTACTGTTACTGTCGATGTAGCTTAGCACACGTACTAGCTGGCAGTGGGGGGAAATGTCATAAAATCAGCGCTCTTTACTTCTTCCAGAATGTAATCCTTTAGCGCTGACAGCATGCAGTCCAAGAGCTCGTTTTGTATGGGATTATTAATATTTTGATCTTGTAAAATGTTCACAAATAATTTCACAGCCTGCAGATGTATATCACTTTTTGTGTTCATGTGAAAAAATGTGCATGGAAGTATCTGAATTTGTAAAAATGTTTTGCAGCTTTAGACAGTAACAGTTACACAAATGTCCTATTTTTGATTGTGACACTGAAGTTACAAGCTACAAGCACAAATTTTGACCCTGTTTTATTGCATGTGATGACTAGCCAATCAACACGTTGCCCCCTGACCATCCAATCAGAGGAATTCAAACACTGTCCAATCGGGGGACAAAAGGTTCTAGCGTGTTCTGGATACTACATCGTCCATCTGTTGCATGCTGGAGTCAACATGGAGGAGCCAGAGGCCAACTCTTCTGTGATGCATGTGGGTTAATTAGCACGGAACACGCATTTACATCATAATTAACTAGATATACAGCTGTGTGTACATCCTGGAGTTACTTAATTTTTAAATTAGCTAATGTCTTAGCTAGCCACAGTCTATTGGTTAACGTTTGTTGTTGTTCTGTTTGAACAAGTAACGTTAATATTAAGGAAAGTAAGGTTATCCTTTAGTAGTAGCCTAATAATGCAATCTTTGAATCTAAAAGGGGACAGTAGTGAACTGTCAATAGTGTTTGTAGGCTGAAGCATGAAGATTAGTTGGGTTACAATAAAGTTATATTGAGTGCAAACAAATTACATAATGGGTCGCACACTCATGCTCTGATCACCATGATGGCTTTGAATCAGAGCTGGAGTGTGCGACCCCCATTCTGTGATTTATACGCGATCCTCAGGAGTCGGCACCTCACTAATCTTGGTCTGCGTTCCTGCCTTGTACCTGTTCAAAGTCATATTGAGTAATAATGATGAGCAACAAATACATTACTATACTATAATAATTAAACTTATGCCTGTCATATCATACCTTTGCTTGTCTCCTCATGTTGCTGTTATGGCTGACTGCTGGGGAGCTTGTGGCACACTTGAAACTTGAATTTTTGGCTGTGCATTTGACAAGATGTTCACAAAGCTGCGAACAGCTCTCTCTATTAAGAAGTTCTGCTACTGTGTATTTGATATTAAAGAAATTTTGCAGCTCATGAGAGGGGTGTATGGCAGATGAAACAAATGTTCTTCCATCATTACAACACAAGACTGACCACATTAAAACATTTTGCTGTACTGACAGTTTACTTTCCTGTTCATTTAGTTTATTTTCCAGCTGACGTGAACATGTACTGTACAAGTTGGATTGCAAACTGAACCTTCTCGACCTTTAGCTAACTACCTTCCTTCTCACATGAAATGCCCCAAGCAATATGTCTTGAAGCACCTGCTAAAGCATAGTTTTATTTTCCTTAATATTAATGTTACTTGAAACAGCAAAACAATAAACATTAGCCTACAGACTGTAGCTAGCTAAGACATTAGCAACAATCACAGAAACTAAATATGAATAACTCAGTAACGATGCATGCAGAGCAGTTTTGCTATATCTAGTTAAAATATTACTGACATATTCCGTGCTAATTACACCACCAGCTTCATGTTGATCTCCTTACTTGGTATTGTTATGGTGCACCAAAACCACAAATGTTAATGTTTTTTTGTACATATTCTGTTTAACCAATATATTGAACACAATTATTATTGATAACAGATTACCATATAACGTAGCAGGATCAATAGATGCTAGTTAATCAGACAGGAAGGCTTTTTTTCAGTATTTTAAAGCATTATAGTGATGCTCAAATGTTGTACTTAACTGACAATAACTGAACACTATGGTATTTGTATATTTTAGTGTTTGTAATACAAATGACTTTACTGTCATTGACAGCAACCTGAATTCAATATCTTAAATTGTCTTAATACATTGGTTATGCCCCAAAGGTAGGATGTAAGTTAGAAGAGAAGGAGAAATTCTGGAGTGAGTTAGATGATGTCATGCAGAGCATCCCCAGAGGTGAGACAGTGGTGATTGGTGCAGATTTCAATGAGCATGTAGGTGAAGGGAACAGAGGTGATGCGAATGTGATGGGCAGGTTTGGTCTTCAGGACAGGAACGCAGAAGGACAGATGGTGGTAGACTTTGCAAAGAGGATGGAAATGGCTGTAGTGAACACTTTCTTCCAGAAGAGGCAGGAACATAGGGTGACATATAAGAGCGGAGGTAGAAGCACTCAGGTGGACTACATCTTGTGTAGACGTTGTAATCTGAAAGAGACCAGTGACTGTAAAGTAGTGGTAGGGGAGAGTGTAGCCAGACAACACAGGATGCTAGTGTGTAAAATGACTCTGGTGGTGAGGAAGATGAAGAGGACAAAGGCAGAGCAGAGGACGAAGTGGTGGAAGTTGAAAACGGAAGAATGTCGTGTAGTTTTCAAGGAGGAGCTGAGACAGACTCTGGGTGGTCAGGAAGTGCTCCCAGATGACTGGACCACTACAGCTAATGTGATCAGGGAGACAGGTAGGAGGGTACTCTTGAAAAAGGAAAGTGGACAAGGAGACTTGGTGGTGGAACGAGGAAGTCCAGAAGTCTACACAGAGAAAGAGGTTAGCAAGGAAGAAGTGGGACAGTAGACAGAGAGAGTAGACAGGAGTACAGGGAGATGCAGCGTAAGGTGAAGGTAGAGGTGGCAAAGGCCAAACAAAGAGCAAATGATGACTTGTATGCTAGGTTGGACACTAAAGAGGGAGAGTTGGATTTGTACAGGTTGGGCAGACAAAGAGATAGAGATAGGAAGGATGTGCAGCACGTTAGGGTGATTAAAGATAAGGATGGAAATGTATTGACAGGTGCCAGGAGGAGGACGTTGAAGAGGATGAAGAGTGGAAAGGTAGTTGGTCCTGATGACTAGGAGACTAGAGTGTCTAGGACAGGTGGCAGTAGAGTTTCTGACTAGTTTGTTGAAGTGTACTGGTTCCAATTTTTAAGAACAAGGGAGATGTGCAGACCTGTGACAACTACAGAGGAATAAAGCTGATGAGTCATACAATGAAGTTGTGGGAAAGAGTAGTGGAAGCTAGGCTAAGAGCAGAGATGAGTATTTGTGAGCAGCAATATGGTTTCATGCCTAGAAAGAGTACAACAGATGCAGTATTTGCTTTGAGGATGCTGATGGAGAAGTACAGAGAAGGTCATAGGGAGTTGCATTGTGTCTTCGTAGATTTAGAGAAAGCGTATGACAGGGTGCCGAGAGGGGAGCTGTGGTATTGTATGAGGAAGTCTGGAGTGGCAGAGAAGTATGTTAGAGTGGCGCAGGACATGTATGAGAGCTGTAAGACCATGGTGAGGTGTGCTGTAGGTGTGACAGAGGAGTTCAAGGTGGAGGTGGGTCTGCATCAAGGATCGGCTCTAAGCCCCTTCTTGTTTGCGCTGGTGATGGACAGTCTGACAGATGAGGTTAGACAGGAATCTCCATGGACTATGATGTTTGCGGATGACATTGTGATTTGTAGTGAGAGCAGGGAGCAGGTGGAGGAGAATCCAGAGAGATGGAGGTCTGCTCTGGAAAACAGAGGAATGAAGCTTAGCCCCAGTAAGACAGAATACGTGTGTCAATGAGAGGGACCCAGGTGGAACGGTGAGGTTACAGGGAGCAGAGGTGAAGAAGGTGCAGGACTTTAAATACTTAGGGTCAACGATTCAGAGCAAAGGAGACTGTGGAAAAGAGGTGAAGAGTCGAGTGCAAGCAGGTTGGAACGGCTGGAGAAAAGTGTCAGGTGTGTTGTGTGATAAAAGAGTATCAGCAAGAATGAAAGGAAAGGTGTTCAAGACGGTGGCGAGACCAGCGATCTTGTACAGCTTAGAGACAGTGGCACTGTAGAAAAGACAAGAGGCAGAGCTGGAAGTAGCAGAGCTTAAGATGTTGAGGTTCTCTTTGGGAGTAATGAGGATGGACAGGATCAGGAATGAGTATATCAGAGGGACAGCTCATGCTAGATGTTTCAGAGATAAAGTCAGAGAGGCCAGATTGAGGTGGTTTAGGCATGTTCAGAGGAGAGACTGTGAATATATTGGTAGAAGGATGCTGAGGTTGGAGCTGCCAGGCAGGAGATCTAGAGAAAGACAAAAGAGGAGATTTAAGGATGTAGTGAGAGAGGACATGAAGTTAATATCTATACAGGTATAGATGGAGGCACATGATTCACTGTGGCGAGCCCTGAAAGGGAACAGCCGAAAGGAAAAGAAGAAATTAATTTAAGTTGCTTAAGAAATTCTGTGACAATTCTGACTTTGGTGTCAACAAGGCAAAATTGTATCTTCTCTTATTTCCTCTTAGGACTTGAGGATATGCAATAGTTTTTACACCATTGTACATAAAATAAAGCACCGTCTAGTGTAGCTAGTGTGAATGGCATTGGTTTAAACAAAATTAAATGGTCAAAGGATGCTAAACAGTTATCCAAGTCAAGTTATGTGGTCTGTTGTCAATTTCACTTACAATATTTGTACTTACCAACCAAAGCGCAGGGCTTGATTGCTGTCCTGTTTGTCTAAGAGAGGAACCAATATGTCAGTGTTGTCTGTGTCACCGTGTGCGTGCAAACCATAGGTTCAAACTAGCAGGCCTACAAATAAAACAAAACAATGCAGTAGGTTAAATGGGAAAATTCTGCTCTAACAGGCTGTGAGTTGCAGCCAGAAATTTCAAAGAATTAATATAAAATAAATATGTGAATACCTAAGATAAAGCATCAATATTCTAGTGCCTGCATTACACAAGTATCCACTGGTGTTAAATATTAGCAGCATCATATGATCAAAGGTAATGTGTAAATCAAGGTTTAACTGAAGCTCACTCATAAACAATGACTGTTTAGGATAGGTTGTTTAGTGTGTGTAACCTTTGGTTTATAACTTACAGGTAGCCTACACGCACATTCGAAAAACAAACTTGCCAGACTATCAGTTCCAACCTATCCAGTATAAAGATTAAAGCTAGCCAAAGATTGGTTATATAGTGGTTCTTTTGTCAGTCAACTTGGCTAAAGTTACCCTTAGTGGCCATGCAAGTGATAGCATCGTGGCTAATATTTGCTGGCCAACAATAACGGTTGAATTCACAGACTGAATATATAGTCTATCTTTATATACAGTCTATGGTTTAACTATGCTTTTGAAATATTTCACCCTTTGGTTCATGTTTATATTCAGTATGAGTTTAAAGAGTAGCCTTACTTTCCTTAATATTACCGTTACTTGTTCAAACGGAACAACAGACATTAGCCGCCAGACTGTAGCTAGCTAAAACATTAGCTAATATAAAAATAAAGTCACTCCGGGATGCATGCATAGCTATGGTTATTTACAATGTAAATGCATATTCTGTGCTTATTAACCCACCTGTATCCCAGAAAAGTTGCCTCTGGCTCCTCCAGGCCCTCTGATTGGACAGTTTTTGACTTGCTCTGATTGGATGGTCAGGGGGCTGCTTGCTGATTGGCTAGTCAGCACAAAATTCGTGCTTGTAACTTGCAGCTTGTAGCTTGTGCCTTCAGTGTCGCATACAAAATAGGACATTTGTGCGTCCCTCTCTCAGACTATGTGAAACCTCCGTTTTGAAAACCTTCCTGCACATATTTTAATTACACGTTCAGAAAATATATCTATATCTGCAAAACTTTTTTACACAAGCGCAAATGATATCTGTGTGCGCAAAACCTTTTCACACATTACAAAATATTTTTATATTTGCAAAACATTTTTACTAATTCAGATACTATGAAGGTATTGTTGTAGCAAAACAACTGAGCACATGTGGCAGTGGAATCTGTTGTAGAAAATAGTTACACATGTGTATCAGTAAATTTGAATTCACAGAGAAAAATGCTTTAGGAGTTGCAAACTTATATTTATTTATTTTCTCTCTCTACCACAAAAACAACACAACAGTTACACCTTCTCAAATTCTTCATTGCAGGTGCACAAATCCTATGCGACAAATCACAAATTAAGAAACTCGAACACTCACAGTTTTGCTGCAGTTGCTGCAGTGAATATGGTGCAAAACACGTTCACACACCCGTATTAAAAATGCAGTTGTTTCACTCACAAATGACACGTTCTGCGCACTCTCACTTTTGCGCCACATATCTCAGTGAAATGTGGAGCAAAACTGATTTGTGTATTTCTAGAGCCAGGGGCAGGTACTGTTGAAAGATCAGCGCCTTTTGGCCAATCAAATGAGATTGTTTGGGTGCCTGTCCATAGAAGATAGTGATAGATAGATTATACAATTTTTTTTGTGATTCGACGTGCTCAAATACTAGTAGTCAAATACTACTACAGTAGATATCTATCTGATAGTGCTGTAGCTAAATTTAAGGAAGTAATTCCATCTGAATTTAACTCAATGCTATGTCTTAACATAACAGAGGACTCATGCAAATTTCAGTCCGTCCCAAATTGATCATCTTGTTGATAGTGCTGCAGGTTCACTGAGAACGACACTTGATTCTGTTGCTCCCCTTAAAAAGAAGATAATAAAACAAAAAAGGGTAGCTCCATGTTATAACACTGAAACCCGCAAATTAAAGCAAACATTACGAAAACATGAAAGGAAATGGCGTTCCAACTATCTAGGAGAATCTTGTTTAGCCTGGCAAGATAGTCTTAAAATATATAGGAAGGCCCTCCGTAATGCCAGAGCAGAATACTACGCATCACTAATAGAGGAAAATAAGAACAACCCCAGGTTTCTTTTCAGCACTGTAGCCAGGCTGACAGAGAGCCACAGCTCTCTTGAGCTATGTATTCCTGTAGCCCTCAGCAGTAACGACTTCATGAGCTTCTTTAATGATAAAATTTTGACTATTAGAGAGAAAATGAATCACGTCCTGCCCTCAGCTGGTGCCAACCGATCTTCAAGCATAGAGGCG
>CM022474.1:29653213-29665825 GCA_011952105.1 Coreoperca whiteheadi
GACATCTATTGCATGTCTGTCCGTCCTGGGAGAGGGATCCCTCCTCTGTTGCTCTTCCTGAGGTTTCTATCGTTTTTTTTCCCCTATTAAAAGGGTTTTTTTTGGGTAGTTTTTCCTTAATCGAATCGAGGGTCTAAGGACAGAGGGTGTCGTATGTTACAGATTGTGAAGCCCTTTGAGGCAAATGTGATTTGTGATACTGGGCTATATAAATAAAATTGAATTGAATTGAATTGAATTGAACTTCAGATACTCCTGAGTAGAAAACTAATATCCGACCCAGAATTTTGATTCTGACAGTAAACCTCTGCTAATTAATGTGCTTTGATACTGACTGAATCAATGAGAAAATAAATAGCATGTCTGCCTGTTAGAAGGATGTGACAGAGAGAAACGTACCAGGTTACGTATGTAACCATGGTTCCCTGATAGGGAACGAGACGGTGCGTCAGCTGACGCTATGGGAAATGCCTTCAGCATGACTGCCTCTGAATCTCTGTATCAACTTAGACCAATCTTGATTGGGTTAAAGTCAACACGTGACGCCGGCTTCGCCGGTTGTCGTCAGCCTGCTGATCGACTGAACAAAGCCGCTCACAGGCATGCCGGAAGTATGGCAGCGAGACGCAGCCTCTCGTTCCCTATCAGGGAACCATGGTTACATACGTAACCTGGTACATTCCCTTTCAAGGCAACTTCAACGCTGCGTCAGCTGACGCTATGGGGAACGCAGTACCAACTCCGTCATGCTGAAGGGATGCCTGTCAGAGTGTAAAGCCAGCAGGGCACACTTCAGGACAAGAGAGCCACAGATCCCGGATTATTTAAGCGGTCTAGGCTGTAAAATCTCACAAAGGTGTGAGGCGAGGACCATCCCGCAGCATCGCATATATCGGAGGGTGGGAATCCCGACCACCAAGCTCTGGAGGATGCCATACTCCGTGTGGAGTGGGCTCTGATCGACAGAGGTGAAGGCAAACCGCACACCTCGTAAGCCGAAACGATAGCCTAAACTATCCACCTGCTAATAGTGTGTTTGGAAGCCGGGCAGCTCTTACGAGGGGGTCCGAAGCATACCAGAAATTGGTCTGAATTGCGCCACTGGGATGTCCTCCGGACCTAAATCTCCAGGGCTCTGACAGGACAAAGCAGTTGCAGCCAACCTTCCTTTTCTGCCGACTCTGAAGGAGGATAGAAGGGCTGCAGGACTACCGGCCGGGCCACCTCAGTGGGTACTTTAGGTACATAACCCGGCCTGGGATGCAGGATGGCTCTAACTGGGCCTGGAACGATCTCCAGGTCACCTCAAGGTGCCACGAAGCAAACTGGTAACAAAGCGGTGCTTCCGAAGCGAGCAACCATCCACCAAATTGTGGAATGCTGCGATCGCAGGATAATACACCTTAAGTGTAGCCCCATGTAGTGACATTTTTCCACTTGCCCGCATACAGTTTCCCTGTAGAGGGGGCTCTAGAGTGTAAGATGGTCTCAAGTACCTCGGTAGTAAGACCGGCAGCTTGGAGGTGGTCCCCCTCAGGAACCAGATCCACAGCTTCAACCTCCCGGGATGGGGATGGAATATTTCACCTTGGCCCTGCGACAGATTCTGGTAGGCCAGCACGGGGCCACCAGCAGCAGCTGGGCCCCTGTTCGACAAACTTTCTCTAAACTCCCGGGAGCAGAGCAATCGGGGGAAAAGCTGGATGCCATTCCATGGCATCTCTGTATCAACTTAGACCAATCATGATTCGGTTTAACGTCAACGTGACGCACGCCGGCGGAACCGGAAGTATAAAGGGAGCCGACTGGATGGCATGGCATCCAGCGCTCCTGGGGCTGGAGCGGGCAGTGAGCGTTGTCCGGGGACGCGAACAGGTCCACTTGTGCTTTGCCGAATCTCCTCTATATCATCTGCACCGTCTCGGGATGCAGTCTCCATTCCCGGGGCCTCGGCCCCTGCCTCGATAGGATGTCTGCTCCCACATTGAGGTACCCAGGTATGAAAAGTGCTCTGAGAGAGAGAAACTTCCCCTGGAACCACAAAAGGATCTGACGCGCCAGTCTGCACAGAGGGCACAACCTCAGACCGCCTTGAGGATTTATGTAGGAGACCACCGCTGTGTTGTCGGAGCGGACAAGCACGTGGTGGCCCCTGAGATCTGGAAGAAAGTGCCGTAAGGCCAACAAGACTGCTCGCATCTCCAGGCAATTTATGTTGCATAGATGCGGGGTCAACCACAGACCTCGGGCTGTGCGGCCTTCCAAATCCGCGCCCCATCCTGTGCTGAAGGCGTCCATCGAGAGTGTGCGACGGTGATACACCATTCCCAGCACTGGGCCCTGGGTCAGGAACACCCATTGTCTCCACCTGTCTAAGGCACGCATGCACCGAAGCTTGTAACCTTGTCGAACAGTGCGCAAACTCAGTGCGACACGCCGGGTCAAGCTTCTCAAGCGGGCAGAAGAGTTCCTCAGGGGACCCAACCGCTCGAGGCTGGTGCCTGGGGGACCTGGAGTGGCGGCCTCGGTTACCTCGGTGGCGGGAAATCCCCAAGGAACGGCATATACATGCCTGAACCGCCCCCCAAACCTGCAATGTGAGAGCTGCGGTACCCCGAAGCGCTGGAACGGCGGGATTTAACCGGAAAGGAACGTCTACAGGCCTCAGAGGACGCAACTCTGGCCTGACTGCTGCACAGCCATGCAGGTCTAAAGGCAGCGGTTGCATGGAACTCGCCATGCCCCGAAGCGCCACCGGCGGCAGGGTTAAGAGGCTGAGCTCCTGAAGGCACAATGGGGGAGCAGCCATGTGCTCAACGCCCTCCGAGGCCCGACGCTCGAGTCAGGGCCTCTTCTGTGAGGCCTGCCGGGCGAGAAGCACGGCCCTCAGGTCCGTCTTCTTCCTCTTAGGTCCTCTCCGAGCAGTCTGAAGTGAGCCCCTTGTCCGCTAGGGAGGGGCAGGCAGGGCCACACTCGCTTTCTGAGCCAGCATGTAAGAGCTGAGAGATTTCGAAGGCTGAGGTGGTCCACCCTCAGCTCAGGCCCGAGACCTCTGGCGACGGGGGCTAAACTGCCGTCGTTGCATGGTGGAGCTCCGTCCCATCCTCGGATGTGAGGGCCCCGCCAAAGTCGACGTACTGAGCAGGTCGGCTGGGCACACCCACACACATGCCATGGCATGCGGACATGCCCAGCCTGACCCGCTGCCCCATATGCCTTGCTCACTAAAGTCAATGTAGTGTGACAATGCCTACTAGGCAACGTCGGGGTCTTAAGGCAGGACGCGGCCTGGGCGATAAAACGTCGCCAGTGTCTCCCCGCCCTAGCCGTTCTCCTTGCACCCACTAATTGACGCCGACTGGCTTCCAGTCGGGCTAGAAAACTGGAGATCCAGAAGAACGGTAGGTCCCGACGTGGGCATGGAGGTGTGACTAGAAGGAAACACTCACTGAGCTACTCCGGCAATGAGTGTCCTGCTGCTCCGCTGGCCAGGCGATATTGAGCCTAGCCACCATTTTCCTCTCTAAGGAAAATCACCTCCAGCAGCTCCTCATGCTGCAGTCGCTGGGCTGACAAGCCTCCCACTCAGGACATCCAGGTCCTCGGAACTGGATCTTCTCTGCGCGGGCTCCACATCCAGGGCGGAAGACGCTGCAGGCTTAGCCTGGCTTCCGGATCCTGAATGCGGGTAGACTGTTTCAACAAACAACAGACAGTCAGTCGAGAGCAGAGCGTCTTATCTCTCCTCAGAGAGGGCACTTACCTTGCTCACAGTCACCCACAGTCACAGTCACAGGGCTGACAGAGCCTGCTCTCCGTGCAGACAGCAGACACAAGTGTGTGGCCTCTGAACACATCCCCCGTTCTGGTTGGAAGAAGCCGCAATGCGGGCTTCCGGTTCCGAAAACGGGTGGGAATTAGCAGATAAGCTGTGTCCTCCCCTTCTTTTCCTCGTCGCCAGGCTGCTGCAGCAACCTCGGGACCCGCACCAAGCGGAGCAAGTTCCCGCGGTCAACCTTGAGGGCTGACAGAGCGAGCTCTAAACCCAAAACAGCCAACCAAAACACGTGAGTTGCCGGTGGGGATAATCCGCGGGCAGGGAAGAAGCACTGCCAAAACGGCTTCACACTCGTCATTTCCACAGAGACCCAGCGCGCTTGCTGAAGATAAGAAGACTGGCGACAACAGTGAAGTCGGCTCCCTTTATACTTCTGGATCCGCCGGCGTGCGTCACGTGTTTACGTTAAACCCAATCAAGATTGGTCTAAGTTGATACAGAGATTCAGAGGCAGTCACGCTGAAGGCGTTCCCCATAGCGTCAGCTGACGCAGCTTTGAAGTTCCCATGAAAGGGAACATAACATTTCTTGACTTCTGGAAATAACAGAAAACCTGTGGGTTCACAGATTCAGTTACCATGGAAATTTACCCAGAGTTTAAGTTACCTCTCTTTCTGGAAAGGAAAACACAGTTTCCCGTATGGTAAATGAACTGTACATGTAGAGCGTCTTTCTAGTCTTACCGACTATGCTTTCACACTACATATCGCATTTACCCCATTCACACACATTCATACACTGATGGCAGGAGCTAACTGTCCATCAGTACAAAGCACACTAACACACCGAAGGACAGCCCTTGAGGTTCAGTATTTTGCTCAAGGACACTTCGACATTTGGGCTGGAGAAAGCCAGGTTCAAATTGGCGACCTTCCGATTGGTGGACGACCCGCTTTCCCACAAACCCTGAGTTTGTAATCTTAGGGTTCACAAACTGAGAGTTTTCAATATACCCGCTTTCTGGAATAGACCCCAGAGCTACAATACAGCCTCTATGCTTAACTCAAACTATTAACTCATAGTCCTTCAGAATGATTGTTTCCAATTTCTCAACACTCTGATAAATGGTAAATTCATCAAATGCAGCAGCTCATGTCGCTATTCAAGTGGGCGTGGTTTCATCTAAACTGGGTTGGAAAAACGATAGATGGACAGGTGCCCAAACAAGCTCCTTTAATTGGCCAAAAGGGTTCTGATCTCTGAACAGTGCCCGCCCCTGGCTCTACAGATACAAAAATCACTTTGGCTCCACATTTCACTGAAATATGTGGTGCCAAAGTAAGAGCATACAGAACTTATTGACTTGTTTTTGTGCTAGAGAAATAACCAAGAAAAAAAACTTTTTGGAGAAAATATTCAACAGGTTTGCAACTCTCATTGCATGAATTCACATACTGATTTGCAGATGTGCAGAATTTGCACCATATTCACTACAGCAACTGCAGCAAAACTGTGAGCGTCTGCGTTTCTTAAGTTGTGATTCGTCGCAGAGGATTTGTGCACCTGCAATGAAGAATTTCAGAAGGTGTAACTGTTGTGTTGTTTTTGTGGGAGAGAAAAACAATTCTATAAGTTTGCAACTCCGAAAGCATTTTTCTCTGTGACTTCAAATTATACCTGTGAGTATATTCTACAACAGATTCCACTGTCACAGGTGCTATTGCTATCACAATACTATTCATGGTAATAGCATGCAGATATTTTTCACATAGACACAAAAGGTGATATATGACTGCAGGCTGTGAAATTATTTGCGAACATCATTTCACAAGGTCAAAATATTAATGACTCTGATTTGATCCCATAGTTTGTACGGTCTGAAATGCAGCTGTCTAGGAAGGCAACAGAATCCACCAAACCCCTGAAAATGACAGGGTTGTTCGAGGAGTCCTTCTCTTCATGACCGCGCAAGTCCAACTCAAAAGCCACACAAGACTTCACAAAATCGATAATTTTGGATAAAATGTGTCCTCACTAGGGTGGCCATATGTCCAGATTTTGGCCAGACAGTCCGGCGCAGCCTCAACCGGACACTAATTTGTTCTCCTTTAGGGGGTCGCGCTGAATCGACCTAAAAAACCCCGCTCTATTATCTCTGTTGGGACGCAGCAGCATCGCGTCTAATGCCGTTAGATCTCCGGTCAAACAAATGATTGGCTGAAAGCGGTGTCAAATAAATATCTGAAATATCATTGGTTAAAAATGTAAAAAACAAGCCTCCACGTGCTGGCTAAAGGCTACGTCATATCATGTTAACATGCCGAAACATCAGACCTCGTTTAATGGACAAAAGAGCACAAGTTTATAGCAGAAAGCAATAGAGATGCTACTTCTTTGTTAAGAACTGAAATGTGTATTTGTTTAGGCTATTTTTCGCATTCATTTTTTGTGTATTTATGTATTTCTGTTATTTCCAGAAGTCAAGAAATGTTATGTTCCCTTTCAAGGGAACTTCAACGCTGCATCAGCTGAAGCTATGGGGTATGCCCTCAGCGTGAACTCTGTATCAACTAGTCCAATCTTGATTTGGTTTAACGTCAACACGTGATGCACGCCAGCGGAACCAGAGGTTACAAAGGGAGCCGGCTTCACTGTTGTTGTCAGTCTTCTGATCTTCAGCAAGCGTGCTGGGTCTCTGTGAAAATGACGAGTGTGAAGCGGTTCTGGCAGTGTATTCTTCTCTGCCCGCGCGTTATCCCCACCGGCAACACACACGTGTTTGGGTTAGCTGTTTTGGGTTTAGAGCTCGCTCTATCAGCCCTCGAGGTTGACCGCAAGCAGCGTGAGCATCTCCTAATGAGCTCACTCAGCTCTCCTTGCTCCCCTTAGTGCGGGTCCCACAGCTGCTGAGGCAGCACTAAGAACGGGAGGACGTGCTCATCCGCTAATTCCAACCCGTTTTCGGGGCCAGGAGCCTGCATCGCAGCTTCTTCCACCCAGAACGGGGGACGTGTTCAGAAGCCGCACACATTGTGTCTGCTGTCTGGACCGAGAGCAGGCTCTGTCAGTCCTAGGGGGGTGACTGTGAGCAAGGTAAGTGCCTTCTCTGAGGAGAGATAAGACGCTCCGCTCTCGACTGACTGTTTGTTGTTTGCTGAAACAGTCTACCCGCATTCGGGAGCCGCGCTGAGTCTGCGACATCTTCCACCTGGGATGTGGAGCCCGCACAGAGAGGATCTAGTTCCGAGGAGCTCGATGTCCTGAACGCGGAAGACAGTGGCAGGGTGGCTCGTCAGCCCAGAGATGTCGTACTTGCACACATGCTGTGCTTAGGGTTGAGGCTCAATGCGAGCAAGAGCACGCTCACTCCAACACAAAGGATTAACGTTTCTAGGAGTAGTCACGTTGTGGGCACAACCGTCCCCCGCGCATGTCGAGTCGATCCTGACCATGGTGCTGAGGGTCCAGCTAGGCTGACATCTCACTGCACTACAGTTTAAGAGACTGTTAGGCCTTATGGCTGTTGCAACCACTGTGATTCCGCTTGGATTGCTGCACATGAGGCACCTGCAGTGGTGGCTCAGGGACACCGGATTTTCCCCGAGGGGCAATCTTTTTTCGCCTGATCAAGGTTACACACAGGTGCATGCGTGCCTTAGACAGGTGGAGACAACGGGTGTTCCTGACCCAGGGCCCAGTGCAGGGAATGGTGTATGTGTCTTCAGCACAGGATGGGGCGCGGTTTTGGAAGGCCACACAGCCCGGGGTCTGTGGTTGACCCCGCATCTATGGCACATAAATTGCCTGGAGATGCGAGTGGTCTTGTTGGCCTTAAGGCACTTTCTTCCAGACCTCAGGGTCCACCACATGCTTGTCCGCTCCGACAACACAGCAGTAGTCTCCTACATAAATTGACAAGGCGGTCTGAGGTCACGCCCTCTGTGCAGATTGACGCGCCAGATCCTCTTGTGGTCCCAGGGGAGGTTGCTCTCTCTCAGAGCACTTTTCGTACCTGGGTACCTCAATGTGGGAGCGGACATCTTGTCGAGGCAGGGGCCGAGGCCCGGGGAATGGAGACTGCACCCCGAGACGGTGCAGATGATATGGAGGGAATTCGGCAGAGCACAAGTGGACATGTTCACGTCCCCGGACAAACTTACCGCCCCCTCTGGTTCTCCCTTGTCATGGTGCAGCCATGGCCTGGGGCTATGGCTGTATGCATTTCCCCCGATTGCTCTGCTCTTGTTCTAGAGAAGATTCGCCGAACAGGGACCCAGCTGCTGCTCGTGGCCCCGTTCTGGCCTGCCAGAATCTGGTTTTCGGGCCTGGTAGCTCTCCTGGATGGCCCCCCGTGGGAGATTCCTGTCAGCAGGGACCTGCTGTCGCAGGGCCAAGGTGAAATATTCCATCCCCATCCCGGGAGGTTGAAGCTGTGGATCTGGTTCCTGAGGGGGACCACCTCCAAGCTGCCGGTCTCTCTACCGAGGTACTTGAGACCATCTTACACTCTAGAGCCCCCTCTACAGGGAAACTGTATGCGGGCAAGTGGAAAAATGTCACTACATGGGGCCGAGAGCGCCACCATGACCCAGTTCACTGCCCGATGGCTTCAGTTCTGGAGTTCTCCAAAGCCGGTTTTCGGCTGGACTCTTCCCCACTACACTCAAGGTGTATGTGGCTGCGATTGCAGCATTTCACAGTATGGTGGATGGCTGCTCGCTTGGGAAGCATCACTTTGTTACCAGTTTCCTTCGTGGCACCTTGAGGATGAGGCCTCCAGCTCGAGTCAGACTCCCTCCATGGGATCTGATAGTGGTGCTGGTCATGACTTCTCTCAAGAGAGTGGGTGATCTGCAGGCCCTGTCGGTGGCTCCTGCTAACCTGGACATCGTTCCAGGCGCAGTAAGAGCCATCCTGCATCCCAGGCCTGGTTATGTATCTAACGTACCCACTGAGGTGGCCTGGCCTTCAGAGTTGGCGGAACAGGAAGGTAGGCTGCGACTGCTTTGTCCGGTCAGAGCCCTGGAGATTTATGTCCGGAGGACATCCCAGTGGTGCAATTTGGACCAATTGCTGGTGTGCTTCGGGCCCCCTCGTAAGGGCTGCCCGGCTACCAAACATACTATTAGCAGGTGGATTGGTGAGGCTATCGCTTCGGCTTACGAGGTGCGTGGTTTGCCTTCACCTCTGTCGATAAGAGCCCACTCCACGCGGAGTATGGTATTCTCCAGAGCTTGGTGGTCGGGAACCCCCCTCTCCGATATATGCGATGCTGCGGGGTGGTCCTCGCCTCACACCTTTGTGAGATTCTATAGCCTAGACCTCTTAAGTAATGGCTCTCTTGTCCTGAAGTTTGCCCTGTTGGCTTCACACTCGGACAGGCATCCCCTCAGCATGGCGGAGTTGGTACTGCGTTCCCCATAGCGTCAGCTGACGCAGCGTTGAAGTTCCCTTGAATGGGAACGTACAAGGTTCCGTAGGTAACCATGGTTCCCTGATAGGGAACGAGATGCTGCGTCTCGTTGCCATACTTCCGGCATGCCTGTGAGCAGCTTGCTGCAGTCGATCAGAAGGCTGACGACAACAGTGAAGCCGGCTCCCTTTGTAACCTCTGGTTCCGTCGGCGTGTGTCACGTGTTGACGTTAAACCCAATCAAGATTAGACTAGTTGATACAGAGATTCAGAGACAGTCACGCTTAAGGCGTTCCCCATTGCGTCAGCTGAAGCAGCGTCTCGTTCCCTATCAGCAAACCATGGTTACCTACGTAACCTGGTACATTTCAGGCATTGTGCACTTTGCAAGACTTTTTTGAAATAGACATCACAATGTCTTGAATAAATACAAATACTGTGAACAAACCCTTTTTTGCCTCTTCTGTTACACTTACATCAAATTGTCTGGCAATGAATAGAGTAGGCTATTTCAGAATCACTGTATCACGTTACCATCAATATGATGGACAAAATTGTATTACGAGTACATTGTAGTTGCAAGTACACCAGAGTCCTATGCAATTATTTTCTTGCCTCACTAAATCCTTTTTGGTGTTATGGAAATGGCCACCCTACCCAAAAATGAAAATTGTCTAAATTTACTCACCCTCATGTTTCAAACCTGTATACCTTCCTATGTTCTGCTGAACACAGATATTTTGAAGAATGTTTGTAGCCAAGCAGATCTAACCTCCCATTAACTATCATAATATTTTTTTTCTTACAATGGTAGTTAATGGCTTGCAAGCTTTGGTTACACACATTCTTCCAAATGTCTTTGTGTTCAGCAGAACATAGAAATTATTACAGATTTCGAACATCAGGGTGAGTAAATGACAGAAATCAAATTTTTGGGTGAAGTATCCCTGTATATAGGCTAATAATTAATTGTTTTGTAATTAGTATTTTAGTTTGGTTAACAGATGTTAAACATTAATGAAAAAAAATTAAGAAAACTATTTGTGGCTGTTTCTCACAGCAAGAAGACAAACGTTTCGTTTGACCACGGCATATTCTTCGAAGTTACCGTAATAGTAATCGGTATATCACGCAATCTCTGGCCAAACTGTTTAAAAATGGCGGGGTTTTTCAGGATACTCCGTCTGGCGCTTGCAATGATGACGCAGTGAATAGTGATGATTCTCTCTGACCAATCAGCAGTCTTCTATGTTTTAACGTGACATTTTATTATCACCTCAGCTTGCTTGGAACCTCGCCAGAGGTGGTACGAAAAAAAGTACCTGGAAGCAGGTACAGGTACAACTTTCACACAGTGAAAAACCAAACCGAGTCGAGTCGACTCGAGTCGAGCTGAGGCGAGCTAGTACTGTGTAATGGAAAAGCGCCATTATAGTCCATCATAACCCTCTATGAAATCCTTGTGAAATATGAATATAAATCCCATAACTACTACTCTGTATTTTCTACAGGAGCCATCCGGAAAAACCCGGCAATCCAGGATGCCACTGATGAGGCGGTCCCGGTTAACGTTATGCGTTACCTGAAAGAAGCATCTGATCTTGAAGGCAGAAAAATACGCCGCACACCTGAGAGGGAACCACAGCCGACTACTGACACCCCAGCATCACTGACAACTGGAACCCTTTCTTTAACCTGCAGTCAGTAACACAACCACCCCTTAAGAAGCCAGAAGTGTCAGGCTACACTCACCCAATCCACACTGTTCACTGTGGAAATGACTTTTTTACTACTTTTTATTTTTATTTAATTTTTTTATTCCCCATGACCCTGCCTTGAAGGCAGCTCCTTGGAAAGATAGGGGATGGCAATGCTGTTTGTCCTTTATATAGGCACACGAGAAATCACTGAAGATATGTCAATTTGCGCTGCCTCATTCTGAAGATCGGGGAAAACCGGAGAACACGTAGTCAGGCATCTTATAATGGTCTGTTCTACTACTGTTTTTACCTCAGTATTTTTTTACACACACATGTCAATTTTTGTTTATCACATACACAAGAGACACAGATCTTTTAGCAGCACACTGAAAATCAGGTGTGCCCAGGTCAGCAATGCCACCTATCAGCAGCGGCTCGCCCATAGAGGGCGCTGACCTCCCACCGACCTGCCTGCCTGTTTTTAAAATGTTTCTTTTATTTATTATGTATTTTTTTAATAATATCTTATTTTAAAACATAATCTGTGTTAATTAAATGCTAATAATTGTATAACTTTAGAATGTGTATAAAACTGTCCAGAATGACATTTGCATTCACGTTCAACATAGTTATGTTTATTATGTTAGTGTAAATGTAAATGTAAATGTATTGTACTTGTATAGCGCCTTTCTAGTCGTCCGACTACTCAAAGTGCTTTCACGCTACAGATTACATTTATCCATATACACACATTTATACACTGATGGCAGGAGCTCACTGCCCATCAGTACAAAATTAAACTAACCATTCACACACACTCACACACCAAAGGCGCAGCTTCGGGAGCAATTTGGGGTTCAGTATCTTTCTCAAGGATACTTAGACGCATCGGGATCGAACCGCCGACCTTCCGATTGGTAGACGACCCGCTCTGCCACCAAGCCACAGCCGCCCCTTAAGCAGCCAATAGGCTGTCTTCCCTGGGCGCCACTTCGCTCAGCCCTTCAGTGCTATAATTTAAGCCAATGGTTCCCTGGTTGCTAAGCAAAAAGAGTTTATATTTCGCCAATCATCGTCGTCGAATTTTATGCTTTGGGGGCTCTGGAAATATCGTCCCCACGGGACATTTAGCATAGCGGCGCAGGCGACGTCGAGCACTAATGTAGCCATAGGAGCTGAGCTAGCACCAAGTTCAGTTAAATCTCGACACCTGTATCCTTTCAAACGAAGAGAGTTCGCGGAAAAACTCATCATAAAAGAACTCGGACCAGATAAGCCAGAAGTGAAAATATGTTAACCCAACAGACACGAGAAAAGGAGAAAACCTAACGTTACAAGAGAAGCTCTTCCTGAGGTTGGGTCGACCGAAAGGCTTAGCTAACCTGTTGTGGTTACACCAATGCAATCTTTTGCTTCCCTTGCTTGCTGTTTAAAACAAGCTCGTGTGATAGCTCGTAGACACAGACAGGGGTGACAGACCTGAAACATATGTCAGAATTCATTAAGAAACATGAGCGGACAAGAGTGCAATGCAACCGCAAGGGGGCACAAGCCAGTGTCTTCTTGTGCCAGTCCCAAGTCTGGATAAATGCAGAGGGTTGTGTCAGGAAGGGCATCTGACGTAAAACACATGCCAAATTAAAAATGCAAATCATGACAATGACTTCCATACCAGATCGGTCGGGGCCCGGGTTAACAACGACCGCCACTGGTGCTGTTGA
>CM022474.1:29666366-29684009 GCA_011952105.1 Coreoperca whiteheadi
CAGAGAAAGAGGTTAGCAAAGAAGAAGGGGGACACTGAGAGGACTGAAGAGAGTAGACAGGAGTACAGGGAGATGCAGCGTAAGGTGAAGGTAGAGGTGGCAAAGGCCAAACAAAGAGCATATGAGGACTTGTATGCTAGGTTGGCCAGACAAAGAGATAGAGATGGTAAGGATGTGCAGCAGGTTAGGGTGATTAAAGATAAGGATGGAAATGTATTGACAGGTGCCAGGAGTGTGATGGGAAGATGGAAGGAGTACTTTGAAGAGTTGATGAATGAGGAAAATGAAAGGGAACAAAGAGTAGAAGAGGTGACTGGTGTGGAGCAGGAAGTAGCAAAGATTAGCAAGAGTGAAGTGAGGAGGACGTTGAAGAGGATGAAGAATGGAAAGGCAGTTGGTCCAGATGACATACCTGTGGAGGTATGGAAGTGTCTAGGAGAGGTGGCAGTAGAGTTTCTGACTCGTTTGTTTAACAAGATCTTGGCGAGTGAGAGGATGCCCGAGGAATGGAGGAGAAGTGTACTGGTGCCAATTTTTAAGAACAAGGGAGATGTGCAGAGCTGTGGCAACTACAGAGGAATAAAGCTGATGAGTCATAAAATGAAGTTGTGGGAAAGAGTAGTGGAAGCTAGGTTATGTTACCAGCACGCCAGGCTCCACCCTCTCTCAGCCAGAAGCGCACTCACTCACCAGTACTAATCACACACACCTGCACATCATTCACACAGCAATCAGCACCAGTACTTAAACACCCTGCACTCTGTTGCTCACTGTCTGGTCTCGTTGCAGATAGCGTAAGCTTATGCCTCCCGCACGGACTCCCCGATATTCCCACCTGCTGTCTCATGCTACCCCTGCTCCAGAAATTACGTCTTCCTTTCTTCCCGTCTCATCGTCTCCTGAGTTCCACGTCTGCCTTCAGCAAAGACCTTCCCTGGCTTCGGACCCCTGCGCCGAGTACGGCATCCCTCCCGTACTCAGCTAACTTCCCCTTCCTGGCTAACCTGCTCAGAATCCAGCTCTGCTCATCCTGGGTGTTCGAAATAAAGATTAACTTACTCACCACTCTTCTTGTCAAGCCTGTGTGTGACAGAAGACCGGACCACAACTTAGAACACCAGATGAGCGCGCCGGATCCAGTTCAGGGGCTCGTCGACACACTTCGGCGAGTGCTTACCACCGCCCCTACACCGCCTCCTGCGCCCTCCCCTTCTCCAACGTGCATTTCCGGGGACAATGCGGCTTCCTCCTCGCCGACAACCACCTGTCCCATGGCCGATCCAGCGCCCTTCTCTGGAGCGGCGGAGGACAACAATGGGTTCCTCCTACAATGTTCACTGGTCATGGAGATGCAGCCGCACTCTTTTCCCAACGACCGAGCCAAGGTCGCCTATATTATCTCCCGGCTATCAGGTAAGGCACTGTGTTGTGCTGAACCTATCTGGACCCAAAACAACCCGATCACCCATTCCCTCTCCAGTTTCCTCTCCCATTTCAAGGAGGTGAACAATTGTACCAACTGAAACAGGGTAACCGATCCGTTAAGGAATATGCGCTGCAGTTTCGTACCCTGGCAGCAGCCAGTGGATGGAATGAGGGGTCCCTGTTAACAACGTACCGACAAGGACTAAACGCTCAAGTGCGTTTGCACTTAGCTGCCCAGGAGGACACTATCGGTCTGGAACGATTCATCCAGCTATCCATCAGATTCTCCACTCGCACGCAGGCATTGGTTGGAGGTGGCCCAACACCCCTTTCTAGTTCTCACCGACCACAAGAAGCTGGAATATCTTCGAGAGGCAAAATGACTGAACCCACGTCAGGCACGATGGGCACTGTTCTTCACACGATTCGACTTCACAATTACCTATCGACCAGGTCCCAAGAATGTCAAGGCGGATCCATTGTCCCGCGTCTTCGGTTCTGAGGATAAGAGAGACGATTCCGGGCCCGTTCTAACTAACAAGGTGTTCCTCAGTCCCATTGGCTGGTCAGAAGAGACTCTGCCCGCCGCCAATGCCAGTGCATCCCCCTCATCCACTCCTCTCACACATCTCTGGGTTCTGGCCACCCTGGAGTCAATGAGACCCACTCATTGTTGAAACACCGCTTCTGGTGGCCGAACCTCGCCTCTGATGTCAGACGGTATGTGCAAGGATGCCAGGAGTGTGCTATGTCCAAAAGCCCTCGACATCTGCCAGCTGGTAAACTCCTTTGCCTGTCCCTAATCGCCCCTGGTCACACTTAGGAGTGGACTTCCTAACTGACCTCCCCATCTCCGACCAATGCACCTGCATCCTCGTGATGGTCGACCGGTTCTCGAAATCCTGTCGTCTGCTTCCTCTCAAGGGGTTACCCACGGCCATGGAAATGGCAGAACTAATGTTTAACCACATCTTCCGCTATTACGGAATTCCTGAAGACATAGTCTCTGATAGAGGCCCACAATTCATATCCAGAGTCTGGAAGGCCTTCTTCACCCTCCTAGGGGTGTCCGTCAGCCTCTCCTTTGGATATCACCCCCAATCTAACGGACAAACGGAACGTAAGATCCAGGAGATTAGTAGTTTCCTCCGTACGTTCTGTCATGGCCGTCAGAGCTCCCGGAATCAATTTCTGGGATGGGCCGAGTACGCCCAAAACTCTCTCCTACAACCCTCCACTGGTCTGACCCCCTTCCAGTGCATGCTCGGTTTCCAACCTCCACTGTTCCCCTGGGGTAGGGAGCCCTCTGACGTACCCGCGGTGGACTACTGGTTTTCGGGAGAGTGAGAGAGTCTGGGACTCAGCTCATCATCAACTCCAATGTGCTCTTAGCAGACGCAGGTCGACAGCTGACCTTCATCATTCGCGGACACCAGTTTACCAGCAGGACGGCTGGTCTATCTGTCCACACGAGACATCAGACTGCGTCAACCTTGCCGGAAGCTGAGTCCTCGCTTCATTGGTCCCTTCCCCATCATCCAACGCATTATTCCTGTCACTTACAAACTCCAGGTCCCTCCTCACTGCCGGATTCACCTGGCGTTACCCCGGAACCCCCTCCTCCCATCATCCTGGAGGATAGTGCAGCCTATGAAATTCGGGAGATTCTGTTGGCTGATTGCACTTTAAGGAAAGGCCAACATCAAAAGGATTGTGGCAATATAGAGGCCTTTACCCAAGAATTAATGCATAGCAGCAGACATTTACTGTTTATTTTTGTGGTGTGTTCTCCAACTTTTCCTCTCTGAGTAATGGGGGTTGTTGATTGGAAATGGGTAACCCCGATCTTTGTGGTGGTCGATTGGAATATCTGGTTGATTGGGAGGGGTATGGTCCCGAGGAACGATCCTGGGTACCTAGAATGGATGTTCTCAATCCAACCCTGCTTGACGCATTCTATACCTCTCATCTAGACAGACCTGCGCCAGAAGGTCGTGGTCGTTCACCACGACATCGGGGTCTTCGGCCCTCAGGAGCGGGCTGTGGAGGGGAGGGTAATGTTACCAGCATGCCAGGCTCCACCCTCTCTCAGCCACAGCGCACTCACTCACCAGAGTACTAATCACACACACCTGCACATCATTCACACAGCAATCAGCACCAGTACTTAAACACCCTGCACTCTGTTGCTCACTGTCTGGTCTCGTTGCAGATAGCGCAAGCTTATGCCTCCCGCACGGACTCCCCGATATTCCCACCTGCTGTCTCATGCTACTCCTTCTCCAGAAATTACATCTTCCTGTCTTCCCGTCTCCTGAGTTCCACGTCTGCCTTCAGCAAAGACCTTCCCTGGCTTCGGACCCCTGCGCCAAGTACGGCATCCCTCCCGTACTCGGCTAACTTCCCCTTCCCGGCTAACCTGCTCAGAATCCAGCTCTGCTCATCCTGGGTGTTCGAAATAAAGATTAACTTACTCACCACTCTTCTTGTCAAGCCTGTGTGTGATAGGTTAGGGGCAGAGGTGAGCATTTGTGAGCAGCAATATGGTTTCATGCCTAGAAAGAGCACAACAGATGCAGTATTTGCTTTGAGGATGCTGATGGAGAAGTACAGAGAAGGTCATAGGGAGTTGCATTGTGTCTTCATAGATTTAGAGAAAGCGTATGACAGGGTGCCGAGAGAGGAGCTGTGGTATTGTATGAGGAAGTCTGGAGTGGGAGAGAAGTATGTTAGAATGGTGCAGGACATGTATGAGAGCTGTAAGACCGTGGTGAGGTGGGCTGTAGGTGTGACAGAGGAGTTCAAGGTGGAGGTGGGTCTGCATCAAGGATCGGCTCTGAGCTCCTTGTTTGCTCTGGTGATGGACAGGCTGACAGATGAGGTTAGACAGGAATCTCCATGGACTATGATGTTTGCTGATGACATTGTGATTTGTAATGGGAGCAGATGGAGGAAAATCTGGATTCAGATTGAGGTGGTTTGGACATGTTCAGAGGAGAGACTGTGAATATATTGGTAGAAGGATGCTGAGGTTGGAGCTGCCAGGCAGGAGGTCTAGAGGAAGACCAAAGAGGAGATTTATGGATGTAGTGAGAGAGGACATGAAGTTAATTGGTGTGAGTGAAGAGGATGCAGAGGACAGGGTTAGATGGAGGCACATGATTTGCTGTGGCGACCCCTGAAAGGGAACAGCCGAAAGGAAAATAAGAAGCGGGCAAGAGTGCATATGGACAGCTCTGTGAAACTAGCCATGCTAGGCCGAGTTAGCACAGCCACACAGTTAGATGGAGAAGCAATTTAGCAGCTGAAGCCTACAAGAACTGTAAGTGTGTTTGATTCGTGTCTTGTTGTAAGTTTAGTGCAGTGTTATTTATCTTCGAGACCGCCGGTTGTTGGTGACGTGGCGTTATTGCGTAATAGGATTTAGTATTGATTGGTCTCGTGGCTTGTTCCCGGGTCACGGAAGGCGTGGCCCATTGCCAGCCTTCCTATTTAATCTGTGAGTTTGTCTAAATCTTCAGGAGAAGCAATTTAGCAGCTGAAGCCTACAAGAACTGTAAGTGTGTTTGATTCATGTCTTGTTGTAATTTTAGTGCAGTGTTATTTTTCTTCGAGACCGCCGGTTGTTGGTGACGTGGCATTATTGCGTAATAGGATTTAGTATTGATTGGTCTCGTGGCTTGGTCACGGGAGGCGTGTCCTGCTGAATACAATCACTGACAAAACAGACGGGTATTTAAGTGGGTATGCCACTACAGCAGTGGTCGCGGCATCGCTCATCAAGTGAAGACCGAAGAGAGTAACAGGAATGGACAGGAATATGTGCAGTAATAACATGAACCCTTTTAAGGATGTGTTGGCCCAACAGCTGGATTACTGTTTCATACTAGTTAAAATGTTAAAATCATGTTTCTTACACTTCAAGAATGTTGTGTGACTCTCTCTCTCTCGTATCAGCACAGACTGTTATCCATTATCCAATTGTCAATTTGTCCAAAGTGAACTTTAAAGAAATAGATTGTTATATTCCCCATTATAATTCATTGCAATGTGTTTGCACTTCTTCTATCTGGACACAGAGCATAATAAACATGCAAACTGTTGATTTCTTTATGACAGTTCAATTAATATTGTCTTTTTAGACTATTGGTATTGACCGGTTTGAGTTCTTTTACTGGTATAGGCAAGGGACATGGCCTCAAATGCACATCTACGAAATTTCAAATTTTCTGGGGGAGTACCCCCAGACCCCCGCAAAGTCAGCCACACCTACAATATTTTTCACCAGCCGCCACTGCCACTTATAATGGCGTATTCTTCTCCAGAGCTTTAATCTAAATTATTACCATTTATCTTATTGTTAGAAATGGCTTGTAAATGTGATGTTATACCTCGAAATATTTGGTACCCTGCACATTCTTTGGTACCAAATATCCTCATTACTTGATATAATGTTTACTGGTGATTTTTTTCATCCCAGAGCTGACCTCTTTGTTATTAACAATTATTGTTAAGTGTTATAATTTCTTATAAAAGGCTGGGATATTTTTTTACCTAATATTAATTGGAAACCTGCAGGATCTTTAGTAAAAAAAAATTCTTTGTTATTTATCTTATGTATTTTTCTTATATTTTATTTCATCTCATTTATATTTCATCTTATTTATATTTCATGTATATAATCTTGTGTTATTGACAGTTACTCTACTTTGAAATGTGGAATTAAAACGCCAAATGTGAATATTGTCTGGTTTGTTCAATCATTATCCTTGATAAACTGCATGCTACAAATATATATACACACACACACGCACGCACACACACAATAAGCGAGGCCTTTCGTTATGACGGCGGCGGAACGGCGGTTTGCCTGTGGGCCGGCGGCGGAACTAAGGCGATAGGAAGCTGGCAGCCGCTTTTAGGCGGTGCGCCGTCAAACGTGTTTGCGATTACGCAATTCTGACGCTTCTACTGCCTCCGGATCACCCCGGCGGTCCGCCGACTCATTACTATCTGGGTAGTAATGGGATTCTTGTGGCCAAATGGCTCATGGAGGGCAGTGCCCTAGCGCCATCTTTTGGCCACTGGTTATTTATTCATGCATTTCTACGTGTATAAAAAACCCCACATAAAATGGAGTGTAACACCAACATAAATTAAAAAGGGACCACAACGTTAACGAATTGTTCTTAGATAGTTTTACCTTGAGGTATTCGTCTGTAGACAGGATGTCCACTTTCCCAATTCTAGCTCCTTTTAAAGGCAAACTTATGTAAACCGTCGAATCTGTCTGCGTCCATGAGTAGTCTGTCACTAGCAAAGGCATTTTCGGCACAGCTATTAATCTTTTAGTGTCAACTTCCTGTTTGTTGTTGTGCCAGCGGCTCCTTAGAAACAGCGGCTCTCCAATTGTTGTTTACTAATTGCACAAAACTTTCGATGTAGTTAGCTTAAAACCAACTTCTGCGACAAAACGCGATGAATTGTGAGGGGCAAAATCTTGTTCTACTGCCGCATGGCGTCTTGTTGCTATGGTGACCAGAAACACATCATGCTGCCTTCACGTTTGTCGAAAAATCTGAATAGAGAGTTGTCACCAATGCCAATACAATATACCATACTAAAAACACAATGAATAGACCTACTAGGAGGCAACTTGGCTTCTGATTCGCAGATTCCGACTTGGGAGTTAAGGCGAAATTCAAGAGGTTAAAATTTATCTGCTTACTCTCAGTTAATACACATCTTTACTTTCGTGAACAGAGTACTGCCTCTTTTGCTGTTCAAACAATCCCATTCAGATTTGTAAAATCTCTATTCTTTCTGTGAAAACAAAACAAAAATGTTAATAATGATGATATAACAACAACAACAACAATAATAATAATTATATTAATAATAAAGATAATTACTTTTTTGTACAGCAATTTTTTAAAGCCAGAAGTTAAGTGCAAGTACCACAAGTCAGACAATGATTATTAAAGGGAAGCAAAGCCACAATTTAGAAGACTGTCATAGCAAATTCCAATTCAGTTTCTTATTCATATATTTGTGAGCGAGTGCCATATAGTTCCATTATATTCAAAAAATGCAGACATTTCTACGGCCGATATCTCCAAAACTCAGTAACTCACACCAGAACAATCTAGATGGATAAATAGGACTAGAGATAAGAGGAAAAATATGTATTCATCATAGTTGTCACGGCCATGATTCAATTCCAGAATCCATCTGCTGATGAATATCATGTGATACTTCATTTAAGATATCTTCACTAGCTCCTACATGAGGTTTCAACCATATCTCACGGTCTTCCTCAGTGAATGAATTTTGCTCACTTGTCATCTCAATGTCATCTCCATGACAATTGCGCAAAATCCATCAGTTGATGAAGGAAAGCTCTAGAAATAACTAGTAAATGGACCTTCAGTTAACAGAATAATTCCAGCATTATCCATAAAAATTGACCATCTACATTTAAATGCTGTTTAAAAAGTGTTGTTAGAAGACCCTCTATCACAAACCCAAAGGGTCTGGATGACTCAACAGTATCTCCAAACCTCATGGTAACTAAAAAAGCTACATCTACACAATGAACTCTTTCATTCGACTTTGACCTGACAATCAATGTCAGAGATTTTATCTGCGTCTTACAGAGATAAAATCAAGGCCAGACAATAGCCAAGGTGATATTTTATAGACTTTTTGTTGTAAAATCTGTCTATGTTTGCTCGCTTACTGGATTCTATTGTAAACGCCGACATCATATCATGTTTCCTTAACAACCACTTATAAAATTATTAAAACCCTCTGAAGCATTGAACATATTGTTCTTGGCAGGCTTTTAATAATGCAGTCCATCTCAAAGGAGAGTTTGAGTCATGTGAGATAAACTTGTTATTATTATCATACAACCCTGAGTTGTAAAATGATCAATAATTCTCTCTTGTATCTTGTAATGTAACATAAGATGAGCACTGCTTTAAAACAGAACAGTTTAAAATGTTCCTGGTACTATAGCAAAGTCTGGCAGTGTTGTAATGGTGACAGTTGTAATTGCCACCTGCAAGCCATTGATACCTGCAAGAATCAGAAACAAGTACTTTCTTTGACCATGGTATAAAACAACTTCTGTACCATTTTGTAACCACCACAATTTTATCACTGTTTTGCCAATTAATTTCTTTGTGTATAAATTGTTCCAAATAAAGTCTCCTTCAACACCACACTCACAAATTATGCCACTTAGAACTATTTCTTCAGGTGTTAAACTAGTATGAACAACACAGAAAATAATTGTGTGGGTGAATATTAATTTGAAAGAAAAAGTGTGACTGACTAACCTATCAACTATTATAGTGTCACCTTATATTTGGACTTAATGTAGCTAGTCTATATCACTTCAAAGATTGGGAAATTGGATGACAGGCTGAGATCGTCATACTCTCTATATCCAAGTTGTCACAAGTCCAATCACATGCATCATCCATCCACTGTACAGTATGTCCCTGCCAAAGTGTTGCAATATACAAGGTAAACGCCTTCTTTAAAAGGTTTGTAAAATTATCCCAACTGAGAGGAAGGGCAGAGGGTTGAATTAGTAATAAAGTTGCAGTAACCGAAAGGGTTAAGGGCTGCAAACGGATCTCTTCTTTCATAACTCCCCTCCTGTTCATATTGACTATGCTTTACAGCTGTGTGACCATAAAATTACATTCATAAAGTGGTAGGATTATGGAAAACTGCCACTCTGTTAAAGTCAAACAACAGAATGGATCATGAGATAAATCACTTGGAGATTACAAGAGAATGAAGGGAACAACAACAGTATTATCATCCTTTACTTGATAAGAAATGTAGAAGAATTAAATGCTGCAGTTTACCATTTCAACATTCAATTATTCAGTTATTACAGATTCATGAAGAGAATCTGCTAAAGTAAATCTTTTTCGCTGTGGTAAAGCATGCAAATGCTTAAAAATACTGTAATACATCCTGCTTTGAGCTTCGTTTTGGCTCAATTTCCACAACCCTCTAATGTTTGATTGTTACACAAAGTCTTATGGTTTTGTCTTCCTAACAAGACTGTAGCTATTATTATTTTCAGGGAATATGGAGACCTGAGGTATAGTTTTTTTATTTAAAATCTTTTAATGTTACAAATGGTGGGTTTGTAAAAGGAGATAGAGATTTTTTAGACTCTGCATCGTTAAATTTGACATTGTAAGCCGAGAAAAATGAAAAAAATACACAAATGACTAAATACAAGTTTTTTCCACGAGTATTTATTTCTATTAGGGTACAGCAACCTGTTGCATCAACTGATTGTAAGTTTGATCAGAAGTTTGAGTGTAAAGCCAAGACTTACTGCTACCTTGTAACTGGTGAGTTTCACACTAAACACCCACTATGATCAGTTGCCCCATCTCTATGTATATTACTACTAAGTCAACTATAATCAAAACATTGTCACAGAGAGAGAAGTTTCCCCCTATTTCCAGTCTTGATGCGAAGCTAACTGCTGCTGGCTCCAGCAACATATTTACCATAGAGGCATGATAATGTTTATGTCAATCTTCTTATCTAACTCTTGGCAAGAAAGAAAATGCAAAAATATCAAAATATTCCTTTAAAAGCTATCATTGTGTAATGTTCTCACATTTCTAATATCTCAGTGACAAACTGCAGAAAGTCAAGTGTATTTTGGAACAACTGGAAGAGCTTTTACATTCAGATAAATTGATAATCTTCTTGAAAACCTCTATAGCCCTTCCTCTGATTAACTTCTGAAAACTTATTTTCAAAAAGTTAAAAGTACAGTAAAATTATAGTTAAAAGTCAGTAATAATCTGTATGAAAATATGTGACAGCGCCAGGTTTGTCTTTACCAGGTGAACCTGGTATTTACAATACAATTGTTAATGTATCACCTGGTACAATAAATGGGAGGAGAGATGCTACCCATGGCTACATATAGAAGTTCACCTTCCACCCTTGCATGCATTGTCTCAGTGTGGTGCTCCAACACAGGCAGACAACATGGGGGAAGGTTTCTACATCAGTAAAGCTGTTGGGATAGTTGCTATCATCTTGTCTGCAGGGGCCCTGGCTACTATCATAGCTCTGTCTGTTGTTTACTCCCAGGAAAAGGCTAAAAATAATAATGATGTCTCGCCAACAGATGGAACAACAACAACAACATTTAACCCCCCCGTTACACCTCCCCTGTCCAATGAACTTTGGGACAAGTACCGGCTGCCCAAGAGCCTGGTGCCGAACCACTATAACGTCACCCTGTGGCCGCGACTGACTCCAGATGTGACAACTGGACTCTACATCTTTACTGGTAAGGCTTTATAATACTCATGGCTGATCCTCTGGAGCCAGATGGTTTTCTTTCATACAAAGTAGTTGCATTCACCTGGTATTCAGGGTCTCACTCTATCTTACTTAATCAATTAAAACCAGCAGGACCTTGGAGGCATTCCTTTGAGAGGAAAAGGGGGAAACTGACAGAGGGTTGATAAGTTACAGCTTTAAGAGGGTTTAATGTAAAAAGAAAACAAGACTTAAAGAAAAAACACCTATCCTTTAATAAACCTTCTGCTTGCAAATTTTGGATCCGGGTGTATCAAAGTTTTATGGCCTAATATAAAGCACTCCTTACCTTCTTAATGTCTTTGCTAATGCATTTTTAAATCCCTGTCCACACCTGATCTACTCATACAGGTGTGTGACTCATTCATCTCAGTTGAATTTGGAAGCAATCCTACAAGTTTCATAAGGTCATTACATTTTATATACTGTACAAGATATAAATTCCATGGTTACAACACTAACCTCGGAGAGTTAGGGAGGTGTGAGTTAGCCATAGTCTTTACACACCCAGACAGCCTTGAAAAGAGGTTTATACAGTCAAAATAATGGTGTGTGCATGCGCAGGAGCTTTAAATATTACCTACACCCCCCACCTCGTCACTCTTTCGCTCTCAACCTAGCCAGTCGAGGCAGATGGCTGCCCTGCCTGGTTCTGCTCGAGGTTTCTGCTTATTAGTTTTTCCTTGCCACTGTCACCTAGGGCTTGCTTATGGTGGGAATTGTTGGGTCTCTGTAAATAATATTATAAAAAATACAGTCTAGACCTGCTCTATATAAAAAGTGCCTTGAAATAACTTCTGTTATTATTTGGTGCTATATAAATTTCATTTAATTGAATTTGTGAAATTAAAATAAAATTGGATCAAGGGTATTTTATACCACTTTTAACAGCAGATATTGGATAAAATTATTAACAATATGAACTCAAGGTCCTTACTCGCTTGTTCTGGAGCTTTTCTGGACTACATTTTGTGGTCATCTGAGCAGAGAAAATTCTGCTGTCCCGTGAAAAATGTTTGCGAGTGGGCATTGTAATCGGTCACAACTCACAAGGCTTAAGGCTTAAGTTTGGGAACCACTCGTCAAGGCGATATAACAGACATAATCTGTTTGGATTCAGATTTTCAATTTCCACCAGCTTTGTCAGGTACTGGAATATGAAAATTCTAATTTGAGCAAATGGGTTGGGGTTGGGTAGAGCTGAGGTTTCTTACTACTGCTGATCACAGTCTTAAGTTATTCCATGCTGTTTCAGGTGAGTCCAGTGTGGAGTTTGAGTGTGGTGAGGAGACTGACCTGATTCTTATCCACTCCAATAAGCTGAACTACACCAAACTTGAGAATGACCACTTGGCGAGGCTCATCTCAGTCACTGGAGTCAAAGCCCCTTCAATCAAGTCTTCCTGGCTCCAGAATGTGACCCAGTACTTGGTCTTGCAGCTGGATGGTAAACTGATGAAGGGCCACAGGTACCACCTCTTCACTAAATTTACTGGAGAGCTGGCTGATGACCTGGGAGGCTTCTATAGGAGCGAATACATGGAGGATGGAGTTAAAAAGTATGTGTATTTGGTGTCAGATGATATGCTTTGAAACATAACTAGGCAAAAAAAAGCTCCAGTAGCCAGCGATGACCGAAAATAAATTATCCAAATAAGTTACTCCAAAATTTATTCACATGTTCCGTCTTGTTTGCTGGCAATGGAATCACCATTGTTTTGTTATGGTGGTGGTCACCTCTTTACAAGGCGCCCCATGCAGCCACTCTGCTTTGTAGTTGTTGGTTGACAAAGGGTTTTAAAGCCTTGCATTGACGGTCCTAAAGTAGCAGTCTCACTTTAACATTTCTATTTATAAATGTGTATCTTGTGAAACAAGATAAAATCTGTAGTGGAGCATTTGGAAAGTGAACTTTTATGGGATCAAATTAGGGTCATTAATATTTTGAGCTTATGAAATGATGATCACAGATAATTTCACAGCCTGCAGTTTTATGTCATCTTTTGTGCGTGTGCACACAGATATAATTTGCACATTTGTAAAAAGGTTTTGCAGCTGTAGATATATTTTGTGTACGTGTAATTAAAATCTGTGCAGGAATATTTTCAACAGTGAGGTTTCAAAGTCTCAGAGACGGACAAATTAATGTTCTATTTTTGTGTCCGACACTAAAGTTGCAAACACGAATTTTGACCCCATTTTAATGGTTAAGTACTAGCCAATCAGTACTTGCCCACTGACCATCTGAAGTGAAAAACTTTCAAATCAGGGTAGCGCGTTCATCTGTAGTATGCTGGAGTCAGCATGGAGAGGAGCCAGAGGCGCTTAATAAGCACACACATCGTAATTAACTAGATAAATCAAGACAGCTGTGTGCATCAAAGAGTTCCTTAAGTTGCATATAAACTAATGGCTTATCTCAACGTTTGTTGTTGTTCCGTTTGAACAAGTAATGTTAATATTCACACAGTCTGAGAGACAAACACACAAATGTCCAATTTTTGTATGCGACACTGAAGTTACAAGCTACAAGCAAAGGGTTCCAATTTACAAGAACGAATTTTGACCCTGTATTAAATGCATGTGCTGACTAGCCATACAGCACGTTTCCCACTAACTATCCAATCAGAGGAAGTTGATCTTCTGATCATGCAACGTTAACAGTTATCTTTGTTGTGTACGATAAAACCTTAACATTTGTGATTTTGGAGCACAACAACAATACCAAATAAGGAGATCAACATGATGCTTCATATGTACCACAGGTGGTATGCTGAACATGTCAGTAACGTTTTAACTAGATATAGCAATACCGCTCTGCATGCATCCTGGAGTTACTGAGTTATTCATATTTAGTTTGTGTGGTCATTGGCTAATGTCTTAGCTAACTACAGTCTGTTGGCTAATGTTTATTGTGCTATTTCAACAAATAACGTTAATATTAAGGAAAAGTTGAGGCTGTGAAATTATTTGTGAACATCATTTCACAAGCGCAAAATATTATTGACCCTAATTTAATATTTTTCACTTTTAATAGAGCCAGGCTAACAGTTCCCCCCTACTTCCAGTCTTTCTGCTAATCTAGGCTAAAGACATCTAGGGTGTGCTTGACTGGGCTAGATTAAATTGATATAAAAGTTATGAACTGGTTTGTGGTGTTGGTTTGTTTCTTTAAAACAAAATCAGGCTTCATTTATCTTTTTCTTGTTAGGGTTGTTGCTACTACTCAGATGCAGCCGACAGATGCCAGGAAGGCTTTCCCCTGTTTTGACGAGCCAGCTATGAAAGCTATTTTCTGCATCACTCTGATCCATGACCCTAAAACTGTAGCCCTGTCCAATGGCGAGGAAAAAGGTTAGTTGCACTACAATGATAATTGGACAAGGTTATTTTCACAGTTTCAGACAAAATCAATGGAGTGTATGAGGAAGACGATGCTGGTCGATGATGATGAGAGAGTTTTTAGGGTGAACTATGACTGGACAACAGGATGTGATAGGCATTTTTACTAAATAATTGAAATTGTAACTAAAGTATAAGAAAACTGTTTAAAACGTGTTCTTGAAATGTTTAAAATAAATTGTGTGACCCTAGGTAGTAGCATAAATAATGAAAATAAACTAAAATAAAAACTGTATTCAATTAAATTTCATTTCTCGTCCTCAGAATCAAGCAGCCACATCATTGAGGGTCATCCTGTGCAGAAGACAGTTTTTGAGCCAACTGAGAAAATGTCCACGTACCTGTTAGCGTTCATTGTCAGTGACTTTACCTTCATCAATAACACCATTGATGAAGTTTTGGTAATTGACCTCCCAAAGTGGTTTTGTCCCTTTTTCATGAATTCAGTTTGTATTTCCAGTAAACTTAGAGGTGTGCATTCTGCCAAGGTGTCTTTTTTGATACTACTACTCTGCAGTGGCGATTCTAGAATCTGTTGGGGCCCTAGGCTAAAATTCCCAGTGGGGCCAACCAACCAGCATTTATCACCATTATGTTATAAATAATATGACACAGAAATGTTCACACATAGTATTTTTTTTAAACATTATTAATATAAAGAACATCAAAAAACCTTGCCATTTTCTAAATATAAAAACAAACATAACTTCAGGAACTGATATAAGAAAAAAACGGTATATATTGTCATAAAGAATATTTAGAGGGCATGACATATGTTATCAATTAGAGAGAGGAATCCTGAACTTACAGTTTTCATTATCAGCATTTGGAGGGGTCACTTAATCATTTCTTTTACTGCTGTCAGAAACTTCAATAATGATCCTGAGCAGAGATTAGAAAGTGATATAGTAGTCTATATGTTACTTATCATTTTAATGAAGTCAATTCAAAATGCTTTTATATTATAGCATTAGAATTCCTCATGTTCAACTTGTTCTCCTTATACATAGCTTTCATTATTCATAGCTTTGTTGTATTATCATAATTGTATTTGTTGGACCCTAATGGTTAGTCTCCCTTAATTAACACATTTAAGAACTATACTTTTAAAGAGCTTAAAGTTACACACCCTGGTATTATTATAGTGCCAAATAGCCCTCAACACAGTTGACTTTCTTTCTTTCTTTCTTTTTTACAGTTTTGAAACTGATTAGTTTTAATCCTCAGCCAATTTCCTGTAGTTTCTTCACCCCAATATCCCTAGGTATCTACATTCTTTACAAACAGCACAGTCATTCTCTATTCAAGTAAAACAAAAGTTTTGTACTTGTACTCATCCAATTGATGTCATTGTAAATAATGTAGTAGAGTATGGTTTGGAGAGAAGCACACAAATTAATGATATAATACAAATGTTAAGCCATTAGGTGATTTGAAAATTTCTGACTCTGTCCCCATCCAGTGTTAGTATCTAGAAAGACACTGTTGCAGAAAACAATATACGAATTTAAATATTCAAGATGATTGGGCTGATACAAAACACATAGACTGCAGCAGCTGGATTGTTTCATTATTCTACAAACAGAACATTATTATGCACCAGAACGATTTTATAGATAATTTAAATCTAATAAAATAAATCTACAAATAGTGGCGCTAATATCATTTAATTAAGGTGGTATCCATAATCATAACCACAGAGATCCCATGGTTTCTGATAATTATATTCAAGCTAACAGAAATGTGCATAATGAGACTATGTAATGTGTTTCATTGTGTGATCGGTTTAGATCCGTATCTTCGCCCGGAAGCCTGCTATTGCTGCTGGGCAAGGAGAGTATGCCCTTAAAAAAACTGGACCTATCCTTAAGTTCTTTGAGGAGTATTACAATTCCAGATACCCTCTACCCAAGTCTGGTAAGTCCACCACCTGGATATAAATGAGTCTGGTTTAAAGACTGATATAGGCCTACAAAACAAGATTGCAAGTTGCCCAGAAAGTAAGTTTTGTGCAAAAAAAAAAGTGTTGAATATTTTTCTTTTTCTGCTTCACGTGATTTACTGTAAGTACGTACAGTACACCTACCTATGTACACATTAACGTAACATGTAATACTCTGATTTAATGGTTCCACTCCCATGCAATCATGTTTACTGCCATCGCGTGCGTTTTTATGGTCAACCCCGAATATACCTCTTTTTGTAGACTGAGACACTGCCTGCCACTTTCAAAAAAACAGCCGTCTAAGCCATTTTGAAAACCATATAAAACCCTTGTCCTTCCTTCTTTTCATATTGTTTATTGATGCAAGACTTATCTGCTAATCACAAGGATGCTTCTGCATCTTTCAGCTGTGATTTTTTATGACAGGACTTTGGGAACAGGATCTGAAAAGATCACATACAATATCAATTATTAACAGATAAATCTTGATGACTAGATTGTTATACAGTCTTTCATGAAAGTTGTAGTCCATATTTGCTGACCTGCTACTCTCTCCAGATCAAGTTTTTACACTGGTGCCATAAGAACATAGTATTGGTCAACTTACAAGCAGGAGTTAATCAACCACAAATAATCTCTTTCCTAATGCAGATCAGATAGCTCTGCCAGACTTTAATGCTGGAGCCATGGAGAACTGGGGTCTGATCACATACAGAGAGACAGCACTGCTCTACGATGAAGTGTCCTCCTCCAACTCCAACAAGGAGAGGATTGCTACCATCATTGCTCATGAACTGGCTCACATGGTTAGATTTTAACACTGCAATCTATATCACTTCACAATGTGTATTATATGGTGATCACTGTTGTAACCCCTGATTGATATGATTCGCTCTTTAATCAGTTTGAAAAATTATTTTCCGTTGAAGAAAATATATTGGAATGATTTTACTTAACCTTGAAAGAGGTCAAAGCAGTCTCATTTCCTTGAAAGTCAAAGTTGAGTCTCAAATCATGTTCAAGCACGTTTGAAGTAAATTCTCAAGTCCTTGAAAGCAAGTCCAAGTCAAGTAACAAGTCTTATCAAAGCAAGAAACAAGTCAAATCTAAGGCCTTGAGAGGAATTTCAAGTCAAGTCTCAAGTCAAGTCTCAAGTCTCAAGTCTTGTCAAGGGAGGTTTCAAGTCAAGACGACACGTGACGACGTGCTGACGTAAGCGTTTTGTCTCCTTTCCGGTTACAGGTTTTTGTTTGTTACCTGTAGCGTGTAGTTTGCTGCTCTAGCTCAACACAGCTAATTTGTGCGACTCTTCATTACATTGACTAACTATCTGCTATAACGTTACATTTGAACGTTTATTAGTTTTGCCTAAGCACTTACGGCGCTTCAGTGTTGCTAGCTACCAGTCTCTACCTTAGCAGCTAGCAATGGCTTCTCTCCCTCTCTCTCCTTCTTCCTCTCCCGCTCTCTCTTGCTCGGTGTGTCAAATGTTT
>CM022474.1:29694089-29718787 GCA_011952105.1 Coreoperca whiteheadi
TCTATCTATCTATCTATCTATCTATCTCAATTCCATTTAATTTGCTACTTATGCTCCTGTGTATTGATGATTATTTTATATCTCATTCAGAAACACAGACCGGTCACCTGTCAATCAATCACTGTAGATATAGTGATTGTGCTAATTCATCAAACATGATGTCATCCATAGCAACCCTGCCCCTTTCACTTAGCTCATGAGGTCTCTTTTTGCCTTACTAAAAGTTGCCCCTCAGCAGCTTTGGGAATAGCTATAAAGAGGAAACTCTCGGCTAGGAACTTCTAGTGCCATTTGTGCCATTTAGGAGGACTCCCAGTGTTAAGATATGATCCTTAGTGAATACGTCCCTAGATTTTTACTGTGAATTTATTCCTCACGTTGAAAATGTTTCAAGTCATACAGTATTCTGTATAAATTGATGTTATATGTTGTTGTATGTAAATATATCTATGCACATAATTCATACTCTGTGAAAAACAAAGTCCCCTTTGAAGATAATAAAATCTATCTTATCTATCAATTAATTTCAAATCAATTCAATGGGGCTTTATTGGCATGGGAAACAGACATTGCTGAAGCAAGTGTGAAATAAAAACATTCAAAAATAGAAGAAATGTGCTATTGACTTTTTATGCATATTGACTTTTTATGCAATTCAGCATGTTTAGTTTGGCATTTGGTCTAAACACATCTTAAGAGATTTTGTGGTGATAACAACGTCACACTACTTCTGCCCTTTGATTCCAAGAGACAATAGTTATATTTCACATGGCTAGAAGGTCCTTGCCAGGAAAACACAATCATTGTATATTTCATTTTTCTTGTGAGGACGGTCCCATCATTGCGGGGTACTACAGCTGAAAGCACAGACTGACTTGCAAAGTCTGGTGGTCTGGTTCATATCTTGGCAGAAAGCTCCAACATCTAAAAATTAAGAGTTAATTGGCTGAGTTTGCAGAAAATCACTTCTAGAAGACTAAAACAATAAAATGAATTTGGTATCCTACATTTTCTTGTTTTCGTGTGGTCTTGTCCACAACAATAATGACTCCGACCTCTCTTTCTTCTGTAGCCATAATTGATGGAATTCACGCATCAGGGTCTGACTGGGTGCTGGCCAACCTCAACATGGTGGGTTACTATAGAGTCAACTATGACCAGGGCAACTGGGACAGAATCCTAAATGTTCTGAGCACCAGTCATCAGGTAAGACACTGCTGTCTAATGCATAGTGATATTACCGGCTAAATTTTGGGAAAATTAGAATAATGTGTGTCCTCTGCTTTCATATGATGATTATGAATGTGTCTTATGTGAGTTGTTTTAGTAGTAGTAACAGGGATATTGCTCTTGTTTTTCAAGCTTATTCCAGTGATCAACAGAGCTCAGTTGGTGGATGATGCCTTCAACTTGGCCAGGTAAATCCTGCTAATACAGTATCACATAGAGACTTATAGTCATTAAGAGAATGTAGAAAAAATACCTTTTAACTTGTTTGTTACCTTCAGTTAAGCAATAATATTTTATTAAAGATGGTCTAGGCAGTGACATCCTCTTCATTACATTAATCAACAGTGTTGATGAGGGAAAAGTGGCACTGCTAGGGTGACACAGCTGCCACCAGATATTTTGACTCATGAGTTACAGTAGATTTAGGAAGGTACAACTATTATTTTATTATGTATTGAAGGATAAAACTGAGAACACTCAGACTATTAATAAATAATGATCAAGATGTAGAAATTTAGGATATCCCATTCATTTAATTTTTCACAACCTTGTAACCCCAAAGGGCAAAGATCATCCCTACAGTGCAGGCCCTCAATACCACCAAGTACCTGAACAACGAAAGAGAATATATGCCCTGGCAGTCAGCCCTGAGCAACCTGGACTTCTTCTACCTCATGTTTGACCGTAGCGAGGTTTTTGGTCCCATGCAGGTGTGCTTTCTTTCAGCCAAACATATCCACATACAAATCAAAATAGCAAAAACTCAAATAAGTTACTTTTATGATTTATGGAATTCTCATTTTTCCTTAGCTCTGTCTTCCTTGTTTTTAGGATTATCTGAGGAAACAGGTCACCCCTCTGTTTGAATATTACAAGAACATGACTGGCAACTGGAGCAATGTACCTGTTGGACACATGGACCAGTGAGTAAAGAGAAATATGTGGGCATCTGCTGTTCTGGAGATCATACTTTTCAAGAGCGACAATTACAAAATATGACACTTTCAAATTAGAGATTTAAATATTAAAGAACAGTATCTTTACAGTGAGGAAAATAAGTATTTGAACACCCTGCTATTTTGCAAGTTCTCCCACTTGGAAATCATGGAGGCGTCTGAAATTGTCATCGTAGGTGACAATCGTAGATTATGTCTCTCACAGTGGACGTGAGAGACATAATCTAAAAAAAAAATCCAGAAATCACAATATATGATTTTTTAACAATTTATTTGTATGATACAGCTGCAAATACGTATTTGAACACCTGTCTATCAGCTAGAATTCCTACCCTCAAAGACCCGTTGGTCTGCCTTTAAAATGACCACCTCCACGCCATTTATTATCCTAAATTAGATGCACCTGTTTGAGGTCGTTAGCTGCATAAAGACACCTGTTCACCCCATACATTCAGTAAGAATCCAACTACTAACATGGCCAAGTTTTCCAAAGACACTAGTGACTAAATTGTACACCTCCACAAGGCTGGAAAGGGCTACGGGGAAAGTGCCAAGCAGCTTGGTGAAAAAAGGTCCACTGTTGGAGCAATCATTAGAAAATGGAAGAAGCTAAACATGACTGTCAATCTCCCTCGGGCTGGGGCTCCATGCAAGATCTCACCTCGTGGGGTCTCAATGATCCTAAGAAAGGTGAGAAATCAGCCCATAACTACACATGGGAGAAAGTCATGTGGTCAGATGAGACCAAAATAGAACTTTTTGGTCATAATTCCACTAAACGTGTTTGGAGGAGGAAGAATGATGAGTACCATCCCAAGAACACCATCCCTACTGTGAAGCACGGGGGTGGTAGCATCATGCTTTGGGGGTGTTTTTCTGCACATGGGACAGGGCGACTACACTATTAAGGAGAGGATGACCGGGGTCATGTATTGCGAGGTTTAGGGGAAAAAACCTCCTTCCCTCAGTTAGAGCACTGAAGATGGGTCAAGGCTGGGTCTTCCAACATGACAATGACCCGAAGCTCATAGCCAGGATAACCAAGGACTGGCTCTGTAAGAAGCATATCAAGGTTCTGGCGTGGCCTAGCCAGTCTCCAGACCTAAACCCAATAGAGAATATTTGGAGGGAGCTCAAACTCCGTGTTTCTCAGCGACAGGCCAGAAACCTGACTGATCTAGAGAAGATCTGTGTGGAGGAGTGGGCCAAAATCCCTCCTGCAGTGTGTGCAAACCTGGTGAAAAACTACAGGAAACGTTTTACCTCTATAATTGCAATCATATTGAACATAGTATGAGTTAAACCTACCTTGGTATAACCATAACAGCATCATGGCAGTGAAAGCACTAAAAGAAAAAGCTCCAGTATATAATATAATTTCCAAATTCCAATTAAAATTTGTCTTCAAATATATAACTGCCCTCTCTCAAACACACTCTTACCAGTCTCACAACACTGCTTTCCAAACACCAGAGAGTAAACCAAATTATAAACACAGTAAGGAAACCTATTTAGAACATTGGAAAGAAGAAACTAAAAGCCAACGTCGATCAGAATGTTATCTAACCCTAAAACGAGATTATGAATTTGCCGAATATCTCTATACTGTCAGAGATAGAAAGCAGCGACAGATCCTAAACCAAGAACTGGCTCCCGTAACCACAAACTGGGAATTGAAAAAGGAAGACAAAAAATTATGGCAACTGTTACAAACCAGCTCAGGGAATGTAACAAGTAGGGAGCACACGCATGAAACTCAGTTTAAACAAGGGTAATTTATTAAACCAAAGCATAAGCCAACCCAAAAGACATTGACATCAACTGGATGCTGCTGTAGGAAGGGAGCCCCAGAGTGAAAACATAGGCTAGCTTTTATAGCACAAGGGCCCAGGTGAGCTTAATCTGCTGACGACCCTCCCATGTCAGCGATTTGTCAGCTGAGGTTGCCAGGAGAGTCTCCAACACAGTAAGAGGGGTGTCACAACAACCAAAAGAAAACAGAATATGTGGTCACTGTTTTGACAGGTGAGGTTGAGACAGTGGTGCACTTCCTCCTACAATGTAAAACATTCAATATTTTAATAGCACATTTCTTCAGTTTTGGAATATGTTTTTATTTCACACTTGCTTCGGCAATGTCTGTTTCCCATGCCAATAAAGGGAAACAGACATTGAATTGATTTGAAAGAAATTGATAGATAAGATAGATTTTTTTGTCTGCAAAGGGGAAATTCGTTTCCAGAGTGTGAATTACGTGCATAGATATATTTACATACAACAACATACAACATCAATTTGTACAGAATACGTAATGTGTAATTACCGATCTATGGAATTTAGGACTGCTTTGGAAGAGGGGAAAAAACTTTGGCTAAAACGTGTTTTTTTATTGTTAATAGAGCGTGGCCCCATTTCCTCAAAGCAGGTTAAGATTCAGATCATATTTGACAAATTATAAGTCAACAATTTACCCTTTTAGTTGGAGGCCCCAAGAAGTTGCGTAGTTTGCCTGATGGTAAAATCCACCCTTGAGATAATCTTAGCAGTAGCTTTTTGGAAACAGGGCCCTTGTTACACTGTGTACAATACAATACTAGTAATCTCTCATTTAAACATTTCAACAGATTTTTTGTGTCTGCAATTGTCATCGTTTAAGAAACTTTTGAACTAAAGTACGAAATATTTCCCTCATCAAGTAATGGCCTTTCAGATAATGTAACATATCTTCTTGTAGCAATACTGAAAGTCTTGAGCTCTTGGGCAACATAACGACTATTTCAGTCCACATGTACAGTTATGGTGTTTTTATTTTTTGGCTGGGAACTGAGAATTGTGTATTGTGTGTAAACTTATGGATTTCCAATCTTATTAGCATTATTTTAGTAACATTAGTCAATTGTAAGAGCTCTGGTTTGGCAAACAATCACTGTTTCATTCATATTTTAAGATCTTCCGAGCTAGCAGAGGTTTGCATCCCACTGGCTAATGATTGTGTTTAATAGTCAGTGTTAATGTGAATTATCTAGAAAAGCCATACTCTTCAAGTTTTTTTTCTGAGATTCTCTTAATAATACTTCTCATTCATGTTTCTCCTTTACCCAGGTATAATCAGGTAAATGCTATCAGCCTGGCTTGCAGGACAGGCCTTGCGGAATGCCAAAATCTGGCCAAGGATTGGTTCAATGAATGGATGGGCACTAAGAACAACAAGTGAGTGTATACATCATCCCAATGTGTAACTTATTTCCTATCCACTATTTAAATGAGACTTTACTGTACTTAAAATGCAACCATCTGTCCTGTTCATTCTTCAGGATCCATCCCAACTTGCGTTCCACTGTGTACTGTAACGCCATCGCAGCAGGTGGTGCTAAAGAGTGGGAGTTTGCTTGGTCACAGTTTAAAGACGCCACCATTGCAATTGAAGCTGATAAACTCCGTTCTGCCCTGGCCTGCACGAAGCAGCCCTGGCTGCTTAACAGGTCTGCTCATAGACAGTCTTGTTAATACTGTTATACAGTATACTACAGTGTATAACTGAAAATTACTGACCAGTATACACATGTATATGCTCTGCCCACTGTTCTGCTTGTACCTTTTCAGGTACCTGGACTACACTCTGGATCCAAACATGATCCGAAAGCAGGATGCCACCTCCACCATTGTCTACATTGCCAATAATGTGGTTGGTCAGTCTCTGGCGTGGGACTTTGTCAGGGCTCAATGGTCACATATTTTCACTCAGTAAGTACACAATACTTTTTAGTTGCTAACATCACTGCATTCCCATGAAAGATGAGAAACGGCCCCAGATTTGTAGTCTATAACTATATGTTTGTTAAAGTTAACCAAGTCTTCTCAGCATTGCAATTTGTCACGACATGACAATTTAAAAGGTGCTGAAATGGGCAGCACAGTTTTAAGTAGAAGGTGAGTAAGTAAGTTATAAATACAGATGTATGGTGTGTTAGGTAAAACATCTCTGTGACCAATGAATTTCACATGCCCAACTGACGGACAGGCACATAATAAAAGATCCATCGTCACATAATCATAATAGCAGATTTTCAATCAGGTTTATTATTAGTGACAGCTTTTATTGATCAAACATGCTCATTGTAAACCAAACTCTGCCTTAGATGACCTTTGGTCTTGACCTCTTATAAACTATGCAGGTCTCCTCTTAACAGACATAACACGAGTGCAGATTATAGTTTCACTACACTTGAATTAAGATAGTAGCGCCATTTCTTCTTGTAGTTCATCTTATGGTCTTATTGGATTTTTGCAACTTATTAATAAACATGCTCCATTGCGTAAGTTTAGAGTCAAGGGACGAGACAACCCTTGGTTTTTCGACGGAGCTTAGCAAACTTCTTCATGAGAGGGATGTGACTTGGGCAAAGGCCGGGAAATCAGGGGTGGAGGCCGAAAGGATTAGTTTCAGACGATTCAGAAACCAGTATACGGCAGCAGTCCAACATGCCAAATCTGAATACTATCTCGCTATCTCGCGGCTACTACAGACAATCTAAATAACCCTAGGATTTTTTGGAAGTCTATCAAGTCAATTTCTTTAACCCTTTAAGCGCCAAAGTCGCAAAATTACGACAAGCAATGTAACTGGAAAAAACAGCTGCTACGTCCGGTTTACGTGCTAAATCATGATTCGACCCTCTTCCACTAGATGTCAGACACCCTGTACTTCGTTTATAGCCCACTATTACCATGTGTTGCCATTCAAAATTTCGTAGAAAAAGACCTCAAACACACGTCTTCTGTTAGCGTCTCAGTGCGAGTGTTATTGCCGGGAGACCGGCTCAGTGGAAGCAGCGTTCTCTACATGCTAGCTGGAAAACGTGAAAACGGCAAATAAAAAATACACTCGTGATGAAGCTTTGTCTTTTTTAATGGCTGACTTAGATTCTGAGGGAGAACATCGGCCTGTAGATTATTTTCAGCCGAGTGAAAGTGAGAATGAGAGCGAGCGTGAGAGTGCGTGTGCGGCCGGGGATGAGTGCTTGTTGGGCGGCACCTCTGCTGGTCAGTATACACGGAGCACACGCCGTTTTCCCCCAAACTTTGCCCAACATAAATGAAAGAAACGAGGGGGAAACTAGTCTCTGAAAAACTACAAGCTATGCCATTTGGATAGATAAGAACAGATAAAGCTTCTGCAACCAAACACCTACATTACATGTATATATTTCTCATATCTATTTCCATACATTTTACTAGTTATGGTAAATTTAAAGTTGTAGTTATAATTTACTAATGTTGCTTTACAAGTTACCTTTATTAATCATTTTTTATTTTTATAAAACGCAAAAAACCTATTAAAATTTGTTCATCATCCTGTATGGACTGAAAATAACATAACTGCCAATATATAACGTCATAATATGCAAATTAGATGCATACAATTATTTCACTCATATACTTTGGGTCATACCTGACATTTTTCTAGTTTAGAGTAGGACTCTATCTCTTATCATTTTCAAACCACAGCCTTTTGAAATTTGGATCTCAAAAATCTGTATTTTTTAAAATAAACCGTGGCGCTTAAAGGGTTTATTCATAATATCATAATATCATAATGAACTGCCTCCCTATATCATCAGGGAAAAAATTACTATCTTGGACATATCAGTGATGCTAGAATGTTTTAATGAACATTTTGTTGCATCTGGTTCTTTGACCAATTTCTACCTTCAAAAACCTCTCCTTCTGATGGTAATGCCGCTGGAAGATGTTGTGTTGGCCAGCCTTTTTCTTTTACCTTTGCCCCGTTTTCAATCGATGATGTACATAAAGCTCTAATGTCGCTGGACATCAAAAAGCCTGCTGGCCCAGATTGTTTAGAGCCTTATTTTTAAAAAAATGCTGCAGATTTTATTGCTAAACCGCTGATGTATATTTTTAATTTATCTTTGGCTCAGAATGTTATGCCATCAATCTGGAAATCTGCCCATATCCTCTCCTTGTTAAAGGGAGGAGATCCTACCTTGCTAAACAACTATAGGCCTAGAATGATTAGTAAGTGAGCAATTAAAAGAATACCTGAGTGTTAATAATATTCTCTCAGAGTTTCAGTTGGGTTTCCGAAAGGAACATAGTACCATCTCTGCTTCACTGAAGGTTGTGAATGACATCATTGAGGCATTGGACAGCAAAAAGATGTGTGCAGCTCTTTTCATCGATCTTTCTAAAGCTTTTGATACGGTGAACCATTGTATTTTAAAACAGAGATTGCTCAACATTGGTCTTTCTGAGAAGGCAGTTGGTTGGTTTGAAAATTATCTCTCAAATAAGACTCATTGCGTCGTATTTTTATGGACTCATCGTGCGGGGGACAGTTGTGCCCGCATCGTAGTCGAGTCCCATACAACCCCCAGGAACGTAGTCTGCTGGGAGGGCGTCAACATGCTTTTCTTGGTGTTGATTCTCAGCCCCAAGCACCTCATATGGGCCAGTACGACATCTCGATGCCGCACTGCCACATCGTACGACGTGGCCAGAATGAGCCAGTTGTCGATGTAGTTGAGTACACGGATGCCTTGGAGCCTCAGCGGAGCAAGTGCTGCATCCATGCACTTTGTGAAGGTGCGAGGGGAAAGAGACAGGCCGAAAGGAAGAACCCCATACTGGTACGCTTCGCCCCCGAAAGCGAACCTCAGGAACTTCCTGTGACACGGAAGGATGGAGACATGGAAGTATGTCTATCATGACGAACCAGTCCTCGAACTGGATCTGACTCACTATGCTCGGAATGGTGAGCATCTTGAACCCGTATCTCTTCAGAGACCAGTTCAAAGATCTGAGATCTTTTATATCCTTCTTGGGAATGATGAAGTACCGGCTGTAGAACCCGGACTCCTTGTCCGGCGGAGGAATACGTTTGATAGCCCCCTTGACCAACAGGGAGCGTACTTCTTGTTCCATTACCCGCACCTGCTCGTCCAAACCACTGAACTGAACTGAAGCCTGTACCCCCTCATATATTCAGGATGCATGACCATGCGGTGAGATAATCTGCTAAGGGAACCAGCCTCTCGGGGCCAGCCACGGGTATCATCCGAGCCCCCTCTCCGACTCCCTGAAGTGGCAGCCCGGCAGGACCTAGCCGAGGAAGGATTTGGCTGCAGGTCTTTCAAGAAGCAGCAGGAGCAGCGTGCGTATGTGGGGAAGCGATGTGGCCCGAAGAATACCAGACGGCAGGAGCACAGCACCAGTTCCCCAAGAACTTTGGGGCGAGGTCGACCTCAGTCGCTCCACCCATGGAGGACAGCTCTCAGCGGTCCAGCCCCGGCTAGGACCGCTTCGGCATCCTTTTAGCCTGGATGACCTCCCTCAGGTTGGCCCTCGACTGGGAGGACGCCCTGCGAGAGTGCTGTCTCCTCTGCCAGACTCCCTCGGGAGGGACGCGGGAGGCGACACTCTGCTTCTGCACCTCCCGGTGCGACGAGCTGGAGGACTGGGGCCGCTCACTCAAGCCTCGGCCCGAGGAGCCTGAACACCGCGGAAGGAACTGCTGGAAGGCAGCTGACTGCTTCCGTACTTCCTGATAGCGGTCAACCACGGTGGTTACCGCGTCGCTGAACAGGCCTACAGGAGAGATCGGGAAAAAAGGAGGAAGAGCTTATCCCTCTCTTTGATCCCCGACAAAGTCAGCCACAGGTGCCTCTCCGCACAAACCATGCCTGCCATGGAGCGTGCTGACGGCACGGGCCGCCTCCTTGGTGATCTGGAGGGACAAATCTGTTGCCTTCCGCATCTCCACAACATCATCCGGCGCAGGGCCCTCCCCCTCGTCGCGCTCCTGCAGGAGGTCGGCCTGGTATGCCTGCAGCACCACTAGGGTATGCAGACAGCCACCAGCTCAACCTGCCGCACCTTAAGCCCTGTCCACTAACCTGGATGTCTCCCGACAGGGCTTGGAGGGCCTTCAGAGAAGCGGCGGTCCCAGGTGAGAGATTAAACTAGATTAAGTTTGGCCACTGCACGCAACAGCACCTCCACCAGTTCATCTATAGCGGGCGTGTGGGGAGGCCGTTCCCCCTTGCCCGCCTCGGTGCTCAGCTCCAGGGACTCCTTAGAGGCGGAAGGCGGGAGGACATCTGGAACGTCAGCTGAGGATGAGAAAAGTGCCTCAGCAGTCCCCATCCCCGTAGACAGATTCAGCTGCGAGCCGTCGGTCAGCCCCACGAGCCTCACGGCTGCTGAGGCAGCACGGCGTCGCAGGTCGTGGGGCTGACCGACCCTATCAAACACGGTCAGCACACTAGCGCAGCACCCTCAGCGGCACCAGGTCACACGCACCGCAGGCCGCTCCCTCGAAAGCGGCCCGGGCGTGCTGCACACCGAGACACTGAACACAAAGCTGATGCGTTGCACAGGACAACAAATTCTGTAGATTGAAATATAAACTGGTTTATATCCTTCCAACAGTGCAATAATGGTATAGCCATGTGCAGCAAAAAGCTTCTTCTCTTATTCTATACTTAACCCCGGGTTCTTTCTCTCTTGAGCCCTGTTAAAAATACTTTATAGTCAACATTTTTAGTGAATGATGAGAAACGCATCGAATAACTGATACAGAGATTAATGTATGTCATACAGAAAACAAATAGTTAATATTTTTGTATTTGTACTGGATATATCTGCATAATTGATTAATCTGAAGCCAAGTGAAGTCAAGCATGCAGTATGATGAAGATAAAGATGTGTATAATCCATTTACAATAAAAGGTAAAAATACATTTAGGCCTTTATTACAATTCCTGTCTTTTTGATTTGCTGTGCCTTGTAGAATACATTTAATTTTACAGCTGAAAACGCAATTATTAATAAAAGGAAAGAGGAATCTGCCTGCCTGTGAAGTTACTATTAATTTGCATACAAATGACCCTGATTATCTGTATGTCTTGGCTTTATTTTCTCTTATAGGTATGGTGGTGGATCGTTCTCTTTCTCCAACCTCATCAACGGTGTTACGAAGCGATTTTCCACTGAATTTGAGCTTCAACAGGTTAGATATTCTAGATTTTTTTTGTCCACAATTTCTAGTTCCCTTTCAAAAGCTTCACTCGATACTGCATGAAGTATGCATATGGGAACGTCTTTACGTGAACTGGCTGTGAAAAGTGTGTTTAAACACGTCAATGACATTGACGCAGCGTAACTGAGCCCCGGGTGCCAGCCTTCAGGTTTTTTTGTTTTCAGACCGTTACTGTGTGGTGTGTGAGCTGGTGTTGTTAGCTGATATTAATAGACAGTATGAGTGGACAGAAGCGTTGCGTGCCTCCATGTTCTCGTCTTTTGGCAGACGCGGATACGCACGACTACTGCATTGTTTGTTTGGAGGAAGAACACGTTGCCACGGCGTTTGACTCAGTGGGACGCTGTGGGCTCGCCTCAGTTACTTTTGGTCCACACCGGCGCTGCGGTCATGGGGCTCTCAGATGGATTTGGCTGACGAGCATGGGACGGGCCAGCTCTTTTCGCCTGCTCAGTCGTCAGATCCATTTGTCCTCCCGCGTGATCCCGAAGCGAGCTGCGGCGCTTCTTCGGCTCACGTGGGGGACAATGAGGAAGTGGATTCCCTCAGGTCTGCGGACCCTGAGCGGCCACTAGAACAGATTCCTCGCTGGAATATGTCCGTTGAGGAGCTGCTGGAAGTGGTGACGCAAGCGGTGGCCAGACTCCAACTGGACTGGCTCTGTGAGGAGGAAGCCCCCAAACGGAGTAAGCTAGAAGACTGGAACTGTCTCAAGAGATACTTCCTGGTTCCCAAGAAGGAAGGGGGGGCTGCATCCCATCTTAGATCTTGGAGGCTTCATCCGTTTGGTCAAGGTACTCAAGTTCAAAATACTAAGATGGTCGTGCTATGAAGATGGTCGTGTCGCAAATCCAACATTGCGATTGATTCATCACGATCAATCTAAAGGATACATATTTCCACTTAGAAATATTACCACAACACAGGAAGTCCCTGAGGTTTGCTTTCAAGAGCGAAGCTTACCAATTTGGGGTTCTTCTGTTCTGCCTAGCCTTATCACCCCGCACATTTACAAAATGCATGGATGCAGCGCTGGCTCCTTTGCGACTCCAGGGCTTCCGCATTTTGAATTACATCTGGCTAATACTTGCACAATCGTGAGAGATGGTGCTTCAGCACAGAGATATTGTACTGGCTCATCTGGTTTCTCTTGGGCTGCGACTCAACGCTGGGAAAAGCGTTCTTTCTCCTGCCCAGGGAACGACTTATCTGGGAGTCGTTTGTCTCATCTGTCTCCCGCTCGGATCGAGACCATTCGGTGTACCCTAAGCAAAGTCAGGCTAGGTCGACACCTTGCTGTTTATCAGGGTCAAAGGTTGCTTGGACTCATGGTGTAAGCATCTGCGGTGATCCCTTTTTAGGGCTGTTACACATGAGACTTTTGCAGTTGTGGCTCAGAGTCAGGGGATTTCATCCAAGGGCCAATCCTCGGAGGCTAATAAAAGTGACGTCGTACACTAACTATGTGGTTCAGACCCTGGTTCCTTACCTTGGGTCCCACTCTCGGCGTACCTTGTCGTTGCAAGATGCTAACGACGGACACTTCCCTGAAGGGCTGGGGTGCGGTCTTAAGTGGTCGTCCAGTCCAAGGGCAATGGGAGGGTCATCAGCTCGGGTGGCACATCAATTGCCTAGAGTTAATGGCTGTATTTCTGGCCATGAAATACTTTCTTCCCCAGTTGAGAGGATGTCATGTCTGGACAGTACAGCGACAGTCTCATATATAAATCACCAGGGTGGTCTGCGTTCATGCAATCTGAACAGGATAGCGAGACAGATTTTTCTCTGGGCCCAGGACAAGCTCTGGTCACTCAGGGCAATGTACATTCCGGGGCAACTGAATATGGGAGCAGACTTTCTGTCCTGACACACTTTATTCATGGGCGATGGGAAACTCCACCCAGAGATTGTCAGTCAAATATGGACCAGATTTCACAGAGCGGAAGTGGACCTCTTCGCCTCTTCTCAGACAGCGCAATGTCCCCTCTACTTTTTCTCAGTCTCCTAGCTCCGCTGGGTTTTCGATGCGATGGCTCATAATATGCACCTGTATGCCTTCCCTCCCGTCGCTCTACTGCCGGAAGTTCTAGCCAGGTTTCACCAACAAGGGTTCGACCTTATTGATTGCACCTCGGTGGCCGAGCCAAATATGGTTCTTGGAGATAGTGTCTCTCCTCAACGGCCTGCCGTGGGCGATTCCGGTGAAGAAGGACCTTCTGTCTCAGGCAGGGGGCACAATAATCCATCCCAGGCCCGACCCGTGGAACCTTTATGTTTGGCCCCTGAAGGGTACCAGCTAAGGACCACTGGACTGTCGCCTGCAGTTGTCGAAACCATTTTAAGTGCTAGAGCTCCCTGTACCAGGAAACTTTATGCCGGGAAATGGAGCATCTTCGACAGGTGGTGCGTGACGCAGTGGGTTGATCCAGTTACCTGCCACGTTGCTTCAGTTCTGGTTTTTCTGCAAGAAAAGTTGCTCGCAGGAACTTGCCCCTCCACTCTCAGGGTTTATGTGGCCGCTCTCTCAGCTTGCCACACCCCGGTGGATGGGGTACCTCTGGGGAGGCATCCTCTGCTGGCCCGTTTCATTCGCAGAGCCAGGCGGTTGAGGCCTCCCGTAAGAAACAAGACTCCTTCATGGGACCTAGCTATTGTCCTTGAGGGTCTGGTTGAGACCCCCTTTAAACTGCTAGAGTCAGTGTCTGACAAACCTCTGACTCTAAAGATGGTCTTTCTTATGGCAATAACACAATACGACAATAACAGAGCCTGCATATCGGTTTCTCCATCCTGCTTAGACTTTGCCCCTGGTATGGTTAAAGTAATTTTGCATCCTCATCCTGACTACCTACCCAAGGTCCCTTTGTCAACCGCACATCCAGTCACTCTCGAAACCTTCTGTCCTCCGCTGTTTGTAACACTGCAGCAGGAGAGATTTCATGGACTGTGTCCAGTGCGTGCTCTCCAGGCTTATGTCCACCGCACTAGCCAGTGGCATAAGTCTGAGCAGTTGTTTGTTTGTCATGGGGGCCATAACCGAGGTTCTGCTGCCTCCAAACAGACCATGTCACATTGGGTCAGAGATGCTATTGCCCTTGCTTATGAGGCACGCGGTCAAGCTTCGCCTATAGGGTTAAGGGCAGGGGGGTCGCCTCCTCTACTGCTCTAGCAAGGGGTGCCCCCTTACAGAGTGTCTGTGATGCGGCAGGCTGGTCGTCTCCGCACAGATTCATAAGATTTTATAGTTTGGATGCTCATTCGACTCCGGGCTCCCATGTCCTTGAGTCGGCATCACAAGCTACTATCTGAGGACTCCTGCACTCTGGTGCACACCTACACAGCCGTAGGGGGTCTGAACACCATCAGCACGGCGTTGTGGGTATTCTCGTCGCCATATACATACTTCATGCAGCATTGAGTGAGGCTTTTGAAAGGGAACTCTCGGGGTTACTTGATTGTAACCCTGTTCTCTGATAACATATTTGTATCTCTACTTTTAGGGATTATCATGTTTTAAGAAAGTTTAAGTAGCGTTCCAGATTATGGTTTGCCCATAGGTTCATTTTTTTATGCTATCAGATGCAGATAACAGCAGGTGTGACCAAGTCCCAAGTCATTCTTTAGTCTCAAGGCAGTCCCAAGACCTTAGAACTTTCAACACGTATTTCAAGGCCATCTCCTGGTGCCCTCCCATTTTGTTGTTTCTCCCGGGAAACTCTCGTAATTTGCATGGCCCTCAAATCCAAGTTTTGGGTATTTTTCTGACATCACTGAAGTTGCCAGATAGTTTATGAAACACAATCCACACACTACATACAATTTAAACCTGTCACCGCAACCTGGCGACCCAAATGGCATGTACTCAGCTCGCAGTTGTTCTCTGCCCGGGCAGATGGGCCATTGTCAGGGCAGGATGGTCCTCCACCAAATGGTAAATGGACTGTACTTTTATAGCACCTTTCTAGTCTTCCGACTACTCAAAGCGCTTTCACACTACATGTCACACTCACCCCATTCAAACACATTCATACACTGATGGCAGGCGTTAACTGCCCATCATTAGCTGGTGGACGACCCGCTCTGCCACCAAGCCACTGCTGCTGAACCCCATTGTCATATCTCTATATCTCTCTCTCTCATTCATATATATATATATAAATTGACATAAAATATAAATTCCAACAAAAATAAAAGGATGAGGAGGTCAAGCTTAAATATAGGATTCTGCTCCCGTGCCAATCCTAATAATTCTTATACTGTTATGTCAAGTCACGTTTCAAGTAGGCCTATGTAAAATTATATTAGACTGACCTTAAAGTAAAGATCATCCTTTCTGCCAGATTTCAAATGGCTGCATCACTTCCCTAAAAAGAAACTAATAGTATGTATTGTTTGTTCTGACAGCTGAAGCAGTTCAAGGCAGATAATGTGGAGATCGGTTTCGGGTCTGGATCCCTGGCAGTGGATCAGTCCATTGAGAGAACCATCGCCAACATAAAATGGATTGCAGAGAACAAGCAGAATGTTCTGGACTGGTTCAAGGCTGAAGAAAAACCTTAATGAATACTAAATCTGTATTTACTTGTCCTTCATGTAATTTTAAAATCTATGGTCCTGAAAATGTTTTACATAATATGATCATTCTTAAAAAAAAGACCCAAATTTACTTCCTGAGCTTTTGTTGAAAATTAACATAGAAAAAAAGATAATTACAGTGTATTTTGAATGCTTGAAAGCAGAAGTACTGATTACAAATAACATTTTAAACACTTTAAATCAGGCAGAGAACCAGAGGTCATGTGTAAGAATGTTTTTTTACATTTTTTTAATAGAATTTTTAATATAATCTCCTCGCATTCCTGACATTAGAATTTCATTATTGTAATAATAATACTAATAATAATACTACTAATAATAAAAATACATTTTATTTATAACACACTTTTTGTTTTTTAACAAAACTTCAAAGTGATACACAAAGGCAAATAAAAAGCATAAAACAATACAATAACACAGTCTCAACAGCCATTAAAACTAATCTACACAACATTAAAAAATAAAAGATACACTTTTTAAAAAAAAGAAGGTTTTTAGTCCTTTTTTAAAAGCATCCACCGTCTGAGGGGCCCTCAGGTGGTCAGGGAGGGTATTCCACAGACGGGGAGCAGCTGCCTCAAAAGCCCTATCGCCCATTGTCTTCAGCTTTGTCCTCGGAGCACGTAGACGGTGCATTTAGCCTGACTGGGTTCTGGAAGTAGTGTGTGGGACAAGACGTTCTGTCAGATAAATGGGGGCATCACCGTGCAGACAGTGATGGGTGTGAAGAAGGAGTTTATATTCAATGTGGAGGTGAACCAGGGGAGCCAGTGTAGAGTGCAGCGCTATTCTGTACATACTGGAGCTTTTGTATGCTCTTCCCAGGGATCCTGATGAGTGCATTACAGTAATCCAGTCTGCAAGAGACAAAGGCATGGACGAGCTTCTCTGCAGCGGGGAGGGCGAGGGAGGGGCGAAGTTTGGCGATGTTACAGAGGTGGAAAAAGGAATGTCTGCAGATAAAATTAACATGATTTTTAAAAGTGAGCTGGGGATCGAATTTGACCCCCAGATTAGAGTGCGCATGCGCCACCGTGCATGTTGCCTGTTGCTGTAGATCTGTCTCATTGTCTTACGTTTTCCAACTTTTAGCTTTCCTTTTTCTTCCAAACTTGAGTATCTTGTGTGTAAGTATAAATGAAACAATGATCTCTAAGAAAGAAATTATTTTAGTACTTTTTTTCGCTGTGGAACTGCCGTGGAACTTCTTCTCCTGCTACTCGGTGCAGGCCGCATTGTTTACACCAGGGAACAGCTGATCACGCTAAAGCTGAGCGGCATGGTGCCCACACCGAGGATGCAGAGGTGGAACGAAACAACGAGGGAAGAGAGAAGGGTGCAGACAAAAGAGACTTAAGAACAAGAGATTTAAGCCATGTCTGCCTTCTCTCGTTATGGGCAACATGAGATCACTGGCGAATAAGATGGACGAGCTAACGACGTTAGCCCGGACGGAGTTCCGTGAGTGTAGTTTGATGTGCTTCTCAGTGACATGGCTACACCAGGATATCCCGGATCATAACGTTTCTATTGACAGCTTTCAGACTGTTCGGGCCGACAGGGATTACACCGGAAGTGGTAAGCGGAAAGGTGGCAGGCTTGCTGTGCTGCTTAACAACAGATGGTGTAACCCTGGTCACGTTACTAGCAGAGTAGCTATAGCCCGGACATGGAACTGTTAGCTGTGGGACTCCGAACATATTATCTGCCACGCGGATTCTCACATTCCATCGTTGTGGCTGTTTACATCCCCCCTCTGCTAACTTTGTATCGGTGTGCAATGCCATTCAAACCGCCATAGCACAACTCCAGACTCAACACCCGAGTGCACTCATATTAATATCGGGCGACTTCAACCATTTAATTGTTTCAACAACACTGACTAATTTCACCCAGTATGTGAGTTGTCCTACTAACGAGGAGAGGACATTGGACCTGCTGTATGCTAACGCATACAAGGACGCATACAGCTCCCCCCGCCGGGCAGGTCAGACCACAACCTGGTTCACCTCAAATCCTGCTATATGCCTCTGATTAAAAGGCAGCCTGTGACCACAAGGCCAGTGAGGAGATGGTCTGAGGACGCCTACGGGACACTGCAGGAATGTTTTGAGGTGACAAACTGGGATGCACTCTGTGAACCTCATGGAGAAGACATCGATGGGCTCACTGAGTGCATCACTGACTACATTAACTTCTGTGTGGACTGCAATGTCCTAACTAAGATCCTAACAATAAACCGTGAGTAACAAAGGACATCAAATACATCCTGAATGCCAAGAGGAGGGCCTTTACAGATGGTAATAGGGAGGAGGTCAGGGCAATCCAGGCTGACCAGAAGGTGAAGATCAGGGAGGCCAAGAAGAAGTACAGGAGGAAGCTGGAGTGGAAACTCCAGCAGAACAACATGAGAGAGGTCTGGAGCGGCATAAAGAGCATCACTGGCTTCAGGCAGACTGGCAGCAGAGGAGTTGAAGGCAGCTTTGACAGGGCCAACGAACTTAACCAGCACTATATAGCATGTACGTACTGTCTATTATCCTTCTGATAACTAATAACTATGGTACTGTGAACTATCTTTACCTTTAAGACCAGTAACAAGGGAAGATTTGGACCAGAGTCATCCAGGTTCGTAGACGACAAGAGGTGAATAACTATAGTGAACTAATCTACATAGTGTTTGGAAAAGCAGTTGAATTTACTGTTGATATTATAAATGAGTGCAATTTCCCATTTCTTGAAAAACCATAAGCGCATATATAGGAGAGGTGTCTGTTCTTCGCTGTTGTAGTGTAGATTCAATTTTGAATCCAACCAAAAAACCTGAAAAGGCCTATTTCTTTCAAATATTGTTCACAAATCTGTCCAAATCTGTATTAATGAGCATTTCTCCTTTGCAGAGATAATCCATCCACCTCACAGGTGTGGCTGATTAGAGAGCATGATTATTGCACAGGTGTGCCTTAGGCTTACCACAATAAAAGGCCACTCTAAAATGTGCAGTTTTATCACACAGCACAATGCCACAGATGTCACAAGTTTTGAGAGAGCATTCAATTGGCATGCTGACTGCAGAAATGTCCACCAGAGCTGTTGCCCGTGAATTGAATGTTCATTTCTCTACCATAAGCCGTCTCCAAAGGCATTTCAGAAATTTTGGCAGTACAGCCAACCGGCCTCACAACCGCAGACCACGTGCACGCACACCAGCCCAGGACCTCCACATCCAGCATCTTCACCTCCAAGATCCTCTGAAACCAGCCACCCGGACAGCTGCTGCAACAATCGGAATGCATAACCAAAGAATTTAGGCACAAACTGTCAGAAACCGTCTCAGGGAAGCTCATCTGCATCCTCGTCATCCTCATCGGGGTCTTGACCTGAGTGCAGTTCGTCGCCGTAACCAACTTGAGTGGGCCAATGCTCACATTCGATGGGGTCTGGCACTTCGGAGAGGTGTTCTCTTCATGTATGAATCCGAGTTTCAATGTACAGGCCAGATGTCAGACAGCGTGTATGGCATTGTGTGGTTGAGTGGTTTGCTAGTGTCAACCTTGTGGATCGAATGGGCCCATGGTGGTGGTGGCATTATGGTATGGGCAGGTGTATGTTATTCAGTTTTCTTTATATAGCCCAGTATCACAAATCATATTTTGCCTCAAAGGGCTTCACAATCTGTACAACATATGACACCCTCTGTCCTTAGACTGTCGATTTGACTAAGGACTTAAGGAAAAACTACCCAAAATAAACCCTTTTAACAGGGAAAAAAATTATAGAAACTTCAGAAAGAGCAACAGAGGAGGGATCCCTCTCCCAGGACGGACAGACATGCAATAGATGTCATATGTACAGAATAGAATTCATAGCAGAAAATCATAGTACATACAATTATGATGACAATGGCAAAATTGTAGTATATATAATTATGATGAAAAGTGTCGGATATAAAACATAAGGGAAGATGAAGCCCCACGAGCGGGACCCGAGCCACTTGTTCCCTCTACTGTAGACACAGCAGCCCTTCCCCAGCAGGTCGCCATAGTCACAGATCCAGATACATCTCCGGAGGCTGAAATACCTGCTGAAAGTGACAGTAAGAAAGAAGAGAGGGACGAGAAAGCACAAAACTACGGGAGAGAGATAAAGTCAAGTTAGTAACATGCATTTATGGAATGAGAATGCATGTGGATGGAGAGGAGGAGAGAGGTGAAGAGAGAGGGAAGTCCTGGGAAGTCCCCCGGCAGTCTAGGCCTATAGCAGCATAACTAAGGGATGGCTCAGCACTCATCTGAGCCAGCCCTAACTATAAGCTTTATCAAATAGGAAAGTATTTAGCCTTCTCTTAAATGTGGAGATGGTGTCTACCTCCCGAACCCAAACTGGGATCTGATTCCACAGGAGAGGAGCTTGATAGCTAAAGGTTCTGGTTCCCGTTCTACTTTTGGAGTCTAGGAACTACAAGTAACCCTGCATTCTGAGAGCGCAGTGTTCTAGTGGGGTAATAAGGTACTATGAGCTCTTTAAGACGCAATAGTGCCTGACCATTAAGAGCTTTGTAGGTGAGGAGGAGGATTTTAAAGTCTATTCTGGATTTTACTGGGAGCCAGTGCAGAGAAGCTAATATTAGAGAAATATGAGCTCTTTTCCTAGTACTTGTCAGTACACGTGCCGCAGTGTTCTGGATCAACTGGAGAGTCTTAAGGGACTTTTTTCGGGCAGCCTGATAATAAGGAATTGCAGTAATCCAGCCTTGAAGTAACAGATGTATGGATTAATGTTATGGACAACGAACACAAGTGCATTTTATTGATGGCATTTTGAATGCAAAGAGATACCGTGACGAGATCCTGAGGCCTGTTGTTGTGCCATTCATCCATGACCATCACCTCATGTTTCAACATGATAATGCACGGCCCTATGTTGAAAGGATCTGTACACAATTCCTGGAAGCTGAAAATATCCCAGTTCTTGCATGGCCAGTGTTGAGATACGCCGATCTCTCTCCGGGTTCGTTGATGAGAAGGGATCCACACGAGACCTACCAATGTCTTTCAAGCAGTATTTATTTCGACACAAACAAACAATACAGACATATCTGGGGAAACACACAACACAGATATGTCTGGAGACACAACTTACAGCGCTTACCATCTTAACGCCACGTCTTCCCCAGTTGTGTTTGAAGTTTAAGACACAACGCAGTCAGTTATGTATGTTAAAGCCATACCCTGTCCAACACTCAGTATATTTTACAGCTGTTTTGTCTCCCTACATTCCTATCTCAATTCGGACCTTGGCTTGACCTTTGCCCCACATCCTTTTCATCTTTCCTATGCATCTGGTTTCCCTCAGGATCCAGTTACTGTGACTCGTATACAATGGTTAACAAGAGAGACATATAGTATATATAAGTAAAATACCTTTCCTAATAGGGTGTGTGTATAAACCCCTTAATTCCTACACAACATCTTTTGTGTTTTGTCCAGCCCACACAAAAGACCTATGACCTAGGCGAAAGGTCACTAGCCTTTCACCTTCTTGCAGCTAACAAGTGTGTTGTTGTCGCTGATTTCTCTGGGGGGTACAGGGGTTGACTTCCCTGTCCCTTTTGACCACAGACCAGAGGATTAATCTGCCTCTATCATTGGGGTCTGGGTTTTCTCTGACTCAGCTGAGCCGGTGCTCTCTGCTTGTAGTGGCTGTAGATCTGCTAGGAACGGATGCCACCCATGGCACAAATTCCTGTTCATCTGGTTCACCCCCAAATGTCCCAGGCCATGTGCTTCTCTCAGGGCTCTTGCCCTGATACCTGGTGGGGGGACCATTCGTCCATCCGGTCCCCTCCAGAGTCCATTTTGCTCTGTAGCTCCTCCTGTAGCATCCAGACTGCTTTTTCTTGGGCCACCACCCCCTTTTGATATTCTTTGACTGCCTCTGAAGTGAGTTTGGGTTGTAATTCAGGCTCCTCACTGGTTATCATTTGGTACATCTGCAAATACCCAGCTGCCCTTTGTGATATTATTCATGTTTAGTTCTATTTACTCATGCAATGACGCCCTCTGTTATCGTTAAAGGATTTGCTTTCTGTCCTAGAGGGTAATAAGTCCCACAACAGAGACACAAGGGGGTTTCATGACCCTTGGTCACACAAAGGAATGTAGCTGCGGCCTGACACACATACACAGCACAATGATTATTACACACAATTAGTGATTATTTCTAAAGAATATATTTAAAGCATCTTAACATCAATATAACAAATTATTACACCCCATCAATCATCTCTCTTTATCAGGTGTAAACCCACCTATCTTAATTTCTACTGGGATTATCTCTTATTGCCTAATTTTCACTCAATTTCTTAGATAGGGAAATGAAACTGCCAAAATCTTTGTGTGGCACCCAACGGTGTATATTACACAATTATCTGTTGATTATATTAAAAGCATTTTTATCCAATTCACATTTCTATTTATTGTTAACCACCAGACGAGGAAATATTCAATTCCAACATTAATTTGCTTTCTTGCTTTTAAATTCATCAGGCCTTCCTTTGGGATCACTTATAGCCTAAGTTGGCCTTTTGTGATCAGTGTCTCCCTGAAGTGATTCCTCCTTGGATCTGTGGAGGCTGGGGTATTTCATGGAGTTTATCAGCCAAGTCATTGAACACATTCTTAGTTAAAAGGACTTGTATCCATCAAAGGTTTGGCAGTGGATTTTCCTATGTGCTTTAATAGTAGTCTTTCCAATTCAACCATTCATTTCTATCTGCTTATACTGTTTTTTAACACTTTTGGCAATTCAAATTTCTCTTCCAATGTTTAAAAATGTCCAAGATAATTCTTCTTTGTGTTGAATTTCTATCTATTCATCTCTTAGGATTCCTTTAGGGGTTTGTATTGATTAACTCTGGAATCTCTTCACCTCTAAATAACTTGGTCCACAAATTCTTCCCGAGGTTAAGACAGCTTCAAACATATCTTAAGAGTTCCCTTTGACTCCCAAACTTTCCCAGTCAATTAGGTATTTATGAGCTTTGTTTTTTCTCTCCTTCAGGCAACCCTAATTCTCTTTTATGACCTGCAATCCCCTGTGACTATATGCTGGTCCTCTTAAGCCTTAATGTATCTCCAAGAACAGAATTAGCACACAAAAACTATTTCTTTGTTACATTTGTATTATGTCATCAGCTAATGTCAGTTATTTTCTTCTTCAAGTCTATCAAATGGCTTTAACTATAGCAACAGAGATTAGACATGTGGTTTAGGCATATCAACACTACCAAGAGGAATTACAGCCAGTTTTTCTTATTTTCCTCCATAGCCTTTTCAACTTGAATCTGTTTATTCAATTAAATCTTTCCTACTAACCTTGCAGATTGTTTATAAATTGTGTCCCATTATCACTATATTTTCACTTGAATCCGATAAATTGTAACTATTTCCTTTACTTACTACTTTTATCTACTGCGATTGCCATCTAGAGTTACACACAAAAACACTAACTATCCATTAAGTATACGTGAAATCACTTGGCATTATCTCTACCTTTAACTCTCGTTTTATTTTAACAAATTCATGCAAATATGTTGGAAGGATTTAAAGTTTTTGGTCTTAAGTTTCTTTGTGAATTGTGTTTTGCCCAAATACAGCATATTAAACTGTTTTGTATTAATTTTTTATCTTGAAAACCATTTTTTTTTTTGAAAACCCAAATGCTGTACTGTAAATGTCTCATTTTAATTTTCATCATATTTTAATTTTCATCATATAATCCCCCTTTTTGAGTCATGACGAAGTCCATGACTCAAAATGCAGCGTAATTTAAGAAGCTTCTAATTATTTGTTTCCCTTCCTAGGATTTTCAATTAACAGAAATAGTGTCCTCCTTGCAGTCTACAAAGGCATAGTTTGCTTCTTCTTTAAAGAACCACTTCTCAAATTTTGATCTTTTAAGTCAATCTATCCACTAATCATTTTAACCAAAGCATTTAAGAACTTGAGCGGTCAAATAAATTGATTCAAAATACAATTCTTCCTTCTGTAAATTTTCAGGATGTAGAAACACAAAACAATAAAATAAATACTCTAGCAAAGTATCAGCTCCCAACTTTTATATTTGTCTTCTAGCATTTTAAGTAAGTTTTACCTCCTATTAATTCTATTCCTTGATCTATTATCCTCTCTAATTTCTGATTAGGTTAGTGGTTTGTGTAAACCTGCTTTTTGAAACTATTCTAACGTACTAATTAATTATTATTCTGATTTGACTCCTGTTTCTTTAGACCCTTTTCTCATTCAATCTTATTCTTACACACTCACACATATGGTCTCATTCACACCATTCAATTCTGTACTGCATAAAAATGTAGGTCCTTCAAAACTTCACTTTGACTACTTTTTCTATCTGATTCTTCAAGTCTAAAGCTTGTGTTCCTGCCTATTTTCTTCTCTATTCCTCCCCCATTTCTTAATTCTCCCTTTTTTAAGACTTCATACTGCTTCCTACTCTATGAAATTAAAATGATTAAGAGACCTTGTAAATTCCATTCACTCACACTTTCACTCAGAGCTGTCCCTGTCTCAAAGTCTTTAACATCTTCACAATCTGAGTTTACAGTCATAAATCTTTCATTCAAAACAAAACAAAACAAAATAAAACAAAAATAAATTCTCACCCAGAGTCCAGTGCATCTGCTGTGTCATTCGTTTCCTCTCTCGGGCACAACACACTCACTACAATCAAGGAAATAATTTTCAAAGAATCAAACATGCACTTTTCAGACAGGTAGATTGAGGCAAGACTCAAATAAAAAAAAATTGTCAGCAGAATTCAGCCAACTGTAGTAGTAC
>CM022474.1:29719610-29732155 GCA_011952105.1 Coreoperca whiteheadi
GTAGAATAAAGAATGGGATTGAATCACTTGAAAAGCAAATTAATTCAATGGAATTGCAGATGGTTGATGCACATAATTCTGTACTATTCAATCATTTAGAAAAGAAAAAGAGAGAACTAAGTCTGGTCCTAAATGAGAAAGTAAAAGGAGCTTTGATAAGGTCCCATTTCATGTTTTTAGCAGAAATCGATGCACCGATTTTAACCTTGAATATAACATGGCTTATCAAATGAGTTGAGGCCAAAGTAGTGAGTTGAGATCAAAATAATAGTTAAGAGCACAGTCTAGACCTGTAGGACAAATTCAAGTGAGACAACTTGTGTTATGCATTGGCTATATCAAATGAAATGAATTGAATAATCATTGTACCTTTGCATATTAAATCTGAAATCCTGATGTGAATTGTGTAACATATGGTAGAATTGTATGCTGCACTTTTACCAAAAGTGAATATAACCAACATTAATCAAATGTCCAACAGTAATCATAAAGAAATGTAAGTGAGAATGTTATCAAAACATTCTCACTTACATTTCACATTTCACAACATTACACATTGGGTGGCTGTGGCTTTGTGGAAGAGCGGGCGGTCCAAAAATTGTAAGGTCGGCGGTTCGATCCTGCTTCCCCAGTCAAAGTATCCTTGAGCAAGATACTGAAATCCAAATTGCTCCCGAAGGCTGTACCTTCGATGTGGGAATGTGTGTGAATGGTTAGTTTACTTGTACTGATGGGTAGTTAGCACCTGCCATCAGTGTATGAGTGTGTGAATGAGGTGCATGCGATATGTAGTGTGAAAGCGCTTTGAGTAGTTGGAAGACTAGAAAGGCGCTATACAAGTACAGTCCATTTACAATAACAGAATTAATGAAGTCACTAAGGCTGAGGTTATTACATATGTAAAGACTGAAGCTGTGTGTCTGCTAACAGCTGCCGTGGGTGCGCCAGAAAGCAAGTGATGGTGACATGGCAGTTAAATGTGTCAAGAGTGAAGCAGTGTTTGACAGTTTGCATATTCTGGAAAAGTATCTGTTGTGTGTAATATGGGGGAGAGGTGAAAGAGAGTTTTAAGTGTATCATATATTGAGTGAGATAAAACACAGGAGGGCATGGTATAATGGACCATCTCTAGACCATCTCTATAAGCTCTCTAGCCTGCTGGAGGGTTCATGGGAGTTTGTCCAACCAGTCCACATGTGCTTTGTGGATTTGGAGAAGGCGTTCGACTGTGTCCCTCGCGACGACCTGGGGTCTGGGGCCCTCTACTAAGAGCAGGAGTTTGGTTCTCATTGCCAGCAGTAAGTCAGACTTGTTGGACTCCAGCAGGGCTGCCCTTTGTCACCGGTCCTGTGACAGTGGAGAAGTGGAGAAGTTCAAGTATCTCGGACTCTTGTTCATGAGTGAGGGAAGGATGGAACGGGAGGTTGACAGGTGGATCGGCATAGCTTCTGCAGTGATGCAGTTGATATACTGGTCTGTTGTAGTGAAGAAGGAGCTGAGCTGCAAGGCAAAGCTCTCTTTATACCAGTGTCTCTGTGTCAGCCCTGCGACGAGTTGGCCAATGTCCAGGGTGTACCCCGCCCAAGGCCCAAAGCCACTGGGATAGGCTCCAGTTACCCGCGACCCCCAAGGGGAACAAGCGGTAGAAAATGACTGACTGATCTACATTCCTACTCTCACCTATGGTCATGAGCTTTGGGTCAAGATCCCGGATGCAGGCAGCCTAAATAAGTTTCCTCCGCAGGGTGGCTGGGCGCTCCCTTAGAGATAGGGTGAGGAGGTCACTCGGGAGGAGCTCAGAGTAGAGCCACTGTTCCTCCATTGAGATGAGCCAGCTGGGGAGGCTCGGGCATCTGTTCTCGGGGAAGCTCTAGGACATGCTGGAGGGACTATGTCTATGACTGTCTCTCGGCTGGCCAGGGAATGCCTCGGTATTCCCCCGGAAGAGCTGGAGGAAGTTTCTGGGGAAAGGAAAGTCTGGGTGTCTGCTTAGACTGCAACCCGGTAAGCGGAAGAAGATGGATGGATGGCTGCACATAAGGATCAATCATATTGTATTCCAATAAGGTCTGTTGTGGATAATTTGTTTTTAGTGCGAGACATTGTAGATACTTTTAATGGTTTCAATGTGGATGTTGGATTAATTGCCCTGTATCAAGAGAAGGCTTTTGATCGAGTTGATCACAAGTATCTTTTTAATGTATTGCAGTTTTTTGGTTTTAGTGAAACATTTTTAAATTTGATACAGTTATTATATAATGGTGCATCATGTATGGTTAGGGTAGGCATGGCATGGCTGTCCATTGTCCGGTCAGCTATATAGTTTAACAAGTGAGCCCCTGCTTTTTAAACTTTGAGAAAAATTGTCAGGTTTTAAAGTGCCCGGTTTTTCTTTAGACTAAATAATGTTTCTCTCTGTTTATGCTGATCACAGTTTTTTTAAATCACACTCAGGATATTAAGTGTTTATGTGAGGTACTCACTCTTTATGAGAAAGCTAAATAGAACTGGGGTAAAAGTGAAGCTTTTTGGACTGGTAAAGGGGAAATTGAGAGTCTCCCAAAGTCGGGTAAAGAGGGACTTAAATTGTTGGGGTTTTCTTTGGGGTCGAATGATTTTTAAAAACTAAATTGGGAGGGTATAGTGGAGACAGTGTATAGCAAGTTGTCAAAATGGAAATTGCTACCTCAGTTGTCCCATAGGGGAAGTATTTTAGTGACCAATCATTTGGTCGCTTCTACTTTGTGGCATAGACATTTGTTCTCAATGGCGCTCCAAAATGATGATTGTGTGAATCTTACATCTTTCTATAAGTCAGTTCTGGAGGCATGGAAAGTTTTTACCATTTCACGTACTGTTAGATACACATGCTGCATTATGTCTTTTTGAAGACCCACTGTTTCTTAATGATTTTTTACCTTCAAGGTCTATGTCTGTTCTCAGTCTGCATGCATGTTTTACTGCTGCCTGATGCACAAAGTTGGGACATATTTTTAATATAAGAACAGAGGAATTGAGTAAAAGGACTGGGATGAGATCCTTACGGGCTGCTGAAACATGCTAATACTGAAATATTTGTCTTTGCTTGTGGATCATAAGACTTTGACAAATGACTAGGTAGCAATTAATAAATGAAGAAAGGGGGTTCCTTATGTTTCCCCCTCTCTTAATGTAACTATTGCTGTGGGAGAATGGTAAGATGATGGGTAGAGTCTTTACCCAAAGAACAGGTGACATTCATGTTAAATTTGTGACCTTACTGATGTGATTTCTTTAAGATTTATCGTTGTGATTATTTTCAAATCTGTTCGTTAATCCTGTAGCCATTGCTAAATTGATGTTAGTTATTGATGCTACACACAGTCTTTGCATGCTAACTAGTTCCTTTTACAGTTTTTTTGGATTGCTTAGAAACTAAAATTAAAAGTAGTACACTATTAGCAAAACCTTACACTCAAGAAGCAAAACATCAGCCCATATTTGCACTATAAGCCCATTGTCAACCTCACACTTGTTGCAAAACTCTACACACAGTGATTTGCAAAACATTAACACACTTAACATACATTACACACAAAAATCTATCATGAAGTTACTTCCTTGCAATGCCAAAGCACTGACTGTCAAATTACCGCACTGTCCAACCAATTGGTTCAACACAGTCATCAGGTTTGCAAACACTTGTTTGCTTAATTGTAGACACAGCAATCAGGTTTATAAGCACTATAAAAAACACCAGGTGAGTTCATCAGTTTTCAAGCACAATGGAAAGAGTCAGAGAAAGAGTAAGACAAGGAGGAGAACGAGGAGGACAAGGAGGAGGAGGAAGGGGAGGAAGAGATGGAGGCCACACACATCTTTTTGTCTGTAGTGTGGTGTATTTAGTTAGTCATCATAGTGTGTTTTTACCATTGTAAATCAATGATTGTGTTTAATTATGCTGGTCTCTTTAATGTCTCACAAGTGTGAATAATTTGCCAACCTCTTCTATGTTTGAATTCGGAATGCTTCTCCCACTAGCTATTAATGGTAATTTTGGTTACAGTTGTTGATTTAATTATTAATCTGAGTTCCAAACTGATAGTTTAATGTATTTTATGAGACTGAATTAATTGGCCTTTATTTAAAGGATGGTGCCCCGAGGTCTTTATTAATTTAAAGCATTATTTATGATTATCTTTGATAATCCTGATAGCCAAATCTAATAAACGGTACTGCCATGTGTAAACCCCAACATTAATGGCGCCCCGTATATGAACCATAGTTGGTAAACCCCAACACTACTGAGAGAGAACTTTTAAATGAACTTTGATTAAAAGACTACATTCTTTGTCCCACGACCCTGAAGGCCATGGAAGTCAGTCTCCCAGAATCCCCAGAGCTGTGAACTCACTGAACTCCTGCCATGAGACAAGCTTCCAGCGACCATTGGTCAGGCTAACCTGTGACCCTGGAGGGCACCAAGTGGTTAAAGGCGACCCAGTGGCCTTTGTCCTCTCTCTCTTCCTCCCAGCTTTGCTCCTGCTGCTTGCTTACCGGGTAAATCTCCCAGGGCAGACCCTAATGAAAGGATAAAGGGTTAGGCCGCAACACAAAGGCCTGCCTTCCTTAAGAACTGAACTCTAATTCTTCTAGCAGCAATGCGAGATCCTGCATAGGATTCCTACAACAAAGTTCAGCGGCAGCGGCTATTAAATGGTAAATGGACTGTACTTGTATAGCGCTTTTCTAGTCTTTCTGACTACTCAAAGCGCTTTTACACTACATCACATTCACCCCATTCACACACATTCACACGCTGATGGCAGGAGCTAACTGCCCATCAGTACAACTTAAACTAATCATTCACACTCACTCAGACACCGAAGGCGCAACTTCGGGAGCAGTTCAGGGTTCAGTATCTTGCTCAAGGATACTTCGACACATGGCCGGGGGAAGCCGGGATCGAACCGCCAACCTTCCGATTGGTGGACGACCGCTCTGCCACCAAGCCACAGCCGCCCTACACACCATCTACCACACACTATCCTCGGAGGACAACAGACGAGTGAGTGTCTTCCTCGCCTGTACATGGACACTACAACAGACTCTTTCCACAACGGAACCAGCGCTCTTCCCGGCCTGGCCCGTACACGACAAATGGACGCCAGTTAACTGAGCAGCAACATCCCAAAGCAACCTCTCTCCTTCCCCATGGACTGATAACGCAACCACTGGGCATAGCATGTTAGCTTAAAAGGGTACTTAACATAATTAAAAGTGGAAGATACTTGAAGAACTTTGGCTAACATTAGGTTAATGATGTTTATTCTATCACATTATTTTGTTAACCAAGCTTGTGAAGCTGAAAACTCCCAGCCTGGAGTGTGGGTCAAGCACTGCTGGCCATGACCGAGTTGACTGCAGTACTTGACTAACTTGATAGCTAGTAGGCTGAAAGACAGCAAATAAGCTACAGTACCAAAACTTCACACAGCCATTCAACCCCAAACAATGTTACCAAAATTAACGTTCTCTCTGCCATTCCTAGAGCAGACTTTTCGAATGGGATAATTACGTGATTTGGAGGGGGAAAAGCCTCAACTGTTAGACTGAAACTATGAATAATGAAAGCTATGTCTAAGGATAACATTTAAAGGTTGAACTTGAGCATTTCTAATTCTATAATATGAAAGCATTTTACTTATATAGTACATCAAATCCCACCCTCATGGTAGTTTTCCCTGCCCCTTTTCTTGTCAGATTGGTCAAGATGCTCCGAAAACACTGGCTTCATTTCTTGGCTCACTGTGACAGATGGGCTTCCCATCTAGCCCTACTGAACCTGTTTGAGTCAGGTTTTTTTTACCATTATTTTCAAACAATCCCACCATTCCTTTCTTTTTCCAACTTTAGTGTTGTCCACTCACTATGCATTACACATGATTCTTCAGCATGTTTCTGTTGGCATTTAAAATAATATTTTAAGCTTCAATCATTATATTGTGTTATATAGCATATAACATTAGTAGTGTGTGGATTCAAACAATATACGGTGTGCTCTACTATGGAAGGTTAGTAGTGCAAATACATAGAACACATGATGTCACACATATGCAAATCAAATTATCCACATCATTCCTCCCTTTGGGACTCACCACTCCCACTCCTCACTACCCAACATAGTAGTGCACCAGTAGAGCACCAACATATCTTCGCTTGCTTATACAGACCTATGTTCCTGCCAGATCCTTTCGCTCTGCGAATAAAATCACTCTCGTGCACCTTCTCTGGAATCGTTCCACATTGGTGGAATGATCTGCCTGCTTCTACAAGATCAGCAGATTCTGTAGCCACCTTTAAAAAGCACTTGAAAACGCATCTCTTCCGTTAACACCTAACTTACAATCACTAACTTCTTCCTTTCTACCTCTTTTCAAAAAAAAGAAAAACAACAACAAAAAAACCCCCTTCCAATCCTTGGCTTTGTATACTGTGCTGGGCTTTAATCAGACTAGTTTTTTTTTAATGCACTTATGCTTTCTGTTACCTTGTGTTGTTATAATTGCTTCCATTGTCTTCCTCATATGTAATTCGCTTTGGAAAAAAGCGTCTGCTAAATGACTAAATGTAAACGTAAATGTACCCTGTCGGGAAGCTGTCACGAGATGCCTGAACTGTTAACAAGTCATTTCCTGACATCAGCCACTGACAAGACAGTGTAAACCAGGTTCAAACATGTGCATCTAAACTTCAATCACATGGATCCTGTTTCTATTTATAAATATGCAAACAATACCATAAAAACATATCATCTAGCAAATTTCAACTATAAAGAATGCAGTGAGCTGTTTCTATTATATGGATTTAGCAATCTTTCAGGAAATAAACACATTGTCTTCAACAACATCATCATAAGGGCTCTGTGTGATTGCATCATATCATACTTGCTCTTTGTGATTATATTATATCATATGTGCTCTTTGTGATTACAATATGTGTTCTTTAAAATATAGAATAAAATCAAATGACTTCCAATCACATCATCATAAAACCATCTTTCAGTTACAGCCAATATGAAACAATTTTCAGTTATGTCATGTAATCAACTTTTGTTTATAGCCAGTAGTTTTCAGTTTCTTCAGCCAGTGTGTTGGTAAGGCGATAAATCAGGTGCAAAGTCTATTTCTTCTAGTGTGTTTACTCATGTAAGTGTCAGTGTGCAGTGTGTTCGGTTGTTCAACTGTATGGCGTAAGTGGTCTGTATGTACAGGGGGTAGAGAGGGTTTTTAGGGTGTAGGCTTGAGATCAGCCGCATTACCAGGGCGGCGCAGGCGGCGGTATGCCTATGGTGGGCTTTAATCAGACTAGTTTTTGCAGTGTGCAGATGCTGATCGAGGATGTCATTGGTCTCCAGCCTCGCATGTTTCTCTGCAACATGTTTTTGCCCCACTTGTCCTGATGGCCCTGGGCGTGACGTCATCCAACCTTACTTCTGATGGTCCTGGAGCAGAGGTCATCCATCTCTCATTTGATGATCTTGGTTGTGGTGCCATGCTCGAGGGGCTTGAAATGTAAATCATCTGTTTCCATTGGTTCATGGCTGGCATTGCCCTGTAGGATCCTTGTGGAGCAAATCCTATGCCTGGTCCCATTACAACTGGATCAAAGGGGTTACTTGAAGCCTATTCTGCGGCTGCACCTGAAGCCTGATGTGGGAACCCTGGAGTTGGAATTGAGGAGGATCAAAGTAGGGTTGACTGGCTGTTACACCTACGCGATTCTGGGAAAAATATGAATCACAATTTTTTTAGCTTAGAATTGATATCACGATTCTCTGCAACGATTTTTTCTCATGAAGCGTAATGTTTATTACACACATGAACCATGACAAAACAAACTGGGAGTACCAAAAATATTTGTTTTGGCACACAGAAAATTTCACATCGCCAAAAGCCTACAAGTTTTCATATCCATTAGGGGTGTAACGGATCGCCATTGATCCGTACGGATTATGACCCACGGTTCGGCACGCATGTGCCCCGCGGATTAGTTGCGCTTTTTTTTAACTAGCAGATTCATCTAAATTGTTTAGCGATAGCAGAGTGAAAAATAATTTTTCTGCTGATATTGTTAAAAGTTATTGAGTTATTTTAAACTGGATGCTGAGTTTCAGTGAAACTACATACAACATTCATGTGTTCATGTGAACCGGGCGTGTTAATAAGTCAACGATGGCCAGCGGTGGAGCTCTAAAAGCCTCCTGCATCATTTAAATCGCACGCATTGGAGCATTTTGGCTTCCCCGTAAAATATAATGATGGCGGAAGAAGGGCGGTGGACAAAACTGTAACGGTATGTAGACACCAACAGTTCCTGGCTACAAGTTTCCATGTAATAAATGATCCGATCTGTGACTAATGATCCAAACCGGGAGTTTTGTGATCCATTACACCACTAATATCCATTTTGTTTATTTCTGTACTATAGCGCTCGCTCGAAACACGTGACTAAAATTGCTTTGTCATTGGCTGAGGGTAAAGCCCTGAACTTTCTGAGAGCTGTCCTTTCAAAATAAAGGCCAATTTTTTTATTTTTTTTAAATCGAATTCATTTACAATCGCTTTGACAAATTTTTCAATACATTAAACACATTTCCTAAACTTTTAACACAGTTAGCACAATATCTGTCTGAGTAGGCTATACAATTAACACATTTAGTGTTTTGACACAAAATGCATAAAGTTAACACAAATTTAAAATGCTTGAACTTCTTTTACACACAAGCTCAACCAAGAACAAAACAATGGATTTTTACTGCCAAATTTACCAATGCTTTAACACTGTATGTCAGAACAGTAAGACCATGTTCTAAACCTAACCTGATAGCTAAAGTCAAGGTAAACAGCTGTTCATATTTTGAAACACAAATATCAGTCAGTCAGTCAGTCATTTTCTACCGCTTGTTCCCTTTTGGGGGTCGCGGGGGACTGGAGCCTATCTCAGTGACTTTGGGCCTTAGGTGGGGTACACCCTGGACAGTGGCCAACTCGTCGCAGGGACACAAATATATCCCCTGTATTTTATTCCATTGTTAATGAGAAACAGCTGATCGAAGTAATGTCAATATATAAATCACAGCTGATTCCCATCTAGGAAACACACTCAGGTGTCGAGGTTCTTTCAATCACTATATGGTACAAAAGAGGACCTCTTTGGGCTTATCTTGTGTGGAAAGGGAACAATATAGTCCAATAAAAGAACGAAAGATGCCTGTACTAGGGAGAGGAAGACGAGTACCAGGACAAGGGAGAGGAGTGAGACAGGGACAAGGACGAGCGGAAGGGAGTGGAGTGGGGCAAGGGAGAGGTGTGGGACGAGGAGCAGGGCAAGGGAGAGAAGCGGGGCGAGGGAGAGGAGTTAGAATGTGTGGTGGTTCTCAAAGAAGGGCCAGAGCTAGTGTAACCAATGAAATAAGAGCTACTATAATAGATCATGTCATAAACCATTGGCTATCATACAGAGAGGCTTGCGAACGAGTTCAGCCAAATCTCAGCTGGGACACAGTGGCATCAATTGTTCGTATTTTTAGAGAAACCAACAGGTAGAATATTGCTACTTCCTACTGCAAAGTTTACAGTAAATAATGTTACCATGTATTACAGTGGCTCTAGCTAAACACAGAGTCCGAATGAAACAACTATACAAAGTTTCTTTTGAAAGGAATGGTGAGCGCATCAAAGAACTCCGCCACCAATACGTCCAGATAAGGTTATGCAATACAGCCATTACTGTACTATACATAGTGTGTTTTGCAGTAAACTACTCTATAAACTTGGAGTACATTAAGACATACAGTAGATATACTGCAAAGCAAACATACACTATGATTACTTTCAGAGAGTCATGGAGCTGGAGGCCAATCAAGTCCCACATGAAATAATCTACGTTGATGAGGCTGGGTTTAAATTGGCAAAAAGGCGTCGGCGTGGAAGAATTGGCAAAAGGGCCACGGTTACCGTGCCGGGCCAGAGAGGAGCCAACATCACCATGTGTGCCGCAATCTCCAACAATGGTGCACTCCTACATAAATGTGAGATAGGCCCCTACAGCACCGAACGCCTTCTTCTGTTTTTAGAAGAACTGCATGAAAGACTGGTGCCAGAGGTAGAAAGGGGACAGGTGAGAGACCACTTGGCAATATATGTGATCACATGGGACAATGTGGCATACCACCATTCCCGTGCAGTCACAGCATGGTTTGAGGCCCATCCTAGGATGATGTCCTTTTTCCTTCCTCCTTACTCCCCTTTCCTCAACTCCATTGAGGAAATTTTCTCATGTTGAAGATTGAAGGTTTTTGACCATCATCCACAGGACCAAATGTCTCTCCTGGATGCAATGGATGCTGCATGCCAAGACATCACAGCTGAACACTGCCAGGGGTGAATAAGGCATGCCAAAAGATTATTTCTACGATGCCTTGCCAGAAAAGATATCAGGTGTGATGGGGATAAGAACATGTAGCCAAATGCAGAAGACCGGGCAGATTAGAAAACACTTTTCAATTCTGGTAATTTTTCTGTTCCTATATTTTGTATTTTCAAACAATAAATGTTAGCTATATTGTATAGTTTTCTTATCTTGCAGTAATGTCCTTTTGCAAATGTCTTTTATTAAAAAAAATTAAAATAAAATCTTTATTGCATCAATTCTGTCTTCGTTTCTTCATTACAGTAACCACACATTCTATAAAGCAGTCTGAGATGTATTAAATAAAATAAGACATCTCAGACTGAATTTCTGCAGCAAAAGACCTGAACCCAACAAAACAAAAATGTAGAGGCTTCAAAAGAAACTGCAGTGCATATCACAATCTATGATCAATAAAATATACTTTCTATTGTATAAGGGCAGACCTGACACATATAAAATAATGCAGTTTCTGTATTTTCATTGGATGTTCGTGTTTTTATGACATTGTGCTATGAATGACTAAATGTTTCTGTTGGTACGAGAACATATGTTAGTGTTTAGGAAAAATATTGGATTTTGAGACATGTTTGAATTGTTTCGGTAGGCATAGTGTGTTGTGTTAGTGTATTATTGTATTTTGAAAATTAGTGTTGTAGTTTAGTTTACAATGTGTGATTTTGGGCATGAAATTAACTGTTTTGCCAATTGTGTGATGTAAGTGTGTTGGTGCGTTAAGAGTTTAAGAAGTATTGAAAAATTTGTCATAGCAATTCTAAAAAACTGTAAAATTAAAATCGTGAACAGGGTGAATCGAGATCATGATTTTATAACAATTTATCATGCAGGCCTACTGGCTGTACAATTACGGTCATAACCCTCCGCCTGTTGTGGTTGAAGAATGCTGGCAGCAGGAAGGGAGTGAAGGAGGACTCAGAAGAACACAGTGTAATTGAGGAGTGGACTATTTATAAGAGATTTACCAGCAGACCAGCGGGCAAACAAGGATGCGTAACTATATATAACCCAAAATTAACTACATTAATAGCTAGTAGGTGAAACATTTGGAATAACAAACATAGAAGAGGTTGGCAAATTATTCACCTGTGAGACATTAAAGAGCCCAGCATAATTATACCCAATAATTTATTTACGTAGGTAAACAAAGCAAAAACTCTATGAAGACTAACTAAATACACTAAACTACAGACAAAAAGATGTGTGTGCGTGTGGACGAAACGTGGAGCAACAAAGAATGCTAAGTGAAGGCAAAGAGTGAGCTACAGTTACATTAGCTTCAGTGTCATGGGGCTAATGCATTAGCTGCATGGCTAGACAAAGGGACATTTAAAGATGGCGGTAAGCCATCTAGGAGAGTTGACTCACTAGATGAGTCAACCTTCCCTTTATTGCTAAGATACTTGAAAAAACTGTTGCTATTCAGTTATGTGACTTTCTAAATAACAATAGTATATTTGAGGATTTTCAGTCAGGTTTTAGAGTGCATCATAGCACAGAAACAGCACTGGTGAAGATTACAAATTACCTTTTAATTGCATCGGACAATGGACTTGTCTCTGTACTTGTCTTGTTAGATCTTAGTGCTGCATTCGATGCCATTGACCATCAAATTCTATTACAGAAACTGGAACATTTAATTGGAATTAAAGCAACTGCGTTAAGCCAGTTTAAATCCTATCTATCAGACCGATCTCAGTTTGTATATGTTAACGATGAATCATCCGAGCACACCACAGTTAGTCACGGAGTTCCGCAAGGTTCTGTGCTTGGACCAATTCTATTTATTTTAGATATGCTTCCTTTGGTCAATATTATTAGAAAGCTCTCCATAAAGTTTCTTTTTTATGCGGATGATACCCAATTATATTTATCGATTAAGTTCTGATGAAACGGATCAGTTAGTTAAACTTCAAGCATGACTTAAGGACATAAAACTTGGATGACCAGACACTTTGTGATGTTAAACTGAAGTTATTGTACTTGGCACCGAACGCCTCCGAGACTCACTGTCGGCAGATATAATTGCTCTAGCGGCCATTGACTTGGCCTCCAGCACCTCTGTGAGGAACCTT
>CM022474.1:29779818-29815554 GCA_011952105.1 Coreoperca whiteheadi
TCGACAGGATGTCTGCCCCCACACTGAGGTACCCAGGTATGAAGAGTGCTCTGAGAGAGAGCAACTTCCCCTGGGACCACAAGAGGATCTGGTGCGCCAGTCTGCACCTCAGACCGCCTTGTCGATTTATGTAGGAGACCACTGCCGTGTTGTCGGAACGGACAAGCACGTGGTGGTCCCTGAGGTCTGGGAAAAAGTGCCGTAAGGCCAACAAGACCGCTCGCATCTCTAGGCAATTTATGTGCCATAGATGCGGGGTCAACCACAGACCTCGGGCTGTGTGGCCTTCCAGAACCGCGCCCCATCCGGTGCTGGAGGCGTCCATCGAGAGTGTGCGATGGTGGTACACCATGCCCAGCACTGGGCCCTGAGTCTGGAACACCCGTTGTCTCCACCTGTCTAAGGCACGCATGCACCTGCGTGTAACCTTGATCAGGCGAAAAGGATTGCTCCTCGGGGAAAATCTGGCATCCCTGAGCCACCACTGCAGTCGTCGCATGTGCAGCAATCCAAGCAGAATTACTGTGGATGCTGCAGCCATGAGGCCCAACAGTCTCTGAAACTGAAGTGCAGTGAGATGTCGGCCTAGCTGCACCCTGAGTACCATGGTCAGGATCGACTCGCCGCGTGCGGGAGACAGTTGTGCCCGCAACGTGAGTCCCACACTACTCCTAGGAACGTAATCCTTTGTGTCGGAGTGAGCGTGCTCTTGCGTCGACATCGTCAACATCCGGAACCAAAGCCTCCTCAGAGGCCGGTTCAGGCGACGAAGATCTAAAATGGGGCGCAGACCACCGTCTCTCTTCGGAACTATAAAGTATCGGCTGTAGAACCCGGTAAACATCTCGCTGTCGGGAAACTGTTCTATGGCCCCTTTGTACAGGAGGGAATGAATTTCTTGCTCCATCACCTGTGCTTGTACTTGGTCGACCCTTGTTTCCAGGATTCCTCGGAATCCCGGGGGTCGAGACCGAAACTGAAGCGTGTAGCCTTGTCGGACGGTGCGCAAAACCCAGTGTGACACGCAGGGCAACGCTTCCCATGCGGGCAGAATGTTCCTCAGGGGACCAACCGCTCGAGGCTGGTGCCTGGGGGACCCGGAGTGGCGACCTCGGTTACCCGAAGCGCTGCAGCGAGGGGAAATCCCCGAGGATCGCCATGCACATGCCTGACCACCCCCCCATCTGCGATGTGAGAGCTGCGGTATGCCGAAGCGCCAAAGCGGCGGGAGTTAACTGGAAATGAACGTCTACAGGCCTCTGTAGAGGACGCAACTCTGGCCTGACTGCTGCACAGCCGTGCAGGTCTAAAGGCAGTGGTTGCATGGAACTCGCCACGCCCCGAAGCGCCACCGACGGCGGGGTGAAGAGGCTGAGATCCGGAGAGGCCGATGGGGAGACATCTATGTGCTCGACCCAGATGGGGGGCGCCCTCCGAGGCCCGACGCTCAAGTCGCTGAGGTGGTCTACCCTCAGCTCGGGCCCGCGACCTCTTTCGACGAGGGATAAACCACTGGAAGGCAGCAGCCTGTTGGCGCGCTTCCCTGAAGCGCTCTACAACTGAGCCGCCTCAACGAAGAGACCACCGGGCGAAAGCGGGGCATCTAAAAGGAAGGTCTTGTCCCTCTCCTTAATACCCGACAGAGTTAGCCACAAGTGGCGCTCTGTCTCCACCAGCAGGGCCATGGACTGCCCGATAGCTCGGGCCATATCCTTCGTGGCCCTGAGCGATAAATCTGTCGCACGGCAAAGCTCCTTCACATCCTCGGATGCGAGGGGCCCCCCGTCGTCGAGGTCGTCAAGCATCAGCCTGGTACGCCTGCAAGACCGCCATGGTGTGCAGGCATGCACCGGCCTGACCTGCCGCCATGTAAGCCTTGCCAACTAAGGCAGAGGTAGTACGGCAGGGCTTAGTAGGCGATGTCGGGGTTTTCAGGGAGGACGTGGCCGATAAATACGCCGCCAGCGTCTCCTCAATACCTGGCATGCCGCCGTAACTGTTGTCCTTACGCCTGCTGATCATTTACATTTACATTTACATTTAGTCATTTAGCAGACGCTTTTATCCAAAGCGACTTACATGGAACATTCAGAAACCGAAGGCGCAGCTTCGGGAGCATTATGGGGTTCAGTATCTTGCTCAAGGATACTTCGACGCATGGCTGGGGGATGGAACCGCCGACCTTCCGATTGGCAGGCGACCGTTCTGCCACCAAGCCACAGCCGCCCTCGAAGCATACTGGCGACCAGTCGGGCTAGAAAGCCGTGTAGAATACGGCCGGGACCAGGACTTCGACACCTCAGTGTGGAGGTCCGGAAAGAACGGTAAATCCCGACGCGGGCGAGGAGGTGGGGCTACAAGGAAACGCTCGTCGAGCTTACTCCAGCGACGAGCGTCCTGCTCTTCCGCAGGCCAAGCGATATTGAGCCTAGCCACCGCACAGCTCGTCATACTGCGGAGACTGGGCTGACGAGCCACCCATGTCACTGCCCTCCGCTCCGAGTACATCCAGTTCCTCGGAACGGGCTCCCACTCCGGGACGGAAGAAGCCGCAGACTCGGTGCGGGCTTCCGGATCCCGAAAGCGGGAGAAAGAACCCGCGGATGAAGGGAAAGAAAGAGCCGAAGCTGTCTCACCTTCGTCGCAAAGGTCCATCTGCGATCCCCAGGAGAGTAGTCGCCGGGATGCCTCAGCAACCGCCGGTCCCTTACCGCGTGGGGAGCAGAGCTGGCCGCCTTCCTCGAAAAGCGCCAGCCGAGAGCGGAGCTTCCTAACCGGGAAACGCTCACAATGCACACAGCCAGCCCCCTCGAAGGCTGCTAGTGCATGTTCTCTTCCCAAACAGGCCGTACACATATCGTGTGTGTCACCGTCAGGGATATAGCGTGGGCAGTGATACACGCACTGCCGAAACCGCTTTACACTCGCCATTTTCTTTCAGAGACCCAGAGCGCTTGCTGAAGATCAGAAGACTGACGACAACAGTGAAGCCGGCTCCCTTTATACCTCCGGTTCCGCTGGCATGCGTCACGTGTTGACGTTGAACCCAATCAAGATTGGTCTAAGTTGTTACAGAGATTCAGAGGCCGTCACGCTGGAGGCGTTCCCCATAGCATCAGCTGACGCAGCGTTGAAGTTCTCTTGAAAGGGAACAGTTTTCATCATCTGAGAAAAATCTCTAAATTGAGAATATTGTTGCCCAAAGGTACCATTGAGATGATTATTCATGCTTTAATTTCTTCATGTTTAGATTATTGTAATTCTCTTTTTACTTGCTTTAACAAATCTTCTGAGTCGTCTCCAAATGGCGCAAAACGCTGCAGCCAGGCTTTTAACTGGAACCAACAGAAGGGTGCACATTACACCTATTATATATATATTCCACTGACTTCCAGTCAAATATAGAATTGATTATAACATTTTTGTTTTAAATTTTAGAGCACTACATGGACAGACCCTCAATACATCACAGATCTGTTGACCACTTACTCTTCCTCTCGTACTCTTCGTTCCTCAGGTCAAAATCTGCCGAGAGTCCCCAAAACCCACGTTAAAACTCAGGCAGACCTGTCCTTTCAGACAGTTGCCCCTAAACTCTGGAATCCCCTGCCCCTGCTGTTATGTGTAGCCTAATCTGTTGATTCTTTTAAAAAGCAGCTGAAGACACTTCTATTTAGACAAGCTTTTAGTTGATTAGGCTTTTTATGTTTTATGTATTGTTTCTTGTTTTTAAATTGTCAAAATTGTTGCACTTTGTGATTTTATCTGATAGGTGCTATATAAATTAAGTTTACTTAATAAAGTTTAGATAAATTATGCATATTTGGATGTCCGAGATCCCCAAAGTTGAAAGTTACCCAAAAGCTCCACATGTATTTGTTTCGCCCATGCAAACAAATCCACTTTGTGGTCATTGGAATGAGTTTATTTCTGTCAGAAATTATATGGTCATAAATGATGATCTTACCAGGCCCTGAATCAGCCTCACTAGGTCAACACTGCACATTTAAAAAAAGGTTACTGTACACCTAAGCGTGTTTAAAAAACAAATATTAATAAATGTTTCTATAAGGTAGGTAATAATTCAATACAATTCCTAATGAATTCAGATGAATAGTACTAGTAATATTTTTTCTAGTGTTCTGCATGTTTCACCTTACCTGGAAAACAATGACAAAAGCCAATCGGACAGCCAACACCGCCCAGAATTCCTTGGAGATCTCATATGGAGTGGTTGACCAAGGAGGTTCTCTGTAGTCCTTATACCTTTAGAGACAAAAAGACATGACTGTGGCTTGGTTTTCAGTTTTGATAGGTATTAATAATCCAGCAACTAATATTTAAAAAATCATCCACAGAGCTTTTAGAAAGATGTGGAATAAAATCATCACTTTTCCTGAAAAAAATATGATTTTCACAATAATAATTTTTTAGTGTTGGAAAAAATCATTTCAGAAATTTTAACAGGTCAAAAATGTATGTTTTGTTTATCTCTATGTGAGACATCTGATGTTTGCTTACGGCTTCAAACAAGGCTTGAGAGCCAAAAGTATAACAACGTTGGTATCATGTGATATAGTTGCCAGTAAGTCTGGAAAAATGGACATTAGCACATATTAGCTATCTGAGCTTAATCGTCTGAACAACAATAACCCATAAAATTACAATTCTGCATATTTAAACAAAATTGTGCAATTAATTTTTCTGGGCCATAAAATGTATTTACACTGTGCAGCTACCTCCTGCTGTACCCTGTGCAATCAGTGATCAATCAATAATACTACACAATGTGTATTACAATGTCTGTGCAAGTATTCTTTGCAATTATCCATTACATATATAGTATCTCACCGGAGTACACCCCTCACATCTTTGTAAATATCTTTTCATGTGACAACACTGAAAAAAATGACATTTTGCTACAATGTAAAGTTGTGAGTGTACCGCTTGTATAACTGTAAATTTGCAGTCCCCTCAAAATAATTCACACAGCCAATAATGCCTAAACCAATGGGCACAAATGTGAGTGCACCCCTAAGTGAAAATTTCCAAATTGGGCCCAACGTTTCAATATTTTGTGATGGCCACCATTATATTTACCCTCTTGGGCATGGAGTTCAGAGCTTCACAAGTTGCTACTGGAGTCCTTTTCCTCTCCTCCATGATGACATCATGGAGCTGGTGGATGTTAGAGACCTTGTGCTCCTCTACCTCCTTCTGTTTGAAGATGCCCCACAGATGCTCAATAGGATTTAGGTCTGGAGAAATGCTTGGCCAGTCCATCACCTTTACACTCAGCTTCTTTAGCAAGGCAGTGGTCATCTTGGAGGTGTGTTTGGAGTCGTTATCATGTTGGAATACTGCCCTGCGGCCCAGTCTTTGAAGGGAGGTGATCATGCTCTGCTTCAGTAGGTCACAGTACATGTTGGCATTTATGTTTCCCTCAGTGAACTGTAGCTCCCCAGTGCTGGCAGCACTCATGTAGCCCCAGACCATGACACTCCCACCACCATGCTTGACTGTAGGCAAGACACACTTGTCTTTGTACTCCTCACCTGGTTGCCGCAACACACGCTTGACAACATCTGAACCAAATAAGTTTATCTTGGTCTCATCAGACCACAGTTCATGGTTCCAGTAATCCATGTCCTTAGTCTGCTTGTCTTCATTAAACTGTTTGCGGGCTTTCTTGTGCAACATCTTTAGAAGAGGCTTCCTTCTGCGACAACAGCCATGCCGACCAATTTGATGCAGTGTGCGGCGTATGGTCTGAGCACTGACAGACTGACCCCCCCATCCCTTCAACCTCTGCAGCAATTCTGGCAGCACTCATACGTCTATTTCCCAAACACAACCTCTGGATATGACGGTGAGCATGTGTACTCAACTTCTTTGGTCGACCATAGCGAGGCCTGTTCTGAGTGGAACCTGTCCTGTTAACCCGCTGTATGATCAGTTTCAGGGTCTTGGCAGTCTTCTTATAGCCTACGCCATCTTTATGTAGAGCAAAAATTTATTTTTCAGATCTTCAGAGTTCTGTGCCATGAGGTGCCATGTTGAAATTCCAGTGACCAGTATGAGAGAGTGAGAGCGATAATACAAAATTTAACACACCTGCTCCCCATTCACACGAGACCATGTATCACTAACGAGTCACATTACACCGGGGAGAGAAAATGGCTAATTGGGTCCAATTTGGACATTTTCACTTAGGGGTGTACTCACTTTTGTGGCCAGCAGTTTAGATATTAATGGCTGTGTGTTGAGTTATTTTGAGGGGACTGCAAATTTACACTGTTATACAAGCTGTATACGCACTATATTATAGCAAAGTGTAATTTCTTCAGTGTTGTCACATGAAAATATATAATAAGATATTTATAAAAATGTGAGGGATGTACTCACTTCTATGAGACACTGTATCTGTAGAAATGACAGGTGTATATAGTGTTTATAGCTCTTATTTATATTCTCTATTTCTGTTTAATGTGTATTTTTATCTATCAACTACAATCTGTTTTATTAGCTAATGCAAGCATACAAAAATGTGTTTTGGCATTTGCTCCCAAAAACACAAGGCAGAAGAATAATAATAGACAGAACTATGATAACAATAACAAGTATAGTCTCAAGTGGAAATTCCAGGGTACAAGCCAACACAGATTGTTAAAAGTTTAATGCTTTTAATCTGGACCTGGTCTAGATGTTAAAAAAGCTGTGAAATCTCCCTTTTTGTTGTGACCCTGCTGCTATCCCCGCCCTTGTGTGTTTTATGTTTCCTGTCCCTTGTCTGTCTCTCCAGAGTGTGTGTGTGTGTGTGTGTGTGTGTTTTTCCACTTCCTCTTGCAGCGAGGCAAGCCAGGCTTCAGCGCACCTGGAGGTCGTTTGCCAGTTCCTGCTGGCAGTACCTCCACACACCTAAAATCACTTCAATCAAGCACCAGCCCCCGGCTCTGCTCTTCATTCATCGCTAGATCGTACAGTTACCTTTGAGGTACTACGCCCAGCTGTTCACGTGAGTTGATTTCAGAGTCATTGACAATGTAACTAACTCCACTTTCCCTGTGTACAGACCCAGACAACTACCTCTCCATGGTTCCCACATCACTCATCTGCCTGCCTTCCCTACGTCAACCGCCGGCCGTGGCTCAGCTTGACTGGAACTCCGACCATGCAGCTCCTCGCCACCGTCACCTTGAGCTTCCCTGCTACCTTGCTAAATAAAACACACTTTTTCCCAGCTCTGTTTCTGTGTCAAGTTCTGCATCTGAGTCCAGACTTTTGTAAGCATAACACTTGTTGCACTTTCACAAATAGAATGTAAAAAACTATTTCTGATTCATACTGTGAGTTGTGTTATGACACATTTGTTTGCTCAATTTCAAATACATTTTATTTATATACCCCAATATCACAAATCACAATTTGCCTCAAAGGCCTTTACAATCTGTACAACAAACAACACCCTCTGTTCTTAGGCCCCCAATTCGAATAAGGAAAAACTACCCAAAAAAACGTTTTAACAGGGGAATAAAATGGAAGAAACCTAAGGAAGAGCAATAAAGGAGGGATCCCTCTCCCAGGTTGGACAGACATACAATCGAGCATGTACAAACTTTCTCTAGAATAGACCCTCACTGGAATACAACGATGGGACTATAGGAATACGTAGCTCAATGGAGCTGTGACTCTGTCAGCCTAGTTACAGTTCTGAGAAGAAGCCTGGGGTTGTTTTGATCATCCTGGCATGAGCTGGCATTACAGAGGACTTTCCTATATGTTTTAAGACTATCTTGCCCTGCTAAATGAACTTCTTTCATATTCGTGGAATGCTATATTTCTTTGTTTCATTATCCTCTTTTTTAGAGGGACAATAGAGTCGAGTGTCCTTCGGTGTGAGCCTGCACCACTGTGATCTATTTGAGAGGGACTGAAATTAGCATAAGAGTCCTCTCTTGTTGGAGACATAGCAATGAATTATATTCAGATGGAATCACTTCCTTAAATTTAGCTACATCACTATCAGACATCTACCGTAGTAGTGTTTGCCTATGGTGTGTAGTCGAGTAATAGGAGCTCAAAAGTTATTAAATAATGGTCCGATAATGAAGAATTCTTTGCTTAAAACAGTGAGTGGGTTTATGTACACTCTGACAGAAGCCAATTGAATATAATAATTAGATGCAGTAGTAAGGCTATCATTATCAACATCCACATGAATATTAAAATCACCTACAATAATTGCTCTCTGTTTTGAGGACTAAACAAAACAGAGAGCAAACTGTGAGTATTCTGAAAAAAACTATAATAATCTTATTGTATTTACAATAATCCTTTTGCTAAAAAATGTCCCACGTTACGTAAGCAACCATGGTTCCCTGATAGGGAACGAGACGCTGTGTAAAGCTGACGCTATGGGGAATGCCCTCAGCGTGACCGCCTTTGAATCTCTGTATCAACTACTCCAGTCTTGATTGGCTTTAACGTCAACACATGACGCATGCCAGCGGGCCAAGGGGAGCCGGCTTCACTGTTGTCGTCAGCCTTCTGATCAACTGAAGCAAGCCGCTCACAGGCATGCCAGAATATGGCAGCAAGACGCAGCATCTCATTCCCCATCAGGGAACCATGGTTACATACATAACCTGGGATGTTCCCTTTCAAGGGAACTTCAAGGCTGCGTCAGCTGATGCGATGGGGAACCCCGTACCAGCCCGACCATGCTGGAGGGATGCCTGTCAGAGTGTGAAGCCATAACAGGCACACTTCAGGACAAGAGAGCCACTGACCCCGGATTATTTTAGCGGTCTAGGCTATAGAACCACACAAAGGTGTGGGGCGAGGACCATCCCACAGCATCGCATATAGGGGGGTTCCCAACCACCAAGCTCTGGAGGATGCCATACTCCATGTGGAGTGGGGCTCGTATCGACAGAGGTGAAGGCAATCCACGCACCTCGTAAGCTGAAGTGATAGCCTCAACAATCCACCAGGTAATAGTGTGTTTGGTAGCCGGGCAGCCCTTACGAGGGGGCCCGAAATTCCAGCAACTGGTCCGAATTACGCCACTGAGATGCCCTGCAGACATAAGTCTCGAGGGCTCTGACCAGACAGAGCAGCCGCAGCCTACCTTTCTGTTCCGCCAACACTGAGGGAGGATGGAACGCATGCAGGACCACCAGCCGGGGCACCTCAGTGGGTACTTTGGGTACCTACCCCGGGTAGGATGCAGGATGGCTCTGACTGTGCCTGGAACAAACTCCAGGTAAGCAGTAGCCATGAGACCTGACAGTCTCTGAAACTGTAGTGCAGTGAGATGTCGGCCTAGCTGCACCCTGAACACTATGGTCAGGATTGACTTGACTCGTGAGGGAGACAGTGTAACCGAGTCCCACACAAATCCTAGGAACGTGATCCTGTGTTTTGGAGTGAGCGTGCTCTTGCTCGCATTGAGCCCCAACCCCAAGCACCGCATGTGTGCATGTACGACATCTTGATGCCATACTGTGGTAAGATGAGACTGGGATAAAATCAACCAATCTTCTATATAACTGAGGAAGTGGATTCCCTGGAGTCCGAGAGGAGTCAGGGCAGAGACCATGCACTTCGTGAAGGTGCGAAGGTAGAGTGCTAGGCTGAAAGGGAAGCGCTCGATATTGGTAAGCTTTGCCCCCAAAAGTAAGGCGCAGGATGATAGAGACATGGAAGTACGAGATCATGACAAACCAGTCCTTGGGCTGAATTTGACCCACAATCATCGGGATCATCAGCATCCTAAACCGAAGTCTAATGAGAATGTATTTCTCGCTTCATCACCTATGCTTGTACTCGGTTGACCCGTGCTTCCAAGATCCCTCAGAGTCTGTGGACCAGAACTGAAGCTTGTAACCTTGTCGGACGGTGCGCAAACCTCAGTGCGACACGCCGTGTCAAGCTTGCCAAGCGGGCAGAAAAGTCCCTCAGGGGAACCAACCACTCGAGGCTGGTGCCTGGGGGACCTGGAGTAACGGCCTCGGTTACCCAAAGTGCTGCAGCAGCGGGAAATCCCTGAGTAGCGGCATGTACATGACTGACCGCTCCCCGAACCTGCAATGTGAGAGCTACGGAACCCCGAAGTGCTGGTACGGCAGGATTTAACTGGAAAGGAATGTCTACAGGCCTCTGTAGAGCACACAACTCTGGCCTGACTGCTGCACGGCCATCCAGGTCTAAAGGCAGCGGTTGCACGGAACTTGCCACACCCCTGAGCGCCACCGGTGGCAGGGTTAGAAGGCTGCGCTCCCGATGGTTCGATGGGGGAGCAGCCATGTGCTTGACCTCTGGCGACTAAACTGCACCCACTGATCGACGCAGACTGGCGACCAGTCGGGCTAGAAAACCATGCAAATTACAGCTTGGACCAGAAATTTGACCCCTCGGTATGGAGATCCAGAAAGAACGGCAGGTCCCGATGTGGGCGTGGAGGTATGGCTAGAAGGAAACACTCATCGAGTTTACTCCGGCGATGAGTGTCCTGCTGCTCTGCTGGCCAGGCAATATTGAGCCTAGCCACCATTTTCCTCTCTTGGGATACCGCCTCCAGCAGCTCCTCATGCTGCAGTGACTGGGCTGATGAGCTGGTGACTGTTTCAACAAACAACAAAGTTGAGAGCGGAGCATCTTATCTCTCCTCAGAGAGGGCACTTACCTAGCCCACAGTCACCCTGTCAGGGGTGACAGAGCCTGCTCTCAGTCCAGACAGCAGACACAATGTGTGTGGCCTCTGAACACGTCCCCCTTTCTGGGTGGAAGAAGCCGCGATGCGGGCTTCTGGTCCTGAAAACGGGTGGGAATTAACGGATAAGCCTCAGCAGCCGTGGGATCCGCAACCAGCAGAGCGCAAACTCGTGTGTGTTGCCGCTGGGGATAATGCGCGGGCAGGGAGGAATGCACTGCCAGAACCGCTTCACACTCGTCATTTTCACATACCCCTTTTTCACCAAGGCAGAGCTGGTGCTGGTTCGGAGCCAGAGCCTAGTTTCAAATCAGTTCAGTTTCCATACACAAAGCCACCAACATATCTTTGCTTGTTTATACAGACCTATGCTCCTGCCAGGTCCCTGCACTCTGCAAATGAACGACATCTGGTGGTACCATGCCAAAAAGGAATAAAATCACTCTCACACACACAGCAGATTCTGTAGCCACCTTTTAAAAGCACTTGAAAACGCATCTCTTCCATCAACACCTAACTGACAATCACTAACTTCTTCTTTTTTTTCTACCTCTTTTCAAAAAAAAGAAAATAAACCTTTGTATACTGTGCTATGCTTTAATCAGACTTGTTTTTTGATGCACTTATGCTTTTTGTTACCTTGTGTTGTTATAATTGCTTCCATTGTCTTCCTCATATTTAAGTCGCTTTGGATAAAAGTGTCTGCTAAATGACTAAATGTAAATGTAATGCAAAGCACCAGCTCCGAGCCAGGAAAAGTGGTTCTTAAGTAGCACCAAATCATTGCTGGTCTAGAAGTAAGAACCGCTTACTGCAGTGGCTGGGGGCAGGGTTACCGTAACCAACAAGACGAACAGTTTTCACTTACACCAACGCTTAATAAATTTTTATTTAACTGCAATGTGATCGTTTACCTGGTTCATTTTGGTGGAAAAGAGGTATCTGAGAACAGTCGTTTAGCTTCTCTCACTGCCTTGCTAAACCTGTACTTTGACTCCCTAAACCTGTCTCTGAAGGTCCTCCATAGCTTCACTGGTCCACTGCCTTGATGTCTTCACAACAGGTTTACAGAACTTTAATTTCGGCCTGTATGCAGGAATCAGGTGTTACCGGAAAAGATGTGACTCTTTGCTGGCTCTGTAGCCAATGGAAGGACAAACCGGTTCTTAGAAGGCTCGTCATTCGAACCAACTCTGAACTGTCACTAGCACTCGCTCTGAACCAGCACCCCGTTCATTCTGGTGGAAAAGGGGTAAAAGAGACCCAGCGCACTTGCTGAAGATCAGAAGACTGACGACAAAAGTGAAGCCGGCTCCCCTTGTACCTCCGGTTCCGCCAGCACGCGTCACATGTTGACGTTAAAGCCAATCAAGATTGGAGTAGTTGATACAGAGATTCAGAGGCGGTCACGTTGAGGGCATTCCCCATAGCGTCAGCTGACGCAGTGTTGAAGTTCCCTTTGAAAGGGAACAGTTTTGAAACAGCGTGTAAACCACGTGATTAGTGAGAAAGTTGCTAAAAGATAAGTGCGTTATGAGTGATGAAGCAGAACTAATGTACATTTAAATGTAAAGCAGATAGTCACCGTAATGAAGAATCGAACAAAACTAACTATGATGAGCTAGAGCAGCAAACATTTTTTTGGGTCATCTCTGCTGTTCTGCCTGAAACACAACTCCCTACATTTCATTTAATTCTTCTTCATTGTATGATTGCTGCTGTTTGCGCTGTTGGATGCCTGTTCTCTGTTGCTGGCTGACCTGAGATGGTTTAGAGTTAAAATGGATACTAACATTAATAATGAAATTTGGATACTTTTCTCAAGACCTAGAGTCTGCTCTTGACTAAAGTTCTACTACTTAGTTTGCTATTCAGTGTACAATGTATTTTGTAGTGGTCAAGGGCAGAATGAACAAGCGTAAAACTTGTATTACAACTAGGGCTGTCAATCGATTAAAATATTTAATAGCATGATTGTCATGTGTTAACTCGCGATTAATCGCAACTTAATCACACATTTTTATCAGTTCTAAATGTACCTTAAATTAATATTTTTCAAGTTTTTAATACTCTAATCAATATGGGTATGGACAAAAATGCATGCTTTATGCAAATGTACTTTTCTTATTAGTGAAACCATCAGAGCATGAAGACTAGACATGTATCAAAGGTCATAGATGGTTTTCAAAGACCTTGTTCATATCTCTTAAGCGGTCTTTTCTCTCATTTTAATATAAATATATATAAATAAAGGCAGTTTTTACACTGGCAGTTTAGTTCAAAATGGGGCACAGTTCCCATGAAAAATTTATCATGTGAAAGCTGTCATGTGGGCCTGGGAGCACACCAGGGTACCAAACTCAAGACTACCTGGAGCAGCTGCTCTGAGTTCACTCAAACTGTGCCGCGATTCACGTGAACAGTGTGAGAAACACGGACTTGTGAGCGCTCTTGTTCAGAAAAGTTACCCTCTACATTCGTTTTAGCTGATTGGAATGTATAGTTCAATAAAACACATAAGTGGTGATGGTGTTAACTAAATTAGTGCCGTTAAAATAAATTTGCGTTAGCGTGTTCATTTTGACAGTCCTAATTTACAACACTTATCTAAAGACTACTTTCTAAACCTAACAACATCTAGTCTACATTGAAATAGATAATTACCTTATAGTGTGTACGCTATAGATAAGGTAATTACAGTACTGGGGAACCAAAGATGGCTCAGTAGCCAAATTAAAATTTTCTATGCTTATCTGTTGACTAACAGGCAGATGCCTAAATGATGACAGACACCCAGTGCATCACAGAACTGGTATTTACCATGGAGCTATTAGTAGTGTCTATGGAATCTGCAGAATCTCTAGTTTTAGAAGATGCCTCAAACCCCTAACAATCTTAACCTGTCAGAGCCTCTGACAGACAGTAATGTTTGTAGTCCCATTTTACTCTACTTCTTCTAACTTTTTTACACTGTACAGTGTCCTCGAGTTTGTAAAAGGCACTTTCAATTTCAGGTTTATTTCAAATGCATTATGAATATTGTAACACTCAAAGTATAACTGAATAGTTACCTTGACATCTTTTTAATTTTGTATCTCATAGGCTATACTATATTTTTTGGCTAGTACCCTTATTGCTGAGCTGGTCCGTTTTCTTGTCCAACACATTTATTGTACCACACACACACACAGAGCATAAATAAATCCTTACAGTTAATCACAGAGTTAGATGTGAAAATATACAGCTGTTTCTCCCATTGCTGGCTTCTTTGTGCTGGCTGAATGAGCATCTGTCGCTGAGCACCTTTACAGATGATTTCCTAACTCAGCATGAGAGGATGTTTGTGCCACTGCTATGACGAATTGACAGACCTGTCAACCATTTCCTGTAAACCATCTCTGATTGGTCTTGCCTCAGTGAATTTACAAAATTACAACACTGCTGTTTTCTTTAGTGACATGCAGCTCAAAGAGGAGAATTATTTGCTGCATAAGAAAAAAATATTCAGGGCTTCAGGGTCAGAATACCCAGGCCTGGTGACACGTATGAACAGAAAACAGTTGCAACAGTTGATTGGGTTAAAGTCAAGTGGTCAGGCCATTCAGCACCACCCACCTAGGGGGCCCACAAGCTAATCCCACACTCTAAACTAGGAGCTAAAATGACCAAGGGCATCAACCTGACCCAGAAGGTTCCTCTACAGTCATTGCACCAAGCACAGAGTAAGACACAGAGTCAAACGTCCTATCCCTGAGTTATAAAAGTTGGTCACTAGCCTAAGATTAGCTGTGCAGTTCCGTCTTCATAGACACAATGTCCAGGCTCTTCTTCTCCAAGTGCTTAAAAGGGCAAGCCTTAGAGACCATCCAGGACCATCTGGAGTTCCCACTAGGGAACCAGATGACGTGTGGGGTGTCTCATTTGGCTCTTGACCGTGAAGAGGTTGAAACAGCGAACACCCCCAAGTTGAACGCATTACGATCCATGTCAAACAGAACCTGAAATCGAATAAATGCACCAGTGGCATGAGCACCGACTGAGGACTTTACCCTCACATCAGTCTGCAAACAGGTGCCCATAGTCCCTGGATTAGAGGGAGCCCATACACTCTCTGGACCAGCCCAAACTGCTCAACTTCTCCCTCTCAACCACCAAATCACGAGGCGCTGTACCAGGATGGGGTGGGAGGAGAAGCCCCCCCACCCCCCGCCTGAACTATGGGTCTGGACAGGTCATGTATAAGTCACTACCCTGCTACCGTCATCTGAATCAGATCTGAGAACCATCTGGCGCCCAACTGCTCTAGTGCCACCACTATGACAGGTAGTTGCTTTGTGTGAATCCTGTGAAGTAACGGCATCATCAGCTGAGGGGGAGGATAGACCACACTGAGTGGGTGGGCAAATACATCCACTCCCAGAAGGGGGGGGGGCATCGCTCACTCACAGGGAGAACCACAGAGGGCACGGAGTGTTCTCCCTGTTTGCAAAGAGGTCGACTGCAGGCTAAAAAATCATCAACACAATTATGTGGACTGCAACTCTGTTGTCCGAACTCACAATGTCATGATTGTTGCGTATTAGTGAAGCAAAATGGAGCGGCACCTTCTGAATTGTGGTGAGCTCCGGAAGGTTGATATGGTGGGCTGACTCCGGCAACATCCCCCCACGCTGGACTGGCAGGGCATTCTCGGGCCAGTCAGGGATGTGTCTGTGAAAACCTGGATGTAATGGGGCATGCACCAGGCGATGAGGTAAGGCCCAAAAGGTGAAATTGCTCCGGGCTATGGCCGGAATCTGGAGCCAGAGTTGTTTGTCACGGTTCAGGTGCATCTTCAGCTATTTCAATCACTGTTAAAAATTTCTCATGTTTAGCAGCCTAAGGCACATCTCCAGGTGAGCAGTTGACACCAGGCCGATCATTCCTCGGCTGACTCCACTTGCTGGGTTATCCGCAACAGTGTTACTGTGTGGTCATCTAACAGGCATGCATGAGTCCTTTGAGTCCAACCAGTTGGAGATGGATGCAGAGACGCAACCATTCCAGGTAACGAACCATAAGTGTGAGGGCAAGGAGATTGGTAAGAGGTGTTGGGAACAGCCTGCCAGTCGTTTTCTACCCCCCGCAGGAAGAGAAACATGGGGGGCTCATCCAGAAAGGGCCATAGGGAGACTAGCGTTGCTCTCCAGTGACCTGTCCCCAGAGAATAAGAGGCGGGACAGGGTTTTAATCACAAATTTCCCCACATGAGCATCTCCGCTGCTCATGTTCTTTCAGGCATGTGGTCTCTGTATGGCGGCAAGGCCAGCAGTGAAGTCCTCCATGAGGATGGTGACTGTAGATTGTGAGTGAAGATCCTACTCTAGGTGGCTGAGTAAAATAGGGAGAACAGTGGGTGTGCCTCATGTATGTGATTGCTACCTTCTGATTGGGAGGTGAGAGCAAAGATCTGTCTCAGGGTTAGAGAACGTGGCATGTACAAAATAAATCTACAGGCTAAAAGTCTGTCTAATGGTCTATCTACACTGTATACATGAACTAATCTAAGTAATTTAATTAAACGAATAACAACACACACAGGAAAACAACTACTCGACTACACAAATGAGCGGATAAATACAACCCTGAATGACTGATATGAACACAGCAATAATTAATGACAATAAGTAATAAGTGAATAATTGACAATTTGACACAGAGGATGCAGTGAATGATTGTTTGGATAGTGGTATTTACTTGTATAAACACAGGAAACCACAATGCGGACAAACTGTAATAGTTACAACTAAATAAACTAGAAATTTAAGTTCACTAATAAAATTTCTTGCTTTAAAAGTTAAGTCATTGAGTCTATTGTGCTGCGCCTCTCCATCTCTCTCTATTCCTCCTTCTATGGTGGAGTATTAGATCTCAGAAAAGTCACAGCCTCCTTTTAGCAGGCTTCTTTCTTTCAGAATTGTTGGATATCTTCATTTTTCCTACGTCCTATGTTATGAGTGCCTTTCTGAAGTCATTTGAGGCCTGTGGGCCTCAGGACTCAGTCCTTTCTGATCCCACTGTTGATGTCTTGGAGAGCAGCAGACAAGAGACGAACGAATAGTTTCTTAGTTCACAGGACAAAATGTTCCCTCTTGTCTTAAAGTCTACTGTACGAGGCCTCTGGAGTTGTTTCTGTTTAAGGTGCGCAACTTCCGTCCACTCACACAATATCTCATCCTATTTCTTTCTGATGTATTAATAAAGTTTTAAGTTTAATTCTTACATGTTAAAGCTGGTCTTATCAGTAGTTGAAAGGCACTACTTCTTTTATAAATAAAATGGGATATTGCCCACTTATAACCTAAGTAATTAACAGACATCCATCCATCTTCTACCGCTTATCCTGGGCCGGGTCGCGGGGGCAGCAGTCTGAGCAGAGACACCCAGACTTCCCTCTCCCCAGACACTTCCTCCAGCTCTTCCGGGGGAAAACCGAGGTGTTCCCAGGCCAGCCGAGAGACATAGTCCCTCCAGCGTGTCCTAGGTCTTCCCAGGGGCCTCCTCCCGGTTGGACATGCTTGGAACACCTCCCCAGGGAGGCATCCAGGAGGCATCCGGAACAGATGCCCAAGCCACCTCAGATGACTCCTCTTGATGTGGAGGAGCAGTGGCTCTACTCTGAGCTCCTTATGAGTGACCGAGCTCCTCACCCTATCTCTGAGGGAGCGCCAAGCCACCCAATGGAGGTAACTCATTTCGGCCACCTGAATCCGGGATTTTGTCCTTTTGGTCATGACCCAAAGCACATGACCATAGGTGAGAGTAGGAACGTAGATCGACTGGTAAATAGAGATCCTTGCAGCTCAGCTTTCTTTACCACGACAGACCGGTACATCAACCGCATCACTGCAGAGGATACACCGATCTGCCTGTCGATCTCCCGCTCCGTCCTTCCCTCACTCGTGAACAAGACCCCAAGATACTTAAACTCCTTCACTTGAGGCAGGAGCTCTCCACCAACCTGAAGGGAACAAGCCACCCTTTTCCTGCTGAGGAGAATGGCCTCGGACTTGGAGGTGCTGATTCTCGTCCCCGCCACTTCACACCTCATGAAAAGCCTGCATTCTGTATTTATACTGCGTACCATTGAACCACCATGAATGGTCTTCACTTCACAGAGGCTGAATGCGAAGGAAACATTTCTACTGGCAGCAACACGTTTTTTTTTTTTGATAATTGCGTTCGCATGATTCTCTTTGTATCAGTCAATACGTTATGATTAGAATTACTTTGTGAGAAATTATTTATTAGCTCAAATGCCTTAGGGGAAAGAGGAAATTATGTAAATATATCTAGAAACTATGCTTTCTAACCAACACAAACGGATTTTCAACCTCACATTAGTTATTAGGATAGACAATTGAAATGTATTTATTTGATGAAAGACATCAAACTCTCTTCCTCTCCCAGAATATAACATTATCCATGACGCAGGTTAAAGGGGGAAATAATGGATCATGGAAAAACAAACAACTTTCAAATGAAGAAAGTTTTTTATGATTACTTTTGTTAATCACACCTAATTCAATACCTTATTATGGATTACCTGAAATAATAGTTTTGTTAATACAGAAAAATGTTGATTCATACTTGTATGACTTCATATTCATAATATTTATTTCTTTAACTAAAGAACAATTCTTGTTGACAGGGTCTATTTCTCTTTGTGGCATTGGCATGACAACATGAAGCTCTATACTCTTCTTATATTGTTACTTAATGTAACACATTTATTAATACATTTGATTCTGAACGGCAAAGTCATTTTGCATCTTTATTACTTTAGTCTTAAATTTATAGGTCCTGGTTTACTTGATGAAGACCAGAAATCATGAGATGTTCCTTAACAGAGGATGGTGTCACATTGTGTTAGGAAGAGTAGGTTGTAATTTACTAGACTGGCTTAGGTTGTTCATGCTTGCGAGTCTTTGCAGGCCGCAATAAATCAAGAAATTGTCATTCAACCTTCCATTAGTGACCTGAGTCTGGCAAAGGTCATGGGACAGAGGAGGTTGCTGGAGAAACGTTTGTTTATGACTTAGCATTGGTATCAGTAGCAACCGATTTGAGTTGAGTATGCAGGTTTATACTACTGAATGGTCTTAGGAGTAAACCCAGCTTAGCCCAGAGGGGAAAACATGTTTCAGTCAGTCAGTCCCTGAAAGGCTTAAAGCAAGTTAACTTTGTCACACAGTACTCAAGTGACTATTTAAGGTTGTAATTCTTCCAGCTATATGCAGTTATTTTATTAATAATCAAAGTATGCCTTTTGTCCACATTAAGCGGGTTAAATTAAGCATTTTTATCCCCCTAAATGGAGCTTTTCCAAAACGGCTTGCAGAGTGTGTAAATCTTAGAGCTCATTGAGGGTCAGGTGTTGTGTTCTAGTAAAGTAAAGAAGACAACCTTTAGTTGCTTCTAACTTTCTCTTTAATCGTCCATTTTAAATGTCAAAACAGCTGAATGCATAGCTGTTGTCATTAATCTGTATTTATGTAAATTTTTTTAAGACCATAAAATAATGATTTGGATTGTCTGCCATAATAATCAACTGTTGTCAAATAAAGAAAGAGGATATATTGCAGTAATACTAGTGAAATTTGCAATGAGTGAGGAAGACGTCCTGTGACATCTTTGATTTTACATGGTTTGTATATACTTTGATAGAAGAGAACTTTCCCTGTAGAACATCAACATTGGTCTCACTTGATTAATACACCCAGTAACATATTTTAAATGACAGTGGTATATTCATGTTAATATTCTAAACATGGTTTTGTCATTAAATTGACAATTGTTAACTGAGATTGATTTCCCACCTGCAGATCTCAACGGGGTAGCCAAGGTGCAATGGATCCATGGTTTCTTTGCCATCCTGGAAGTGGCTGACATTAAAGTAGGACAGCGTATGGTTGACAAATCCATGCATGGAGCCATCAGGGCTGTACATGTACTGGTAGACCATCCGAGGGATAAAGTCTGAAGTGAAGGAGATGACAAATGCCTAGGAATTGTGGTTAGGGAGTTGGTGGTAGGGGTGGGGGTTCAGAGATTTGGGACAGAAATAAGAGTTAGACTAATGTGAATAAATATTTCATATTGCATGTGTAAACAAGACAGTGTGGAATATAACATACAGTGTCAAGTTGAAATGAAACAATCCACTGGACTGTGGTAGTAGAAAATGTTTCACATTACTGAGACACATGGCCATCATGGGAGAGTCATCAGAGTAACATGAATACAGCTACTGAGAATGGTAATGTGACTAGCTGAATTGAAACAAACTAGTTCAAGACCAGCCAGTAAAGGCACCAGGGCCAACTCAGCCAAGGTGTGAAAAAAAACCCCCAAAAAATCCTTTCCTATCCTTAGCTTTGTATACTGTGCTAGGCTTTAATCAGACTCGTTTTTTGATGCACTTATGCTTTTTGTTACCTTGTGTTGTTATATTGCTTCCATTGTCTTCCTCATATGTAAGTCGCTTTGAATAAAAGCGTCTGCTAAATGACTAAATGTAAATAGAGGTGAAATCTCGCTTGAAGCCAAAGCAAGTTCTCAGTTGAACCCAAACAACGGACTCTTATTGGACGGAACGTGCAAGATGGAGCATGATATCTCAATGCACGGCTATGACAACACAAAGTCTATAAAGCCCAGTGCCAAATTCACATCTTCGCCATTTCCACATTAACTTGTTTAGTACAGGAAGCGCATCACATCTTTCTCCACAGTAACTCACGTTATCTCAAGAAGATGCTTTTCATGTGAACTTTCATTACCCTAGGAAGGACGAGTCTCAACTTCCTGGATGAGCTAAATACAAAAGAGATGGTCTGTGTTTGTTGAAACAAGATTAAGAGACAAGGATCGTTACTCCTTAATGATACTTTCCTGCAGAAGGGAGCGACACGACCTGATTGCCGCTCCACGGAGAGCCAAGCCACCGCTGAGCCCCCTCTCCCACCCAACGTTGTCTGCCCTGCAGCATCCAAGGTGGAGAGGAAGTCTCCCGGATAAGGTAAATGAACTGATGTTTACCATCAATCACTAGGAAATAGCGATTGCAAGTAAGAGGCTATCGTATCTGGGCAGAGACAGATTTTATAACTGTGTGTTTAATCTAAGCTTTATTCTTGTGAATTGTGCTTTTTTTATTTTGGGAAGTAACAGCCACTGTGCCTTCTCTGTGTTTTCCTTTGTTTTAGAAGTTCCAGTTAGCCCCGCCACCGGACGCCTTACTACTTTAGCTTTAGCCAATGTTAATAGCTGCACTTTATGAGATCAAAGTCCAGTAACACGGCTGCTGTACGGAGGTCTGCCGCTGGGTTACTGTGTGAAAAAAGTGACATCTATTGCCCTTAACCACGGCATTTGGGCTTTATTGTGCTTTACTCTGTGTAACCCAGACCTTTACATGTACATTTATAGATCTTTACATGTACATTTCCACACTGACACACATCTAAAACGGCCCACATAAGGTGGTAGCATAGCCAGCTAAGTTTTACGTTATCCTTAGAGCGGACAGGGCTTGTTTCTCCCTTTTTGGGTCTGTTCCATTGATAAATTGAACAGGCTACCGCCATTTTAACTTGTGCACAACGACCACCCACGTGGTCATGTCTCCTCCCACCCCGTGTCTATCTATTGCCCCCCCCCACTCCCAACACATACACATCTTATCAGCTTTTTGATCGTTGTATGCTTATTTTGTGAAGGTATTGATTGATAATCAGTGCTATTAAATAATTGCTATTGTATATTTAAAGAGCTGTTGCCTGTGGTTATTGTGTGCATTTGTAGTGATAATAGCTGGTTGGGATAGTTGGTGCTCCAATTCACCCACTGTCCTTTATTAATGTACGGTATTACTTTAATTATCAACATTTTTAGGTCAACAGCCACATTTGAGACTGTTTTTCACGTTTGGTTGTTGGTCCCTGATTCCAGGGTGGTGGCCCGTAATTATTCTATATTCTATATTCATAAATGTATTCATGCAGAACGTAGGTTTAACAGGCTGACGCTCATTAGAATCCTGGCTCTCTTAAAATGTGTTGTTCCCTTTCAAGGGAACTTTAACGCTGCGTCAGCTGATGCTATGGGGAACGCCCTCAGCATGACCACATCTGAATCTCTGTATCAACTAGTCCAATCTGTATTGGCTTATCGTCAACACGTGATGCACACTAGCGGAACCGGAGGTTACAAAGGGAGCCGGCTTCACTGTTGTCGTCAGTCTTCTGATCTTCAGCAAGAGCGCTGGATCTCTGTGAAAATGACCAGTGTGAAGCGGTTCTGGGAGTGCAGTCCTCCCTGCCCGCACATTATCCCCACTGGCAACACACACAAGTTTGGGTTAGCTGTTTTGGGTTAAGAGCTCGCTCTGTCAGCCCTTGAGGTTGATCTTGAGTATCGTGAGGGTCTCCTCGTGAATTCGCTCCACTCTCCGCACTCCGCTTGGTGGGATGAAACGCTCATCCGCTAATTCCCACCCTTTTTTGTGACCCGGAAGCCCGCATCGCGGCTTCTTCTGCCCAGAACGGGGGACATGCTCAGTGGCCACACACATTGTGCCTGCTGACTGGACCAAGAGCATGCTCAGTCAGCCCGGAGGGGGTGACTGTGAGCAAGGTAAGTGCCCTCTCTGAGGAGAGACGAGACACTCTCGACTGACTTTTTTTTTTTAAACAGTCTACCCGCATTCGGGATCCGGAAGCTGAGTCGTCCGCCCTGGATGTGGAAAATGTCTGACTGGTATGCTTTGGCTGGAGATTCAATGAAATTAATAAATATTATTATTTTCCAGGACATCACTCATCCCCCCTCCCAGACTCAGAAATAGTTGATTTCGTCATATCACATGGTTATCAGTATTATTGACCTCCAGGTGTCAATATTTCTAGTGTTGGGACTCAGGTAGAGCAGGTTTGGTTATTTGCAGAAATAGCAAAGATGTTTCTGAATATTAACAACATTTTTAATGTTATTAAGTTATTAATAAAGGTAACAATTACGGGGCACCACCCTGAAATCAGGGACCAAAAACCAAATGTGAAAACAATCTCAATCAGGTAGATGTCCACCTAAAATTATTGAGTAATTGAATATTACCTTACATTAATAAAGGACAGTGAAGGGTGATCCAAGAACTGACTTTCGCAACCAGCTATTATAACAACAAATACACACAATAACCACAGGCAACTGCTCTTTAAAATATACAATAATATTTATTTAACCTTTTCATTGATTAAGAATCAATAACTTTAGCAAACAATCACTATAGTCTAAACTAAACAAGCAAACACAATTAGCAAGCCGATAGGATGTGTGTGTGTGCGTATGTGTGTGTGAAGGGACAATAGAAAGGGGGGGTTGCGAGGAGACTAACCCACTCCGGTACTTGTGGGAGGAGGTCAAAATGGTGGCAGCCTGCTCAATTCAACAAAGGGACAGGCTGAAACAAAAGGGCAGCCAAGCCTTATCTGCTCTTGGGACAAGGCACAGCATAGGTATGCTGCCATGTTATCAGAGTCGTTTAGGGTGTGTAAAAGTGTGTGTAAAGATATATGAGTTAGTGGAGAAGAAAGAGGGAGAAAATGCACACAGAGAAACAAGAAGCCTCAAACGCTGTGAATAAGCGCAATAGCGTTTTTCTATATCCCACAGCACCAGACTCAGCGGCTGTGTTTACTGAATTGGTCGTATAACCTCCACAGTGGCTGGGCTAGAAATTACTGGTGTAACTGGTACAGGAATGGTAACTTCTAACACCAAAGAAAAACACGCAGAGATGCAAGAAATCTCAGATGCTGTGGGAAGTGTAATAGCCTTACTTCATCACAGTAATCAGGCAGCAGACTTCTGTCTGGTGGTCTTATTACTGGACTTAAGTCTGATTGAATGTGGCTATTAGCTTCACAGGATTATGGCTGACTCAGTCGACTACTCCGGTAGAGAGACTGGCAGCTCAGAGGTGGTCCCACTCAGGGGCCATACCCAGAGCTTCCACATTCCCAGTCAGGGATGAAGTATTTCGCCATTGGCCTGCGACAGCAGATCCCTCCTAACAGGATTTTCCCATGGGAGACCATCCAGGAGGGCTGCAAGGCCCAAAAACCATGTTCGGGCGGGCCTGAACAGGGCCACGAGCTGAAGCTGGGCCCCTGTTCAGCAAACCTTCTCTAGAACCACTGGTGAGCAGGGTAATTTGGGGAAAAGCATACAGCCGTAGCCTCGGCCATGGCATCCAACTCCAGGGGCGCTGGGTACACAAGGGAGAACCAGAGGGTGTTCTCTTGGGACGCAAACAGGTCCACTTCTTTCCTTCCAAACTTCCTCCAGATCATCTGCACCGTCTCGGGGTGACAGCATTCAATGATGAAACACCACTCCTAGCACTGGGCCCTGGCTCAGGAACACCCACTCCTTCCACCTGGTCAAGGAACGAAGGCAGCTGTGCATAACCTTGATTAGGCGAAAGGGATTGCCCCTCAGGGAAAACCCTGTGCTCCTGAGCCACCACTGCAGCTGCCTCATGAGCAGCAGACTGTATTGCTCCTAATTGCAATTTTGCTAGTATTAGCAAATCGTCTATGTAATTGAGAATGTGGACCCCCTGGAGTCTGAGAGGTGCCAGGGCATTGTCCATACATCTCGTGGTGAAGGCGCGTGGGGAGAGCGCTGGGTCGAACGGAAGAATCCGATACTGGTAAGCTTTGCCCCCAAAAGCGAACTGCAGGAAAAGCCGACTCCTTTTATAACTTGGCACTATTAGCTTACAGATCACCTATACCTGCTAGCAGACAAACACTCACCTCTAGTTGGCCTTCAGCAGAGGCCACATGTGTGCTAATATAACTTTATTAGAGTCACCCTCTATCAAACATGGCTCACCGTCATGTTTACATTCCCCTTTGTCCAGCCATGCAGCTAATGCTAATCCTGATAGCCAAATCTAATTGATTGCACCAATCTAAACTTGGTGCCCCTTTAATCATGGTGCGGCCATGTGAGGCATTTTAATCTTAAATCCCAACATCAGTAATCACAAGTGTAATACCTATGCATTTTTGTACATTTAATAATTAGGTTGATTCATTTTGTTCTGAGTTATCCTTGAATTGTGTATTGTGTTTGTAATCCTTTGAATGTAAATCCTCTGAAGTTGCTTGTAGGTCACGGTTAGTAATCAGGATTTTATATTGTGTGTTATCAACTATATGCTTAGATTAATCTTCAGTTATAAGAGTTCTACCATTTAAGAGTTAAAGTATCGTATATTGTAAACAAAAATGATACATTTTTGATAAGAATGATAACTGAGCATCAAATGATAAGATTTTTCTAAACTGGATTTCTCTGGAATAATAAACTCTGAGTAAAACAATAATTTTTATTATTTTCTTAATTTTGTTTGTTTTCTTTCTTTGATTGTTTTTCCTCTGGGTGTAAAAGGTATAGTTCCGGTTCACAATTTCTGGTCTTTACAACTGAGTGATATTGTCCTTTGAATGGAAATAAAGAGGACCCCTTATTTTCCACATTTTATAATTTTTCATTCTTTTTTATATTGTTAAGTACTAGATCTTGTCCATCCATCCATCCATCCATCTTCTACCGTTTATCCGGGGCCGGGTCGCGGGGGCAGCAGTCTGTGCAGAGACACCCAGACTTCCCTCTCCCCAGACACTTCCTCCAGCTCTTCCGGGGGAATACCGAGGCGTTCCCAGGTCAACCGAGAGACATAGTCCCTCCAGCGTGTCCTAGGTCTTCCCCGGGGTCTCCTTCCGGTTGGACATGCCTGGAACACCACTCCAGGGAGGCATCCAGGAGGCATCTGGAACAGATGCCCGAGCCACCTCAGCTGACTCCTCTCGATGTGAAGGAGCATCGGCCCTAGTCTGAGCTCCTCCCCAGTGACTGAGCTCCTCACTCTATCCCCTGACGGAGCGCCCAGCCTCCCTACGGAGGTAACACATTTTGGCCTTCTGTATCTGGGTTCTTGACCTTTCGGTCATGACTCAAAGCTCATGACCATAGGTGAGAGTAGGAACGTTGATCGACTGGTAAATAGAGAGCTTTGCCTTTCAGCTCAGCTCTTTATTTACCTCAACAGACCGGTACATCGACCTCATCACTGCAGAGGATACATCGATCCGCCTGTTGATCTCCCTCTCCGTCCTTCCCTTACTCATGAAAAAGACCCCAAGATACTTAAACTCCTCCACTTGAGGCAGGAGCTCTCCACCAACCTGAAGTAGACAAGCCACCCTTTTCTGGCTGAGAACAATGGCCTTGGACTTGGAGGTGCTGATTCTCATCCCTGCCGCTTCACACTTGGCTGCAAACCGTACCAGTGAACACTGAAGGTCCTGATTTGATGAAGCCAACAGGACAGCATCGTCTGCAAAAATAAGGAGACGAAATCCTGTGGTCCCCAAACCGGACTCCCTCTAGCCCCCGACTGCGCCTAGAAATCCTGTCCATATAAAAAATGAACAGGGCCAGTGACAAAGGGTAGCCCTGCTGGAGTCCAACATGTATCGAGAACAAGTCTGACTTACTGCTGGCAATGCGAACCAAACTCCTGCTCCGGTCATATAGGGACCGGACAGCCCTTAATCTTATATTGTTTGTATTAAAAAATCTAACTAATCAGGTTTAAGTCAAAATGTCACCTCTAAATATAAATAGAACTGTTTGTAATTCTAGTTAATCAAAGAGTACTTTTAGGATTTCCCTCCTATTATCATTTTGAGGTTTTTCCTTCTTGAACTGTTTAGGTATAGTAGCTTGTGTGAGTCTTTTGCCCTTTTCCTGACCTGTTTGCAGCCAACAAAGCCGACAAAGTCTAAGGAGCTGGTTGTAGAACTACGAAGAGTCAAGGCACCAGTAACCCTGGTTTCCATCCAGGGGGCCAGTGCGGACATTGTAGATTACAAGTATCTGGGAGTACACATAGACAATAAACTGGACTGGGCTAACACTCAAGCTCTTTACAAGAAGGGCCAGAGCTGGCTGTATTTTCTGAGGAGGCTTAGGTCCTTCAACATCTGCCGGACAATGCTGAGGATGTTTTACAAGTCTGTGGTGGCCAGTGCTATCCTGTATGCTGTTGCATGCTGGGGCAGCAGGTTGAGAGTAGCGGACGCTAACAGACTCAATAAACTGATCCATAAGGCCAGTGACATTGTTGCGATGGAGCTGGACCCTCTGTCGGGGGTGTCAGAGAGGAGGATGCTGGCCAAACTACATGCCATCGTGGACAGTGTCTGCCACCCACTCCATGACGTGCTGGTCAAACAAAGGAGAACCTTCACAAGAAGACTCATCCTGCCAAAAAGCACCACGGGTGCCACAGGAAGTCTTTCCTGCCTGTGGCCATCAAACTCTTTAACTCCTCCCACTAAGTGTTAGTCTATATGACCCTAATTCATTAAACTGGACATTGATCATGAACATCTCTGCAATACTGGACATAATTGTGTAATCTGTGTTAAAACTACTCTACCATCTCATTATATTCTTAATAAGCTAATGCAACCGCAGGGGGGCACAAGCCGGTGTCTTCATGTGCCAGTCCCAAGTCTGGATAAATGCAGAGGGTTGTGTCAGGAAGGGCATCCGACGTAAAACACATGCCAAACTAAAAATGCGAATCATGACAATGACTTCCATACCGGATCGGTCGGGGCCCGGGTTAACAACGACCGCCACCGGTGCTGTTGACCTACAGGGTACCGGTGGAAATTGGATTACTGTTGGTCGAAGACAAAGAAGGAGAGGAGGAAGGTGTGTTCGTAGGCAGAGAGAGAAGAGGAAAGCTAAGAATGTAGGACTGACAGTAGGGACTTTGAATGTTGGAACTATGACAGGGAAGGCTAGAGAGTTGATTGACATGATGCAGAGAAGGAAGGTGGACATACTGTGTGTCCAGGAGACCAGGTGGAAAGGTAGCAAGGCTAGAAGCTTAGGAGCAGGGTTCAAGTTGTTCTACCATGGGTCGGATAGGAAGAGAAACGGAGTAGGAGTTATCCTGAAAGAGGAGTTTGTGAGGAATGTTCTTGAGGTGAAAAGAGTGTCAGACAGGTTGATGAGCCTGAAGCTGGAAATTGAAGGGGTGATGTTCAATGTTGTGAGTAGTTATGCCCCACAGGTAGGATGTGAGTTAGAAGAGAAGGAGAAATTCTGGAGTGAGTTAGATGAAGTGATGCAGAGCATCCCCAGAGGTGAGAGAGTGGTGATTGGTGCAGATTTCAACGGGCATGTAGGTGAAGGGAACAGAGGTGATGAGAATGTGATGGGCAGGTTTGGTCTTCAGGACAGGAACGCAGAAGGACAGATGGTGGTAGACTTTGCAAAGAGGATGGAAATGGCTGTAGTGAACACTTTCTTCCAGAAGAGGCAGGAACATAGGGTGACCTATAAGAGCGGAGGGAGAAGCACTCAGGGGGACTACATCTTGTGTAGACGTTGTAATCTGAAAGAGACCTGTGACTGTAAAGTAGTGGTAGGGGAGAGTGTAGCCAGACAACACAGGATGCTAGTGTGTAAAATGACTCTGGTGGTGAGGAAGATGAAGAGGACAAAGGCAGAGCAGAGGACGAAGTGGTGGAAGTTGAAAAAGGAAGAATGTTGTTTAGTTTTCAGGGAGGAGCTGAGACAGACTCTGGGTGGTCAGGAAGTGCTCCCAGATGACTGGACCACTACAGCTAATGTGATCAGGGAGACAGGTAGGAGGGTACTCGGTGTGTCATCTGGAAAGAGGAAAGTGGACAAGGAACCAGGAAGTTCAGGAGTGTATACAGAGAAAGAGGTTAGCAAAGAAGAAGTGGGACACTGAGAGGACTGAAGAGAGTAGACAGGAGTACAGGGAGATGCAGCGTAAGGTGAAGGTAGAGGTGGCAAAGGCCAAACAAAGAGCATATGAGGACTTGTATGCTAGGTTGGACACTAAAGAGGGAGAGGTGGATTTGTACAGGTTGGCCAGAGAAAGAGATAGAGATGGGAAGGATGTGCAGCAGGTTAGGGTGATTAAAGATAAGGATGGAAATGTATTGACAGGTGCCAGGAGTGTGATGGGAAGATGGAAGGAGTACTTTGAAGAGTTGATGAATGAGGAAAATGAAAGGGAACGAAAAGTAGAAGAGGTGACTGGTGTGGAGCAGGAAGTAGCAAAGATTAGCAAGAGTGAAGTGAGGAGGATGTTGAAGAGGATGAAGAGTGGAAAGGCAGTTGGTCCTGATGACATACCTGTGGAGGTATGGAAGTGTCTAGGAGAGGTGGCAGTAGAGTTTCTGACTCGTTTGTTTAACAAGATCTTGGAGAGTGAGAGGATGCCCGAGGAATGGAGGAGAAGTGTACTGGTGCCAATTTTCAAGAACAAGGGAGATGTGCAGAGCTGTGGCAACTACAGAGGAATAAAGCTGATGAGTCATACAATGAAGTTGTGGGAAAGAGTAGTGGAAGCTAGGCTAAGGGCAGAGGTGAGCATTTGTGAGCAGCAATATGGTTTCATGCCTAGAAAGAGCACAACAGATGCAGTATTTGCTTTGAGGATGCTGAGGGAGAAGTACAGAGAAGGTCATAAGGAGTTGCATTGTGTCTTTGTAGATTTAGAGAAAGCGTATGACAGGGTGCCGAGAGAGGAGCTGTGGTATTGCATGAGGAAGTCTGGAGTGGTAGAGAAGTATGTTAGAATGGTGCAGGACATGTATGAGAGCTGTAAGACCGTGGTGAGGTGTGCTGTAGGTGTGACAGAGGAGTTCAAGGTGGAGGTGGGTCTGCATCAAGGTTCGGCTCTGAGCCCCTTCTTGTTTGCTCTGGTGATGGACAGGCTGACGGATGAGGTTAGACAGGAATCTCCATGGACTATGATGTTTGCGGATGACATTGTGATTTGTAGTGAGAGCAGGGAGCAGGTGGAGGAGAATCTAGAGAGATGGAGGTCTGCTCTGGAAAACAGAGGAATGAAGCTTAGCCGCAGTAAGACAGAATACATGTGTGTCAATGAGAGGGACCCAGGTGGAATAGTGAGGTTACAGGGAGCAGAGGTGAAGAAGGTGCAGGACTTTAAGTACTTAGGGTCAACGGTTCAGAGCAATGGAGACTGTGGAAAAGAGGTGAAGAGGCGAGTGCAAGGAGGTTGGAACGGGTGGAGAAAAGTGTCAGGTGTGTTGTGTGATAAAAGAGTATCAGCAAGAATGAAAGGAAAGGTGTTCAAGACGGTGGTGAGACCAGCGATGTTGCACAGCTTAGAGACCGTGGCACTGAAGAAAAGACAAGAGGCAGAGCTGGAGGTGGCAGAGCTTAAGATGTTGAGGTTCTCTTTGGGAGTGACGAGGATGGACAGGATCAGGAACGAGTACATCAGAGGGACAGCTCATGTTAGATGTTTCGGAGATAAAGCCAGAGAGGCCAGATTGAGGTGGTTTGGACACATTCAGAGGAGAGACTGTGAATATATTGGTAGAAGGATGCTGAGGTTGGAGCTGCCAGGCAGGAGGTCTAGAGGAAGACCAAAGAGGAGATTTATGGATGTAGTGAGAGAGGACATGAAGTTAATTGGTGTGAGTGAAGACGATGCAGAGGACAGGGTTAGATGGAGGCGCATGATTCGCTGTGGCGACCCCTGAAAGGGAACAGCCGAAAGGAAAAGAAGAAGAATAAGCTACATGGAACTTGACAGTTCATGCAGTATTACTTTTTAAATACTATTAAATTTTATACTTATACCTGCTTGGTACTTAACCTTTATTATAGTGTATTATATTTTTTTGCTTAGTACTTCTATTCTTGTGTGCACTGACGTGATAGTGAGCTGGTGTTACAAAGAGTTTCCACTCGGGGATCAATAAAGTAAATATCTGATTCTGATTCTGAAATTTTAGATAGGATGCAGGAGGGGGGGATTTTGGCTCAAATGAGCATGCAATTTGTGGTCTCTGTCCAGAGTGTTGCCACTTAGTAACACTTTCTTTGGATTATGAGGACCATCCTCAGGACTATGAGGATGGAGGTTCATAGGCTGTGAGTATCTAGTTGATTTGTTATTGATGTGTTGATCCCTGATAAAAATGGGGAAGCTGTGGGAGACATTTGGGGTGACAAAGGGGTTTATGAGCATTGGGGAATTTATGAAACTTTAATGTATGGTTTCACAAGGTAAGCAAGCCAAACATTTCATTCGGGCTGAATGAAATTGTTGGATGGGCTTATCACAGATACTGGACCTTTAAAAATGGTTTTCTCCCTGGAGCATTTGATTTATTGATTTCTGTCAGATGTAAAGATAATTTCAATATATATAACAAAAAATTATTTTGACACTAATATTGACCATGTCACCCCACCCCTATGAGGGCGTATTCAAATCCATATTTGGTGAACAATATGGCATTCATGGCCTTTTTTCCCTTTGGGGGTATGTAGAAAAAGGTTTCAAAATTGTACATGGAAATTCATGTAAACAATTAAATTAAAGATGAAATTCTGCATTATCTGCCTATCACCACATAGTTTCAAATCCAATGTGATGGAGCACAGAGCCAAAAAAAGTAGTAATACCTACAGACCATACAATACATTCGCATAAATTAATACAGTCATGTTTTACTTACATTAATGATGACAGCCACTTTTGCTACTCCTCTTAGTATGTTGTACCATATACCTGTAAGCATAACAATATGTATCAACTGCTGGACTTTAGAGATGAGACTGGTTTATTTTTTTTTACAGGATTTATAGCAACAAAATTTCACCAAGATCTCATTGTATTCCTTTACAATAGGGTACTTTCATACATTTCATGCTTTTTCATAAGAGCTACAGTATGTTGAATATAACCCACCAATGTCTTTGGCTCTTGCTGCCACTGGTCTTCGCAACTCAATCACAAATTTCTTGGCGTCAAGTCGTATTTCGATAATGTTGTTGAGTAGAGCAAAGAGTGGAGCCAGGGGGAAGGATGCCACGAACAATGTCACAAAACCAAACTGGATGACTGGACACAGAACAAGACAGAATATATTAGAAAGTCATCACTACTGTCAGCCTTATATCTACAATTAAATCCAGTCTAGACTGTAATGTAAATATACTTTAGTTACTAAAGTCCTATACAGTAGATTAAAACTATATTTTAGTACAATGTACGTTTGTAAAGTAGTAAGGTGCATTATACAGGCATTGCGCTGGAAACGAGTACTTACTCTATTGAGAGCTGGGGCCAGATTTACAAACAATAACAACATTTTCGACATAGGTCCAGTCCAGAACCGGAGCTATAAGGGGAACCAGCTTTACTGTTGTCATCAGCTTTCTGCTCGACCGAAGCAGCTGCTCCCAGGCATGCCGGAAGTATGGCACAGGGATGCAGTGTCTCGTTCGTCTCTCAGGGAACCATGGTTACATGCGTAACCTGAGAGGTTCCCTTTCGAGAGAACTCAATGCTGCGTTGGCGACGACAGTTTGGGGAACGCAATACCCACCTCGCCATGCTGACAGGAAGTCTGTCCGAATGTGAAGCCAGAGGGCACACTTCAAGACAAAAGGGCCTGGCACCCGGAGTATTCAGGCGGTCCAGACTATAAAACTGCACAAATGTGTGAGGGGAAAACCACCCTGCAGCATCACATATATCGAGGAGGGAGGTTCCCGACCAACATTCCCTAGAGGATGCCATACTTCGTGTGGAGTATGGCAATCCACCTGCTAATGGTGTATTTGGTAGCCGGGCAGTCCTTATGAGGGGCCCCAAAGCACACCGGTAATCGGTCCAAATTACGTTACTGAGATGTCCACCGGACAAAAATCTCCAGGGCTCTGACCCAACAGAGCAGCCGCAGCCTATCCTGTTCTGCTGACGGTAGGGGAGGATGGAACGCCTGAAGGACCATGGGCTGGGGCCACCGCAGTGGGTACCACATAACTCGGCCCCGAATGCAGAATGGCCTTAACTGCTCCTGGTGTGAACTCCATGTATGCAGGGGTCACCGACAAGGGCTGCAGCTCTTCCACTCTCTTGAGAGAGGTCACGGCCAGAAAAAATGCAATTTAGGGCCAGGCACTTGTCCGATACACGGTCCAGGGGCTCGAAGGGTGCCACAGACAAACCGTCTAGTACCAATCGGGAATCCTAACCCGAGCCGGAGGCCTCATCCTCGAGGTACCACAGGCGAAAGTTGTAATTAGAGAGTGCTTCCCTAGTGAGCTGACATCCACAGGACCGTGGAAGGCTGCAATCGCTGCCACCTACACCTTAAGTGAAAGCCCGGCCGAAAACCGGCCTTGGAGGATTTCAGTACTGAAGCCACAGGACAGCTATCCAGATCCTGTTGGTGCTCTCGGCGCCATAAAGTGAAAAATTTCCACTTGAAAGAATAAAGTTTCCTCGTGGAGGGCGCTCTGGAGTGCCCGATGGTCTACCTCGATAGAGACACCGGCAGCTTGGGGCCCCTCAGGGGCCAGACCTACATGACCAGCCGAAGGTGAATCATCACGCCACAGGCCTGCAAGCCAAGCTCCCGGGAGCCTTTGGTGCTGAGGGCAGTGCGGTTTTCACCGGGACCTCACCTTATGAACTGCCGGCCGAGGCCACAGTCATGTGAGGTCTGCTCTCTCTGAGTTCCGGTTGTTCCTGCCGTTTAATGGCTTCAGGACACCGACGCTGCTCTGCCACATCGGTCAGGTCTCAGCCTTGAGTGGCTGTTTCTCCTAGTGATCTAGGGAACTTCCTTGGCTGTGGTTGAGAATGACATTCTCACCCCTTGGGAGCTTTTGCGTGGTCACGCTGTCTGCCCCGCTGTCTCGGAACTGAGGGGCAGTGCGATTCTCGCCGTAACCTCACCTCATGACCTGCTGGCCAAGGCCATGGTCATGTGAGGTCCACTCTCTTGAGGGAGGCCTGTAGATGCACTAGATCGATGGTTCCTGTCATTATCTACTTCAGGACACTGGCGATCCTCCACTGACTCAGCCCTGAGAGGCTGGCCCCTCTGACAGAGTTTGTGCACACTGGGAAGTGTTGCCGATAACCTCGCAGTGGCTGGGATTACACCGTCCCATGAGAGGCACGGGCTTCCATGCAGGTTATGGAGCGCGAAGATCTCTTTGGGTACAGGAGCCCCTCTATTTGGTTCATCCCCCAGAGAGACATGCCGGGTCCTACTGCCAGCATGTTGTAGTTCCGACAGGTGAACGGTTACGCCCCATTGTAGATCTTCGTTTCCTTGTATTGTGTGCCAAACTGGGCCTGTAGGAGCCATTATTGTTTGCTATTTGGTTTAATAGGGCTTGCTTTTGGTTTATTTTGGGCAGTGGTGGTTTGTTTACGTTTGAGCACAGGTGACCTATATTCGGCTCGGCCATAGATGGTGATGTAGATTCAAAAGTTATATAGGGGCACAGGTGTCATTGTACGGGGGAAGGGTGACGGGAAGTCATACAGTTTTTACCGCTTTAAGCCACGCATTAAGTCATCACAGGACTCCACTCAACTCCATTCATAATATCTCTGCCATCCATCCTTTCATCTTGCTGCCATAACACCCCCACCTTGGACCCTGGACTCAGCATTCATTCATCATTTGTGTATTTGTATTCAATAAATGGGAATGCTCCAAACCGGCTTCTCGGGCTGGACATTGGTTCTGTTTAAGCGCATTATACCTGGATCCCCTGCACCCAGAAGTGACTACAATGGTAGGACCGGATTGTCGGTATAGGGCACGTTGGCTGGTTTGTCACAATCAGTCTCTGGGCATAGCATGCTCACCCCGCTAGCTCACCCAGAGCATGCTCTACCACAGCCAGGGAGGTTACATGTGTCAAGAGAAAAACAGTGTGCGTATTCTGGAAAAAATATCCGTTGTGTGCAATATGGGTCACAGGTGAGGTGAGTTTTAAATGTGTCATATAGTGAGTGAGATAAAACACCGTGATAGAGAGACGTTCGTGGTTATTTCCTTAGGCCTTTTCATCAGAACACATCATCATATCAAGGAGAACGTGAGCTGTCTTTGTCACTGTCAGAGGAATTCAGCACAAAAAGGATTAACCATTACCTCGGTGACAGAGAATCACAGATTAGGATTGAAGTTTCTTTGCTCACACTGTGATTTTGAGATCATTTCTGAAACTTCTGAAGGAGTCACAAGCTTTTCTTCAGAGAATCGGTCTTCAACAAGATGAGTGGGATTAGTCTGGCCAGACAGACTCTGCTCTCTCCTTCTTCCAGAAATAGATAAATATTGAATTAAGATTCAGCTGTTTATTGATTTTATGATTTATTTTAGGATTTAATTGGAGATTGAAATGTGAATTGAATTGTTTACTACTGCTCTTACTAAAGAGTATTGCAATAAATAATCAAACTATAGTTAAAGTAGTTGTGTGACATCGATTTTGAGTTCATCGAAAGTAAAAACTTAGGTTGTGGTGTGTAACATCTTAAAAGGTTCTTACAGGTTACTCTAGCCAATTAAATAAACAGTCCTGGGAAGTCCGCCGGCAGTCTAGGCCTATAGCGGCATAACTAAAGGATGGTTCAGGACTCACCTGACCCAGCCCTAACTGTAAGCTTTAGCAAAGATGAAAGTCTTAAACCTACTCTTAACTATGGAGAAGGTGTCTGCCTCCCGAAAACCAAACTGGGACCTGATTCCATAGGAGAGGAGCTTGATAGCTGAAGGCTCTGGCTCCCATTCAACATTTGGAGACTCTAGGAACCGCGAGTAACCCTGCATTCTGAGAGCGCAGTGTTCTAGTGGGGTAATAAGGTACTATGACCTCTTTATATGATGGTGCCTGACCATTAAGAGCTTTGTAGGTGAAGAGGAGGATTTTAAATTCAAATCTTAAGGGACTTTTTCGGGCTTTCTGAAGAGAGAGATATATGGAACACCACCTGTCACTTTTTGATCCGAGTTTGATTGATTTATGACTTATTAAGTCCCGCCCCTTTTATATCAAAT
>CM022474.1:29842494-29893893 GCA_011952105.1 Coreoperca whiteheadi
GAGCGTCTTATCTCTCCTCAGAGAGGGCACTTACCTTGCTCACAGTCACCCCTTATGGCTGACAGAGCCTGCTCTCTGTGCAGACAGCAGACACAAAGTGTTTGGCCTCTGAACACGTCCCCCATTCCAGTCGGAAGAAGCCGCGATGTGGGCTTCCGGTCCCGAAAACGGGTGGAAATTAGCGGATGAGCCATGTCTCTCCCGTTTCTTGCCGGGGGCTGCAGCAGCAGCCGCAGGGCCCGTACCAAGCGAAGCAAGTGCCTGAGGAGACGCTCACGCTGCTTGCGGTCAACCTCGAGGGTTGACAGAGCGAGCTCTCGACCCAAAACAGCCAACCAAAACACGAGAGTTGCCAGTGGGGATAATGAGCGGGCAGGGAGGAAGCACTGCCAGAACTGCTTCACACTTGTCATTTCCACAGAGACCCAGCGCACTTGCTGAAGATCAGAAGACTGACGACAACAGTGAAGCCAGCTCCCTTTGTACCTCCAGTACTGCCGGCGTGTGTCACGTGTTGATGTTAAACCCAATCAAGATTGGTCTAAGTTGATACAGAGATTCAAAGGCGGTCACGCTGAGGGCGTTCCCCATAGCATCAGCTGACGCAGCGTTGAAGTTCCCTTAAAAGTGAACTGAAGTTTACAACTGGCACAGGCTCACCAAAATTGGTCAATAGAAGATGGGATTAAACGGTCTGATGAGTCTCAATTTCTGCTGACGTTCAGATGGTCAGGTCAGAATTTGGCATAAACAACATGAAAGCAAGGATCTATTCTGCCTTTTATTAACAGTTCAGTCATTTTCTTACAGATTTTATCATGCAGAAATTACAATTATAAAAATTGCATTTCCTGCTTAAAATGCAAGGGAATGCTGATAGCTGAAATTCCTTTACATAATACTGCTGAAATGAATTCTGAAATAAAATGCCTTAAAAATCTTAATGCTCAAATATTGCAGTGCACTCCTTAAAAACCTGGAAGTAGAACTGCATTAACTTAAGAGGCTAAGAGCTTAAACATGTTGCTACAAAACCTGGAAGCTAAATTGTAAAACTGTCAACAGTGGAAGTTGAAATCAGTATAAATGTAAAACTGACTGAGGTGGAACCTGACCTGTATTACCTAATAATGCTTAATGCTGAAATACATTGCTAAAGCCGGGTACTTAGCTGTAATACTGTCAAAGCTGCATTTACTTCTATTAGTATCTATCAGAACGAAGCCCATTTTTTCCTAACTCATGTCCGAAATTACATACCCAATAAATGGAGTATATTTTAAAAACAACAAAGGCTATATGTATAATCTTGGTCTCAAAAGAAAGCTAAAACCTGGGAGATTACAATAGAAGTGTCAGGGACTCAGGTATCTATACTGTCAGATAAAATGCATCTGGAACACAGTAGAAAATTGAAATTTCTACCTCCGCCTAAAAAAACACACCTCATTTATAGTGAAAACACATTTGAATCATAAATAAATAAGCCTAAGCTTTGGAGGAATTATTAAAATAATATCTGATAAGTAACTGTGCAAAAGTAGATGCTAAAAAAGTGAAGTTAAAGCAGTTTAACACACATTTTATCACAGATATTTCCAGGCGTAACCAACAAATGTGCCATTTGGGCCCATTTGGATCCAGATGTGCCATTGACCTGTCTTAGGTACCAGGCAGGAAAACTAATTATATTTCACTAATAGATCATTATGGTAATTTATTCCATCAAATACAACTTGTTTTGAGTCATTTTGAGCTTGTAATCTGGGTCAGATTCACCTAGGAAAGTTCTGTGTAATACTGAATGCAGCTGCTGCAGCTGTATGGGCGTATAGACGAGGGCACATCGGCAGCCCATTGGCCGATCTGAATAAATGACACCTCTTTGTGACCGTCAGAGCCAGTAGAATCGATTGACACCACCATATTCGGCTAAGAAACACCAATGACCATCCAGAAGGCAGTAAGCCCAAAGACAGTGTATTGTGGGGGGAGCTCTCACCCCCTCTGAACGCTCTGTTTGTGCTTATGTAAACAGTCAGTACTTCCGCGATTGAATTCAAACAGACACTAAGGCATGAGAGTATACAGTAGCAGCATTTTTTCAAATCGGAATATAACTTTTGACCTGAAAAAAGCAAAGGTAAGACACACTTTATGAATTAGCGATGTTTTTCTTTGTTACACTTTTGACTGTAGCTCGCTGAGAATCTGCAGCCAACGTTGTTTTTTGCAGCGTCTGCTCTTTCAGACGCTAAATAGCTTGTGTGGGTTGCTGGAAGTGGTGAAAATAACCGAATCACGGAATTGTGAAATACATATTTTCGACTTTTTGATCATAATGAATATAATTGCCTAGGGTGTAATTGTGTTTCGATCTGGCTGTCGATGCCCCTTTAAAGGGGGCTTTCAGACTCAAGAGGTGTTTTTGAAAAAAGCTTAACATTTTAAAAAGCATAAAAGGTACAAACGGTTGAACAGAAGCATACATGTCGTAAAACAGCTGAACATTTTTACATACTAATGGCTACTATAGCTGAAAGTATGCAGAAGTAGTAGTCCACCATTAAAAGCGGAACGAGATGCTGCATTAAGAATGCACATGGGAACGTCTTTATGTGAACCGGCTGTCAAAAGTGATTTTAAACACGTCAATAAAATTGACTCAGCGATCTATAAATGTAGATGAGCCCCAGCTGCCAGCCTTCAGGTTGTTTTGTTTGAAGACCGGTCCTGGGGCATCATCAGTACGGCACTGCAATGGAGCATCTTTCAAAAGCTTCACTCGATGCTGCATGAAGAATGCATATGGGGACGAGAATACCCATGTCGCCGTGCTGATGGTGTCAGGACCACCTACGGCTGTGTCGGTGGGCACAGGAGCACAGGAGGCCTTGTGATGCCGACTCAAGGACACAGGAGCCTGCAGTCGAATAAGCATCCAAGCTATAAAATCTTATGAATATGTGCGGAGAGGACCAGCTTGCTGCATGACAGACACTCTGAAAGGGGGCACCCCTTGCTAGAGCAGTAGAGGAGGCGACCCCCTTGGTGGAGTGAGCCCTTAAGCCTATAGGCAAAGCTTGACCCCGCGGCTCATGCAATAGCATCCCTGACCTGGTCTGTTTTGTGGCAGCAGAACCTCGGTTACGGCCCCCATGATAAACAAACAATTGCTCAGAGTTATGCCACTGGCTAGTGCGGTGGACATAAGCCCGAAAGCACGCACTGGACACAGTCCATGAAATCTCTCCTGCTCCGATGTCACAAACGGCGGAGGACAGAAGGTTTCGAGACTGGATGGGCAGTTGAGAAAGGGACCTTGGGTAAGTAGTCAGGATGAGGATGCAATATCACTTTCACCATACCAGGGGCAAAATCTAAACAGGATGGCGAAACCAACAGAGCCTAGGGATATCCCAATTCTCTTTAAGGACGTTATTGCCATAAGAAAGACCATCTTTAGAGTCAGAAGTTTGTCCGACGCTGACTCTAGCGGTTCGAAGGGGGTCTCAACCAGACCCTCGAGGACAATAGCTAGGTCCCATGAAGGAATCCTGGTTCTTATGGGAGGCCTCAACCGCCTGGCTCCGCGAATTAAATGGGCCAGCAGAGGATGCCTCCCCAGAGGTACCCCAACCACCAGGGTGTGGCAAGCCTAGAGAGCGGCCACATAAACCCTGAGAGTGGAGGGACAAGTGCCTGCAAGCAACTTCAAAATCCAGAACTGAAGCAACGTGGCATTTAACTGGATCAACCTGCTGCGTCACGCACCATTGTCAAAGACGCCCCATTTCCCGACATAAAGTTTCCTGGTAGAGGGAACTCTAGCACTTAATATGAGCCGTTGAGGAGAGACACTATCTCTGAGAACCATATTTGGCTCGGCCAACAAGGCGCAATCAATAAGAGGTCGGACCCTTGTTGGCAGACCCTGGCGACTGTAGAGAAGTTATACAGGCCCATCCTGGGCCATGTATGAGCCATCGCATCCAGACCCAGTGGAGCTGGAAGACTTAGAGAGACGTAGAGGGGACATTGCGCTGTCTGAGAAGAGGCGAAGAGGTCCACTTCCGCTCTGTGAAATCTGGTCCATATTTGACTGAAAATCTCTGGGTAGAGTTTCCACTCCCCTATCCATAAAGTCTGTCAGGACAGAAAGTCTGCTCCCACATTCAGCTGCCCCGGAATGTACACTACCCTGAGTGACCAGAGCTTGTCCTGGGCCCAGAGAAAAATCTGTCTCGCTATCATGTTCAGATTGCGTGAGCGCAGACCAGCCTGGTGATTTATATAAGAGACTGCTGCTGTACTGTCCACCCGCACTAAGACATGACAGCCTCTCAATTGGGGCAATTGGGCAAGTATTTCAGGGCCAGAAATACAGCCATAAACTCTAGGCAATGGATGTGCCAACCAAGCTAATGACCCTCCCATTCCCCTTGAGCTGGGCGACCACTTAAGACCGCACCCCAGCCCTTCAGGGAAGCGTCCGTCATTAGCATCTTGCGACGACATGGTATGCCGAGAGTGGGACCCAAGGCAAGGAACCGGGGTCTGAAGCACATAGTGAGTGTACGAAACCTTTTATTAGTCTCCGAGGATTGGCCCTTGGTTGAAATCCCCTGGCTCTGAGCCACAACTGCAAAGGTCTCATGTGTAACAGCCCCAAAGGGATCATTGTGGATGCTGACGCCATGAGCCCCAGCAACCTTTGACACTGATGAACAGTGAGGTGTCTACCTAGCCTGACTTTGCTTAGGGTACACCAAATGGTCTCGATCCGAGCGGGAGATAGACGTGCCCGCATCATGACTGAATCCCAAACGACTCCCAGATACGTCGTTCCCTGGGCAGGAGAAAGAATGCGTTTCCCGGCGTTGAGTCTCAGGCCCAAGAGAAACTAGATGAGCCAGCACAATATCTCTGTGCTGAAGCGCCATCTCTCACGACTGTGCTAGTATTCGTCAATGTAATTCACAATGCGGATGCCCTGGAGTTGCAAAGGAGCCAGCGCTGCATCCATGCATTTTGTGAATGTGCAGGGTGATAAGGCTAGGCCGAAAGGAAGAACCCGAAATTGGTAAGCTTCACCCCCGAAAGCTAACCTCAGGAACTTCCTGTGTTGTGGTAATATTTATATGTGAATATATGCGTCCTTTAGATCAATCGTGATGAACCAATCACGATGTTGGATTTGCGACACGACCATCTTCACAGTTAGCATCTTGAACTTGAGTGCCTTGACTGAATGGTTCAAGCCTCAAAGATCTAAGATGGAACGCAGTCCCCCATCCTTCTTTGGAACCAGGAAGTACCGGCTGTAATAGCCTGACTCTCTTTCTGGAAGAGGAACATGTTCTATGGCCCCTTTGTTTAGAAGAGTGGGCAGCTCTTGTGACAGTAGTTGTGCCACCTCCGGTTTCAGGGAAGTGGAGACCACACCGTTGAAACGCGGAGGATGACGGGGAAACTGGATTCTGTATCCCTTCCGTACCTTGCTTAACATCCATACAGAAATGTCTGGCAGAAGTGACCCCGCTACCCGGCTCTCTGATTGCGGTAGCCTTAACACTTCCTGTTGGGGGGATGTTGAAGACCCCGTGTCCTGGAATATAGCAGGATTTACACACGGGGCATTCAACATGTAGCTGGAAACCGCTGCCCCCCGAGACACCAAAGGTGGCGAAAGTGGAGAGGTTTCGTGGGGGTCGCAGGACAGAGGAAGCCGATAGAAGACGCACCCCGCCCCGCAGGGGGACACCACCACCAGACTGGGCGCAAGACCATCAGGAACGCTTCTTTTTGATGATAGTCCTATGGTCCGCCCTGGGAGGCCGCTGAGGACGGCGGCAAGCCGATTTCCCGTCCTGACGAGGGGGAACTCGACTGCCACACTCTGCTTCTGAACCTCCCTAGGTCTAGAAGGACCTGGGGAAGGTTGGGCTTCCCCTTGAGTGCGGTGAGGAAGGAACTGGGAGAACGCTTCTTAGCCTCCCTAAATTTGGTGACCACAGAGTCAACCGCGTCACCAAACAGGCCCCTGGGAATCTGGGGAATCTAGCAGGAAAACTTTCTCCCTGTCCTTGATCCCACAGATGCCTCTCCGTGTTCACTAAAGCAGCCATAGAATGGCCGATAGCAAGAGCTGTCTCCTTGGTGGCAGGAAGAGACAAATCCGTGGCCTGGCAAAGCTCAGCAAAAGCTTCGCCCTCAATCGTCTTCCCTGCACTCAAATCTTTCAGGAGATCAGCCTGGTACATCTGCAAGACCGCCATGGTGTGCAGTGCAGCACCAGCCTGACCTGCCGCCCGATATGCTTTTCCTACGAGAACCGAAGTAGTCCTACACGGCTTCGTGGGGAGGGTAGGTTTCTTTAATGAAGATGCAACTCCAGGTGAGAGATTGCCCGCAAGTGTCTCTTCGAAACTGTGACATCTCCATATACCCAAACGATGATTCCCCCACAATAGTCGAAAAGATCGACGTCGAATGGACGAACACCTGCGAGGTATACGGTCTACTCCATGACTTAGACATCTCATCATGGAGGTCCTCAAAGAAGGGGAGAGAAAGGGTTCTCCTCACTTCCGGAAAGAAACCTATCCTCGAGCTTGCTCCGTTTGGGGTTTTCCTCCTCACGGGGCCAGTCTAACTGTAGTCTGGCCACCATGCGAGTCACCACCTCCAACAACTCCTCCATGGACTTGCCATGCGGGGACTGTGCAGGTGGGTGCTCGAGGTCCGCGGACCCAAGAGAATCCACTTCCTCGTCGATCCTGGCGTGAGCCGAAGAAGCACCGCAGCACGCTTCGGGATCACGCGAGGAGTCAAATGGATCTGGCAACAGAGCAGGCGAGAAGGACTGGCCCGTCCCCTGCTTGTCAGCCAGATCCATTTAAGAGCCCCACAATCTAAGTGCAGGTGCGGACCGAAAATAACTCAGATGAGCGTGCAGCGTCTTGACGGTAAAAGACTCACAATGCTGGCACTTACCTGAGTCAAAACCCCCGGCAGCATGCTCCTCCCCCAAACACACAACACAGTAAACGTGCATGTCCGTGTCTGCCAGCCGGTGAGAACACGGGGGAACACAACGCTTGTCTGTCTGTTGGTTATTGTACTGTCTAGCTCAAGAAAAAACAACTTCCAAACAGAACGTCGGCTTTCAGACATCACACAGTATCGGTCTGAAAACAAAAAACCAGAAGGGTGACAGCTGGGGGTCATCTACTTACCCGCCGAGGCTAAAGTTTTCGCTGAGTCAATTTCATTGACTTGTTTAAACACACTTTTCAGAGTTGCGAGGAGATGTGCCCACATGAGTAGTTGTACAGGAGGTCAACATTGCGGTAGCGCGCTTAATTTAAAAAAGAGACAGGGCCCAAAAGGGAGGAAGATCAAGCCCGGTCTGCTCCCAGGATAACGTACAGCTTAGCTGGCTATGCTACCATGTTATTAGGCCGTTTGAGACTTCTAAATGTACTTGTAAAGATCTGTGGGTTAGTGAAGTAGAAAGAGCGAGAAAAAGCACACAGAGAAACACAAGAAATCTCAAAAGCCATGGTTAAACGCAATTGGTATTACCTTATCACACAGTAACCTGGCAGCCATCTCCCATACAGCAGCTGTGTTACAGTATTGTGGTTTGATAAAATACAGCTATCAGCTCCACAGTGGCTAAGGCTGACACAGTTACACTGGTGTACGCGGTAACTTCTAACATAAAAGAAAAACACACATGGTGTCAAAGTACAAGCTAGTGTTTCCCTGTGTTTTCCCCTCCTTGTGTGTCTGAGTCCCCTGTTGAGCATGTGTCTGTGTTTGTGTGTCTCTGCTCTGGGCGTGGCACTGTTGACCTAGTTTCTGCAGTCACCACCCACCTGGTTCCCATGCTGCACAACGGATTATCATCCCCATCAAGGCCCTGCAGTATATATACACCGGTTCTTTACATCAGACTCCGACAGATCTTTAGCTTACCTCAGTGGTTATGACATGACCAAATTTTTCTCTGTATGCATCATACTGATTTGTCATTCTCTTGCACCCAGGAATTGGCACCTCTCCATCTGTACCTGCCTACACCGGGATGTATGCCACACCATCCACCCAGCCCTCCACACTTCAAAAGCCATTGTCTGCCTGCCCCTCCTCTCCACCATGCCATCCAGCCAGCCCTCCACACTTCCAAAGCGATCGTCTGCCACCTCCCCTCTCCCTCAACCTCTCCCTGCCTTGGAGCCCCAGAACCCATCCACTTACCCCCTTTATCTGAGAAAAAATAAATCAAGAGAACACACTAGGGCTGCAACTAATGATTATTTTAATAATCGATTTATTTGAGGTTATGCCACCACAGTTTGTGTGTGGTCATGTGACTTCATCGTTATGTCTGCTTGGTGAAATGGAGTCATGTGGTAGATGTAGTGACGGCATCTATCTGGCAAAAATAAATCATAGAATATGGAGAATAAATGTGAAAAAAAAAGTAACGAGTCAAGTTAAGCCGAATGTAGCGGAGGAAGAACAGCGTTTCTTCTTCACAAATCTACTCAACTACAAGTAATAATTATGGTGCAGTAAAACTACTCTTTAGGAGTGCATATTTTTCAAAGTTACTCAAGTAAGCGTAACAGAGTAAATGTAACTCGTTACTACCCACCTCTGAGACGCACATACTCTCACTCCCTGTTGTTTTGCATTTCTTGCAATTAACATACCTTTCCGATGTATTTAGTGTGAAATGCTCCCACACCTTGGATGACTTTGGTCGTACTAATTTCTTTGCCTCCGCCATGCGTTTCAGAACAATGTTATGGGTCTCTCTGATGGTATTTCCGCTACCTCCGCGCTGCTCCGCTGTTTATATTTCTCTGTGTCTTATTAAGTGGCGTAATAATCACTGGACACAATGAATCAATAATGAAATTCATTGCCAACTGTTTTAATAATCGATTTTATCGATTCGTTTTTGCAGCCCTAGAACATACTGCTCACCTCTGTTTCCCGAGTTTGCATTTTTGGGTCCAACCTCTTTGAGACATTGTAACACAAAGAAGCACCAGGAAATCAAATGCTGTGGGAGACGTAATAGGCGTCACTTTATCACACGATAATCAGACAGCAGACATTCGTACAGCGGTCTTATTACTGGACTCAACTCTGATAAAATGGGGCTATTAGCTTCACAGTGGTTATAGCTTACTGAGTTAGGCGCCCGGCGGTGGGGCCAATTGGAACGTCTAACACAAATGAAAATGCACAAAGACGGCATGGCTACTGTCACTTCCCAAAATAAGCAAAGCACAGTTCACAACAATAAAGCTTAGATGAAATAACACACAGTTATAAAATGTATCTCTGGCCAGACATAATAGCCTCTTACTTGGAGATCGCTCTTGTCCAGCGATCGATTGGTCATCTGTACTTTAACCTGGAGAAGTTTCTCAAGCTCAGGGCTGACAAAGCCGGGTCTATCAACGGGTCCAGAGTGGTGGGCTGTTCCTTCGGCGGGCAGGCGAGGGGGCACAGCAGTCGACGTTGGAGCAAAAGAGGCTCTGTGGCCATTTGCCATCTAAAGTGGCAATCAGGTCGCGTTGCACATATCGTTATGGCATAAACGATCAAGGATCCGAAAAGTGTTTAAACAAACACTGACAGTCTGCTAGCTCGACCAGCGAGTGAAAACTTGTCCTTCCTAAGGTAATTAAAGTGAAAAGTGAAAAGTGTCTTCTGGAGGTAATGTGGGTTACTGCGGAGAAAGATGTGAGGTGTCTCCTGAAGCGAACAAAGCTGTAGTGGAAAAAGATTAAGGGGACAGTGTGTCGCAGGGCTTTGTAACCTCGATATTGTCATAGTCATCCATCCAATAACTGTCATGGTTTTAGCTAGTTCCCCTTGTGTGGCCTTGTGTTTTCCCTCCCTGGTGTCTCTGTCATATTCACTGTGTTTATGTCTCAGTGGTTATGTCTGCCTGCTCTGGGAGTGATGTTTCTGCCCTAGGTTCTCCACAATCATTAACCACTGACTCCGGTGCTGCACAAATGTTCTTCTTCAAGATCAAGACGCTGCAAGATATATACACCGGCACATCACATCAAACTTTGCCAGATCTCCAGTTTACCTCAATGGTAACCACTTGGCCAACTTCCAAATTTAAGCTAAGTAGATTCAAGTCCTATTTGTCTCATTTGTTAACTTGTGACTTTCTTATGTTCAGGATACGCTACCACGCTATACCATATGGTCAGCTTTTCCACGATCCACACCACATCACACAGCCAGCACCTGCGCGAGCTACGCCATGCTCCAGCCTCTTTACCACACCACACAGCCAGCCTTTCCACGGTCTACGCCACACCTCACCACCAGCCTCTCCCCCATCCCAGAGCCCCAGATCCTCCTCCCCATCCTTCTTTACCTCAGTAAATAAATACATTGAAGCGACAGCCACGGTCTTGTGACCAGAAATCGGCTGATACTGCTCTTATTCTTCAAGACCATCAGGCATTGCACAAATGTGCTCAATATCACTTCCTGCGTCCACTATGTGGTGCTACAGAACATGCACTAATCATACGCGGAACACTGTCTGTGTGTCTGTTAGACTGGGCCAAATTAATACTTTCAGTACTGAGGGGGGATATGAGTGGCCCCTCCCAACTTGGAGTGAGCCTCGTTTTTGATTAAATCTGATTGGCTGTTGGGGGTGCTATCGAGCCATTTTGCCACACCCAAGCCCCATATTATACCAGAAAAAAAACACACCTCTTCTGATGAGTGCGCGAAGTTTAATGAGTTATATACTTGATGCAGGGGCTTAATGGGAGTCCTGCCATAAGGCTCAGATTTAGATTTTAAGTTCAGCATTGGTTTTCCCCTGTTGATAGCATCACCGCAGACAGATGTATTGTACATAATCTGGCACTATCATGCTTTAAGTGTATTTCCCCACTCTATTTACATTCTATGGTGGGAATGTCGTTTGGTGTCTCTTTTTTATTACTTAATATGGGAGTATTCCGTGGAGTTCCTTTGTTCACGTTGTTTCATTCACTGTGATAGAGAGCACTGGTCAAGTTTAGCAGGATTTCAGTGGAGAAGTCTTTGCTTGTTCTGGCATACGGCATTGAAGTTGAACATTTAACAGTCTTTCCAAAGAATCCTTCATTATCGAACCATTATTTACTAACTTTGAAACTCCTATTACTGGACTATACACCACTAGGCAAATACTACTACACTAGATGTCTATCTGATAGTACTGTAGCTAACTTTGAGGAAGTGATTCTTTCTGAATTTAACTCAATGTTATGTCTCAGCTTAACAGAGGACTCTAATGCTAATTTCATACAGTCCCAAATTGATCATCTTTTTGATAGTGCTGCAGCAACACTCGACTCTGTTGCCCCTATAAAAAAGATAATAAAACAAAGAAGGTTAGCTCAATGGCATAACGCAGAAACCCACAAATTAAAGCAAACATCGCAAAAACTTGAAAGGAAATGGGGTTCCAACAACCCACTATTCATCATTAGAGGAAAATAAAAAATACCCCAGGTTTCTTTTCAGCACTGTAGCCAGACTGACAGAGAGCAACAGCTCCATTGAGCCATGTATTCCTATAGCCCTCAGTAGTAATGACTTTATGACCTTCTTTTATGATAAAACATTTACCTATTAGAGAAACAATTTATCACGTCCTTCCCTCAGCTGGTGCTGATCAATCTTCAAGCATAGAGGCTTTGGAGGGAGCTGTGAAACCTGATGTGTACTTTGACTGTTTCTCTCCTGTCAACAATATTCAACTAACATCGACAATGTCTTCATCTATGCCATCAACCTGTCTCTTAGACCCCATTCCAACTAGGCTGCTTAAAGATGTTTTACCATTAGTTAGCACCTCTTTACAAGATATTATCAAACTGTCTTTATTAACAGGCTATGTACCATACTATATTATAGACCAACTATAGACCTATATCTAACCTTCCATTTATCTCAAAGATCCTTGAAAAAACAGTTGCTAATCAGTTATGTGACTTTCTAAATAACAATAGTATATTTGAGGATTTTCAGTCAGGATTAGAGTGCACCATCCCACAGAAACAGCACTGGTGAAGATTACCAATGACCTTTTAAATGCATCACAGAATGGACTTGTCTCTGTACTTGTCTTTTGAGATCTTAGTGCTGCATTTGACACCATTGACCATCACATCCTATTACAGACACTGGAACATTTTAATGGCCTTAAAGGAGCCACATTAAGCTGGTTTGAATCCAGTTTTTACATGTTAACGATGAATCATCCGAGCACACCAAAGTTAGTCACGGAGTTCCGCAAGGTTCTGTGCTTGGACCAATTTTATTTACATTATATATGCTTCCTTTGGGCAATATTATTAGGACACACTCCTTTAAGTTTCATTGTTATGTGGATGATACACAATTATATCTATCGATTAAGCTGGATGAAACTGATCAGTTAACTAAACTTCAAGCATACCTTAAGGATATAAAAACCAGGATGACCTGCAATTTTCTGATGTTAAATTCTGACAAAATTGAAGTTATTGTACTTGGCCCCAAACACCTCCGAGACACACTATCAGCAAATTTAGTTACTCTAGATGGCATTGCCCTGGCCTCCAGCACCTCTGAGGAACCTCTGAGTTATCTTTGATCAGGATCTATCCTTTGACTCCCACATACAGCAAACTTCAAGGACTGCCTTTTTTCACCTACGTAACATTGCAAAAATCAGCCACTTCCTGTCTCAAAATGATGCAGAAAAATGAAGCCATGCATTTGTTACTTCAAGGCTGGATTACTGCAATTGCTTATTATCAGAAAGCCCAAAAAAGTCCCTTAAGATTTTCCAGTTGATGCAGAACGCTGCGGCACATGTACTGACAAGAACTAGGAAAAAATACATATATTTCTCCAATATTAGCTTCTCTGCACTGGTTCCCTGTAAAATCCAGAATAGAATTTAAAATCCTCCTCCTCACCTACAAAGCTCTTAATCCTCAGGCACCATCGTATCTTACAGAACTCATAGTACCTTATTAGCCCACTAGAACACTACACTCTCAGAATGCAGGGTTACTTGTAGTTCCTAGAGTCTCCAAAAGTAGAATGGGAGCCAGAGTGTTCAGCTATCAAGCTCCTTTCCTGTGGAATCACATCTCAGTTTGGGTTCGGGAGGATGACACCATCTCCACATTTAAGAGTAGGCTAAAGACCTTCCTCTTTGATAAAGCTTATAGTTAGGGCTGGCTCAGGTGAGTCCTGAACCATCCTTTAGTTATGCTGCTATAGGCCTAGACTGCCGGGGGACTTCCCAGGATGCACCTCTCTCTTCACCTCTGTCCTCCTCTCCATCCCCATGCATTCGCATCCCACAAATGCATGTTACTAACTCGACTTCTTTTTTCTCCCGTAGTTTTGTGCTTTCTCGTCCCTTTCTTCTTTCATACTGGCACTTTCAGCAGGTATTTCTGCCCCTAGAGATGTGGAGTCTGGATCTCTGGCTGTGGTGACCTGCTGGGGCAGTGCTGCTGTGTATGGTGCAAGGGCGAGTGGCTCAGGTCCTGCTTGTTGGGCTCCACCTGGAGCTGCTCGGTTGTCCATCTGGACCAATCTTCTTCCTTTGTGTTTTACATCCTACAATTTTCATCATAAATATATATACTACACTTTTGTAATTGTCATCTTAATTGCATGTACTATGATTTTCTGCTATGACTCTATTCTGTACATACGACATCTATTGCATGTATTTCCATCCTGGGAGAGGGATCCCTCCTCTGTTGCTCTTTCTGAGGTTTTTTATCATTTTCGTCACTGTTAAAAGGGTTTTTTGGGTAGTTTTTCTTTAGTCTAACTGAGTGTCTAAGGACAGAGGGTGTTTTATGTTATAGATTGTAAAGTCATTTGAGGCAAAATTGTGATTTGTGATATTGGGCTACATAAATAAAATTTAATTTAATTGCTAAATATGTGTCACTAAAAAGGAAGGGATGACTGAGTCTTTTATCAACTTCCTTCCTATTGTCTTCATCATTAAAAATCTCTACCACAGCACTATGACACTGGCAAATGCATTAAGATGCAAAAGCTGCCTTAAGTACCTAAAAACGTTGACCCAGTAGCTGCATTTACATTAACCCTAATAATCCACTAATAATCTGAATAATAGCTCAATCAGAATAAAAATGCCTCACGTAAAGACCTCAACTGGCTCAATCGGAAGGAATTTTCAATAGTGTTAAGAGGGATGGTGTAAACCCTTGATTAGCTTTTCAATTGAAATATATTAGTGCCTAATAACCATGTAAACACTTCATCCAATCGTTTCTCTGTGGTTGGAATATATATATTCTTTCTGCGCATGTTTGCCCCACATGGGGGTAACATTAAGCGACTTGAGTTTCCATGAGGGACAGAAACATGGCAGTAGTAAAGGGGTCTGTGGCTGGCAACTTCTTTGTAGACCCTGCTACATTCATATGGATTCAGGCAGATGGTAGACGGCAGACGGACAACACCTGCGGGAAGCTTTGTTGTGATGTCGGTGTGCAGGCGTAAAAGACGTTCCCTCGTGCCTGTTGTCGGTTGTGCTCCGTTGAGTTAGCTTTGTGCTAACTGGCTCAGTTGCTTCTTGAAGTTAGCTGGCAGACTGGACGCTAAACTTATGCAGGATCTTGCGTGGCCACTATAAGAGTGAGAGTTCAGTTCTGAAGGAAGGCAGACAATTTTGGCACGAGGCCAGGAGGAAGCATGGTGCCCATGCGACAGCGTGCCCGAGGAGGGAGTGCAGAGGTAATAGAGTTGTGTGCCTTCCACTCAGGATTAGCGCAGGGAGAAAAAAGAGACCAGAGATTGCGGACCTGCTTTATTGACCTGATCACTTCTGGGTCACACGTCAAACAGACGTCAGCGGTGTGTTCAGTGTCTCAGGGATTGTGGGACAAAAAGGAAATGCTCATTTAAGTTCATTTAAAATTACGTACATGAATTAACTAATTCGCTGAGTCCCAACACCTGAATCCATGTAAATGCAGCAAGGATGGAAACTGAAACAGAACAGCAGAACTACTTCTTCCAGCAGAGTAAGCACTTTACAGTGGGAACTTTGTGCATGTCGAAAAATATCTATTCTAAATATAGGTTTTGGGGCATGTAAACACATATCTTCACTTTATTTTTCATCCATGTAAACAGTTAAATTGGAATCTATAATCACAATGATTTCAATTGGGTTGAAGAAATATTATCCATGTAATTTCAGCTGTTAATGTAATGTAAATCAATATGATCTGATGAATCACCATTCAACCTTATGTTTCAGACTCATGAAACACTGCTTGTCTTTGACCTACTCTTAGTTGTTAGCCAGGTATTTATCAATAGAAGATCTGTATCAACACAAGGTTAAAGACTAAATAAAACCATACTTGAATGTTTTACTTCTGTTTTTGTCTAGTGCTGAGGACACAAAGTGGTGTGTGTGCAGGGATGTCATGTGTGTGGTACTGACTCATTTCCATATATTCAGGTGTTAAACCAGCAAATGGTTCCAGGAAGTGGTCGGTTTCATATCTCTGCAGCTTCTTCTGTCTCTCTTCTTCTTGAAAAGCCCTTTGCTTTGACCGAATGTAGCGAATCAGCTTCTTTAGCTTGCTGAGGAACGTGCACGCATACACACAGAAAGAGAGAGAGAAACATGTATGCCTACACATTGAATCTGAAAACACAGACATGCACATATTTTTAAAAGAGGGTAGTCTAGTTGTTATGTTGCACTGGGGTTCCCCCGCCTAGGGGTTGTAAACCACCGGGACGCTTATATGTGGGTAGAGACAATCTGGCACAGAACAGGGGAAACACACAAGACTAAGTAGGGGAGTTGACGAGACACAGGTGGAACATATTGGGGGCGGAGCACACATTCACAGAGGAGAGAAACAAGAGGACAGGAAGGGAATCTGAAAACAGAGACAGGGGTTAGATACTTCAAAATAAGATAGAACCCAAATCGGTGAAAACTGAAACCAAACTAGACAATGAATCATGACACAAAGACCTGAATGATAAAAAGTACATTTTGATTAGCCTAGCATATACAGTATCTTTTATATTCAGGCCATGTTTCTGGTCATATTTGCTCAATTGTGATATACAAGAGTGTCTGCACTCTTAATTGCACATAATTTAAGAAGAAACACTGTTCCATGTACGTAGTGGTTAGATGGGAAAGATATAAAGCATTTGTTTAGTACTGGAGCCTTTATTCTTAGTAGGGAGCAGTGAGAACATTTATTTCATGTTCAGGCCTTGTGTACTTCAAGACAATATGATGTGTAATGATAAACAATTTATAGTTATGCATACTTACGGTATTCCAATCTCAAAAAGGTTGTTCTGAATTAGTTGTTTTCCCAACATGGTGATACTGAGCTGGATACACAGCTCCATCAGACAGCCTCCATGAGTACACTGTGAAACAGTCCAAAAGTACAGTCCATCACAGCAAAAAGGCATTTTGACAAGTAGGCTTTAAGTAAAATGAAAACATACAGGGCATGTAAGAGTTTAAAGGGTTGTTTATCATTATGAATAGCCTGACAGCCACGTGCTGAGACTTCTTTTTTTTCAAACACATTTTCTATCTTCAAGTGAGTTGATGGGGTTTACCATGATTAAAGGAGGCACCAAGCTGTGTAGGTGCAATCAATTAGATTTGGCTTCAAGATTTCAAAGATAATCATAAATAATAAAATTTAATTAATAAAGACCTTGGGGCACCACCTTTCAACTGAAAGGATATTATAGCCAATGTATTGATTGAATCTCATACAATTATAATAGACTATATAATTTTATAAAACTAAATAAAACTATCCATTTGGAACTCAGATTAATAATATAAGAGGTTGACAAATGATTCACTCTTGTGAAACATTAAAGAGATCAGCATAATTATACACAAGCATTTATTTAAAAAGATAAACAAAACAAAAACACACAATGTGAAGACTAACTACATACGCTAAACTACAGATCAAAGGGGTGTGTGTATGTGTGTGCATGTACATGTCACACAACAATAAACTCAGAACCCTCGTTAGTACATGTACATCATTAGCTCCACAATCCGGTGTCTGTCCGTCCGGGCCAGGCGGGTGAAGAATTTTGGTTCCTCTGTGGAAGCCATTTGCTCGCCAGTTGTTGCAGGAATCTTATGCAGGATCTTGCATCGCTGCTATAAGAGTAAGAGTTCAGTTCTGAAGGAAGGCAGGGTTCTGTGTTGCGGGCTACCCTTTATCCTTTCATCAGGGTTCTGCTCTGGCAGATTTAACCAGAAAGCAAGCAACTGTCTGTTGATGGCTGGAGCAAAGCCAGGAGGAAGAGAGAGAGAGGACAACGCCCACTAGGTCCCTTTCTTAACCTGGTACCCTCCAGGGTCACAGATTAAACTGACCAATGGTAGCTGGAAGCACGGCCCCATGGGTGGAGTCCAGTGGGAGGAGTTCACAGATTCTGGGAGACTGAGTTCCATGGCTCTCAGGATTGTGGGACAAAGAATGCAGTCTTTTAATCAAGGTTCAGTTAAAATCAGCCACATGAATGAACTCATCGGTTCAGTCCCAACAGTGTGCTACAAGAATAAAAAAATAAGACTTTCTGTATGATTGTGTCTTTGATCTTTGATCACAGGTGTCAAGGAACGGCAGCTTACAATCCTCTCCCTGTTCACATGTGAACTTGATGGGTGGGTTGATGTTAATAATGTGTTGGATGAAGCTGTTGATACTGGAACAGTGTCTTATGGTGAATGTGTCATAATACCAGTACCAGATGTCAGGTAAGGTAGTACATTCATCCTGGTCCCCAAAAAAACCTTCATCACAGGATGACTACATGCCTGTCACCCTCACATCTGTAGTCATGAAGTCTTAAACTAGTGGATGATGCAGTCAGCATGGGACTGCGCTTCATCCTGCAACATCTTGACACTCCAAGGACAGGGAAATTCTGTTTGTGGACTTCAGCTCAGCGTTCAACACCATCATCCCAGAGAGCCTTCACACCAAAGTCACCCAGCTTACTATTCCAGCCCCAACCTGTCAGTGGATCACAAACTTCCTGACAAACCGGAGGCAGCAGGTGATGCTGGGGAACATCACATCCAGCACCCGGACAATCAGCACTATTGCTCCCCAGGGGTGTGTGCTCTCCCCACTGCTCTTCTCCCTCTACACCAGCGACTGCACCTCAGGAGACCAGTCTGTCAAACTCCTGACGTCTGCAGATGACACAACGGTCATCGGCCTCATCCAGAATGGTGACGAGTCTGCATAGAGACTGGAGGCCAAACAGCTTGCCCACTGGTGCGGTCAGAACAACCTGGAGCTGAACACGCTCAAAACTGTGGAGATGACAGTGAACTTCAGAAGGATGAGGATGAGACGGACCCCATTGCTGCCCCCCATCACCATACTCAATAACCTGAAGTCTTCAGGTTTCTGGGATCCACAATCTCCCAGGACCTAAAGTGGGCATCCAACATCAACACCATCATCAAGAAGGTCCAGCAGAGGATGTACTTCCTGCGCCAGCTCAGGAAATTCAACCTGCCTCAGTAGCTACTGATCCAGTTGTACTCTGCACATCCATCACTGTCTGGTTTGGATTGGCAACCAGACAAAACGGGAGCAGACTACAAGGGACAGTCAGGACTGCAGAAAAGATCATCAGTGCCGACCTGCCCTCCATTCAGAATGTATACATGTCCAGAGTCCTTCACACCCTGGACACAAGCTGTTCAAACTTCTTTCCTCTAGTAGGCAATACAAGCACTAGATCAAGAACCAGACACCAGAACAGTTTCTACCCACATGCTATCATTCTAATGAACAGTCACTTAGTGTCACAGGGCTATTGAACAGGGATTGTTCCTGACACTAACATCTATCTCATTGTTTATATAAATATGAACCCTTTTTAAATCTACACACACTGTACATACTGTATCCATTTTCATATCCACCTACCTCATGTATATAATGCAACCTTTTACATTAATCATATATATCAGCATCATTTGCACTCTGCACAATTTCACTAATTGTCTTACTGTTTACATATGTTGCTATTGTTTTGTTTTGGTACTTTGTAAAAAAAATATATTTATATTATTATATTGCACATTGTATCTTAATGTGCACATAGTTGTTGTCCTTGTTCTTTGTGTGAAAACATGTGTTGTACTGTTGTTAAGATACATAAACATTTCCTTTAATGGTGATTGTTAAATTCCGGATGGTAGGGGATTTGAGGTTATATGCTGCAATGTTAAAAGTCATCAGGAAGTGCAGAAAGCATGAAGTTTATAACTGTGTGCTGTGTGTCAAGAATGCAGCAAGATGTGCTGACAACCCCCTTCACTCAGAGTTTGAGTTTCAACAGAAGCACCAAGGATAAGAAAAGACTCTTTGAGTGAGCACAATGGAGACAACCAGCTTAGATCAGCTGCAAGATAGCCACATAATATCTAAAGGACCGCTCCCTCCACTTGGGCCAGATGAAGATGACATCACCATGCGGTGAATCAAAGGGAGAGCTGAGTCTAAATCTATGGCTTCTCCCTTAACTTTGTTTTTTGACCAATCAGATAGCAGCACATTCTCATTTATAACTATGTATAATGTTAAGATAGGCACTCTCTTTTGGGACGTTGGTGGCAGACCAGGTGCAGAATGCGATTTTCTGAACAAAAGAAATTCCTTGTATGTGTACACGTACCTGGCCAATGAAGCTGATTCTGATTATGACCAAGATTATCAAAGACAATCAGAAAAAAAAACTTAATTAAAAAAGTCCTCGAGGCACCACTCTTCCTAAAGAAGAGAAATTATAGCCAGTTCATTGATTCAGTCTCATAAAATACTAAAAACTATCAATTTGGAACAGTCTTGTACAACATTAGAGAAACCAGCATAATTATACACAAGTATTTATTTTAAAGATAATAAAATTCTAAACACACAATATAGAGACTAATTCTATATACACTAAACTACAGAACAAAGGGATGTCTGCATGTGAGTGTGTGTCAAAGATGGCTGCCTGGATGTAAAATGGCGTCAAACAAAAGAACGTTTGTATGTTCTTTGTTCTGTCTCTGTATGTCTTGCATGCCCGAGCATGGACACACATTGTCAGAGACAAAAGAAAGCACATGGAGTGGGATTTAAAAAAATTCCTCTTCACCTGTGTGGGGTTGCGTTTAAGGCAAATTAAGGTATGTGTGTGATCTGAAAGCTAACTGTGCCATGTAAGAAAAGAGGATCGTTTGTTGCATGCAAGACACAAACGTAACATGTGGCTATTAAATTAACCCAACAGATAAAAACACATAACGTAACAACACATAATGACAATAAACCTCAGAAAAACACATCAGTACATGTACATCATCAAATTAAACAGTCCTCTGCTTAGCTGAGTACACTGTTAAGTTATGCTATGCCCAGTGGTTATGTTATCAGTCTGTGGTGGAGAAGAGATGTTGCTTTGGGATGTTGCTGCTCCAATAGCCAGCTGTACATTTTCGTGTATGGGCTAGGCAGGGTAGAATGGTGGTTCTGTTGAAGGAAGCATCTTTTGCTGTTGAAGGAAGTGTCTTTGTCGTTGTGCAGACGAGGAAGGTGGTCACTGTCTGTTGTCCTCATTGCACTTAGTTTGGTGCTAACTCACTTCATTGCTTCTAAAAGTTTAGCTGGCAGATGGTGTATAATGGCTGTTGGCTAGCCTTTGTTGCAGCAATCTTACAGGGGATCACGTGTCGATGCTGTAAGATCAGAGTTTGTGTTCTGAAAGAAGGGCTGTGTTAACCCAGTCCTCCATGGAAAGGTCTGTTCAGGCAGACCTCCCGGCGTCTGAGCATTCAGCGGAGAAAAGAGAAAGAGCAAAGATTTGCTGACCCGTTTTTTTAACCTAGTGACTTCCAGGTCACACGCCAGACTGGCCAATGTGGCTCTCGAGATGCCGGAATGCTGAGTTCAAATACTCTAACAAAAGTTTAGAACAAAGCACACAAATGAATAAGTTCATCTGTTGAGTCCAAACACAGCAGATAAACATGTTTAAAGCCTAGTACAAAAACAGTCTATATAGCTAATTTCCCCCTTCATGACAACTGTCAGGGGAGCAAACCCGCTTTAATATTATATTAAGGCTTAAAGTTATGCATAATTAAGGATGTGGCTGCTTTCAGTGACAGGTGAGTACCCTCTGAAGTGGCTAGCTGCTCGGTGGTTCAGCAACTCGGTTTCATTCAGGCCATCTCAGCTCCACCTCTGCTTCTCACCTCTGAATGTTGGTGACGACACTTGGGGAACTAATACCCACCTCGCCATGCTAATGGGATGCCTGTCCAAGTGTGAAGTCAGAGGGCACACTTCAAGACAAAAGCTCCTGGGAGGCTATTAAACCGCACACACATGTGCTACCCCACAGCATCATCACATATATCAGGGAGGGAGGTTCCCGACCACCATGCACTAGAGGACGCCATACTTCGTGTGGAGTGAGCCTTGAGAGGCAGAGGTGAGGCAACCCGCACACCTCATAAGCCTTAGCAATGGCCTAACAATCCACCTGCTAATGGTGTGTTTGGTATCCAGACAGCTGTTACCAGTGGGCCTAAAGCCAACCAGGAATTTGTCTGAATTATGCCACGGAAATGTCCGTAAGACATAATCTCAAGGGCTCTGATCGGACAGAGCTGCCGCAGCCTACTCCTGTTCCGCCAATGCTAGGGGAGGAAAGAACACCTGATGGGCCACGGGCTGGGCCCTCGCAGTGGGTACTCTAGGTACATAACCTGGCCTTGGATGCAGGATGGCCTCAACTGCTCCTGGAGCGAACTCCAGGTAAGCAAGGGCCACCAACAATGCCTGAAATCTTCCACTCTCTTGAGGGAAGTCATGGCCAGCAAAACTTGTCCTATGCACGATCCAGGGGCTCGAAGAGTGCCACAGACAAACCGTCTAGCACCACAGTTAGGTCCCAGCAAGAATCCTAATCCGAGCTGTGCCGTCATTTCCCTCATCCTCAAGGAACCACGGAGGAGAGACTTGTTGATGTTGCACCAATCAGAGATTTAGCTAGGTTGTACATATGATTCAGGTGCGGTAACGCTGAAGGCGTTCCCCAAGTGTTGTCACCGACGCAGCGTTGAGTTCCCTCAAAAGGGAACTTGCGGCTAAATGCACTAGCACTGTTATATTTCTACTGTATATATGTAGCTATTCTATAAGAGTACTATGTATAGTGAACATGTAATGTAAAATTAATTTAGTGTTACTATTCGCAGACTAATGTTGGGTACAAAAGTTAACTTAAGTTACACATCTTGAGATGCCTATGAAGTTTTGTTTGCATCAGTGCATTTTGGATGTGAGATGAACTGTTGAGCAGCATGGTGCCGAAAAGAACTGTTTTGAAAAAGTGAACTCCTATTGAGAAATGTAAGTCGATCATTTTCTACCCTTTGTTCCCATTAGGGGTCGGGTGACTGGAGCCTATCCCAGTGACTTTGGGCCTTAGGCAGGGTACACCCTGGACAGTGGTCAACTCATTGAGAAATGTGGCTTAGCAATTGTAATTAACTAAATCAGCAGATCTTCACCCACCTAGAGATATCTTGGGAAAAGTGAGAGCTGCAAGGCTGTGGCTCAGAAGAGAGGACTTGTTCGTGAATGTTTTAGCAGCAGTAGTGTAACATTTCCAAGGTTTTTACATGATTATAATATAAACATTGTAAGATATTTTATATAATATATTTTTATTTGAGTTGCCAAAACTCTGTTCCCCAAGGTAAGAGTGAACCATGCGAATGTCAACAAAGTGTAGTACAAGGGTGTTTATTATTGCTATCAGCATGTAAAAAGCACCTCAACTCAAATTTTGTTTACAAATAATTTGTAAAAGTGTTAGACTTACCTCTTCCATTCTGTAGGATTCAAACACATACAGGTAGCTGCCTGGTCTGCCTACCAGCCTAAATGGGAAAAATTAATGAAAAGGTTAAGAGCAGATATAAAGTGTTCTTTATCTTAAATAATTTATCATTTTTGACATTGATTTAAATTATAGTGCACTCCCGGTTGAAAAAGGTTAATTAGGGTTCTATACAAAACATCAAGGTTCTATATAGAACCAAAAGTTTCTATATCTTCTACCATCTATCTAAAATGGTTCTATAACCTTTTTTTTTTTTTAAAAGGGTGCTTATATTCATGGGCTTCATTAAAAAATGCCCACTCTTTAAAATAGGTTTGTTTATTGAAAAACTATATACAGGCATTGATCTTGTTTCAGACAATAAATAAAGAATAAATCCCTGCAAATAAGTAACAATATACTGTATACTGTATATAATGTATTTAGTACTATAACTGCTATATATCCTAAATATGGTAAATATGTGCTTTTTACCCCTACAATTTCACCAAACTTTGGGCTTTTTGTGATCTCTTCTATCTTTTATGAGCACACTATGCAATAGCAATGGCAATAGCTGCATGCACATGCCGTTGCTATTGCATAGGTTGTTGAATTTATTAAAGACATCATAATCATGAAGTAAATAATACAAATACTTTTTTTTTATTAAATAAAAAATACTATGTAATTGTTTGTTTCAGACTAACAGTGTGCTCACACCAGAAGCTTCATGAGCTACAAAAGCGGTCGGCAATCATTAATTTTCAATATAAGCTGGCGACAAGAGGCATCCGACCCTGTGGCAGCACCGAGCACAGTGACGAGTTGAAGTTGAGCAGAGCTGAGCTTTATGCAAAAAGCAGTGACAACCAATTGCAAATTGGGATTTGATTTTCTTCCCCCTGTAAATGTCCCCCTATGTAATTTAGATCATTGCAAATATTTGTTCCATAGTGTCAATGGAGGAGAAACTGATGAGTGCAGTCGCTGGTTTCTCGGAGTTCCTGCCCCTGGCGTGGGCGAGCAGCCCGCGCCCAGCAGTGCTCATGAAGCTTCTGGCGTGAGTGCACTATAAGGCCTACACCTGGTTTACCTTACATCTGTCCATTATTAATCTTTTATCGTAATTTTAAACACAAAATAATTTTCAGAATTTGCTAATTCTCTGCCACTACATTCTCCCAATTGGCAGGTGATATGGTGGCTATGGCTTAGTGGTAGAGCGGATATGTATATCTACTATACGAACGTAGGAACCGGATAAGTGGAAGAAGATGGATGGATGGATGGATGGATTTTCTCTCTACATATAAGGTGGCCAAGAGGGAGCATGTTGATTGAAAATAGGATGGGACCCAGCACAGAGCCTAGGGGGACCCCATGTTGAATACCTGTTGCAGCTGACCTGGCATCACCGATACCAATGGAAAAAACGCCTGTCTTTTAGGTAGGACCTAAACCATTTCAGAGCAGTGTCACCGATATCCACCCAGGTTTCAAGACGTTCTAAGAGGATCTTGTGGTCGATGGTATAAAATGCGGTGCCAGCATCAGCTGCCAGCAATAAGTCATTTAAGACTTTGAGAAGTGCAGTCTCAATACTTTTGGATTTGACTGATTATTATCAATAAGAATAGCAAAATATGCAGTTCTAGAATTTTTTACCTCTGCGTTAGAGGTCCCATTAGCAATGAGGTCTTAAGAACTGGCAGTTTAGATGATTTCTACAACCGCTCAACCTTGCGTCATTTTCGTTTCAGCACCCAAATATTATCATTTATCCAGGGCATCAAGAGACGACGAGATTTTTTGGTTTTGAAGGGAGCGATATCATCTGAGATGGAGGAACATTTCTAATTAAAATTATTCTGCAGCTCACTTTCAGAGAGTGGAGATCTAGAGAATCTAGTGGAAATGTTGAACGTTGCAGAAGAGGATGAGTTAAAAATTTGAGATCTAGTTGTGGGGAAAGGGTTACAAGCAACACAAGGCAACAACATGCCAAACATAAGACATTGGTGGTCAGATATATGGGCTTCTATACATTTTACATTATGAATATTTATACCATGGGATAAAACTAGATTGAGAGTATGACCTTTAGAGTGATTGGTTTCAGTCAAAGCACGTGGTAAGTTAAAAAAAACTGTACAAGGTTTCAAAACTCAAGGCCCAGTGGGTCGTCAGGCAAGCAGACATGGATATTAAAGTCTCCAAGTATCAGCAAATTATCGAATTTAGTCCTAGTTTTGGACAGCAGTTCAGCGAATTCAATAATAAAAGAGGAATCTATCCAGGTGGTCTATATATGATCAAGCAAAGACAAAGAGATTTTCCTTTAAAAAGGAAAGGAAGGGCTTCAAAGGAGCTAGACAGCCCCAGATCAATGCTGGCGGATTTGAAGCTATCTTTATATAATAGGACAACCCCACCACCCCTAGTAGTTAGTTTGGTGGGCAGGTTTCGAGTAGGGGAACCTGATACTTTAGTATGAGCCACAAGTCGGTGATCATGAAGAGATCAAAATCATTTAAAAGGATAAATTCGTTACATAAAAAAGATTGATTTACAAGTGATCTCACGTTAAGAACGGCCAACCGTAATTATGTGGGTGGAGTTGACATGGGAAGTCAAGGAACTAAGATTAAATGCGCAGTGATTTGTCTTCTTCCACAAATGGTCATTATCTTGTTCAGTTGAGAATAATCTGTACACTGTGGTGGGGTGGGGTGGGGGGTATTGAAGTGGATAGTCAGTATGGTTGGATATTGTTTATGAAAAGAAACAAATCTTGCTGTGAGCAAATTTGTACCCTTTTTGTTAGTTTGTAGATTACCATTTTTAAAAAAAGTCTCTCCTTTTCCAAAACACATCAAAGTGATCAAGAAAGCTGAAAGTGGTAGCCGAGCACAGCCCCTGAAACCACTGATTAAAACTAAAGAGCCAACAGAAAGTTGTACATCCTTTTCTCAAAGTTGGAATGGGCCCGGATATTACAGATTGTTTACCCAGACTTTCAACAGTTATGACAAGAAGCTCAATATCTGCTAATATCAGGTTGGAGTTTGATTGATTGTTTATACCTGATGCCATTTGTACCCATGTGGAGGAAGACTGTATGGGCAGATAGGTGGAGCTCAATAATTGCAGGGATGTTAAAAAAATGTTAAAAAAACCCAAAACATTAATTAATAAGAATGTTAAGTTAATTTTGGCGTCTTTTTATTCTAGAATGAAATATTAACCCAACATCCAATCTGCCATCTATTCGGAGATATATTTAAAAGAAGAACCAGTAACTAGTTTACACAAACCCGGCCACCTCAGCTCCACCTCTTTGCCCCTTTTGGATTAGCTGGAGTCAGGGACTTCAATTACAAACATACTTGTCTGTAATTGAAGTAAAAAATGTCAATAAATGGACAACAACTTGTGTTTCAACGTTCCCCTAATAATTTGATTTAAAATGCTTGAAGAACAATTTATTCTGAACAATTACTAAAGAACCATTTAAAAGAGGTTCTTTACTGAATCAGTTGGGTCCACAAAGAACTTTCTTGAAAATGTTTGATGAAGTTCTTTAGAGCACCATTTGTGGTGCCTAAAGGAACCATTTTTTTGTTGGTTCTTTGAGGAACCTTTAGTATTTCTTGAAAGAACCTTTTTCTATGGCATCACTCTGAAGAACAGTTTTTGGTTCCAGTTAGCACCTTTTTTTCCCTGAGTGTAACGTTAACATTTAGGTTTATATGTTTATCAAATTCTCTCTCTATGCACAGATAAAACCATTTTGATTCTACTGGATAGATTTTAACATCATTCTGCAATAGTGCAAAATAACTCTATTAGCAGCTAAATAAAATAAATCAACTACAATGTACATTCCTATCACAAGCCGACTACAGTATTTAGCTATAAAACAAGAGAAGCAAACTAAGAAACCATATTTCTGCAGTATGGGGTATTCAATCAATATTTCTTAACATCATCAATGCACAAAGAAGCAGAATGGTTCCTTCATTCAGTTGAGCTACGAAGAGGGGCCCACAGGCTGCCATCCCGGGCGAGTCACAGAGCTTTAGGTTAAGGATCCTCAAAATTTTGAAGAGAAGAGAGCGAGCCAAGGGAAATCCTAAGTCCTCTCATTCTTGACCTCAAAGAAGTACACACAAAAGGGATTGTAATTTGTGTGAATGAAAGAATTCACCATCTGAGGGGTCTCTGGAGACCATTTCAGCAGACTCCCCTAAACTTAGCTGGATTTTCATGCTGTTTTAACAGTGGACAGGTGTGCAGGTTTTGTAGGACAACAAACACTGACTTGAAGGCACATGTAAATGAAGACAGTTCTCAAAGGCTGACAACAACCTTCTGAATGCACACAGTGAGAACAGTCAACTGTCAAAACAGACCTACTGTGTGTTTAAGCAGTGTCCATTTAATTAGCTTGAATACTCTGATGTCACCAGAGCCTTTCCTGCAGACCTAATGCATGATTTCTTAGAGGGCACTGTACAAATTGTTGTTTGCAAAATTATCACTGCATTTCATTTACTGAAAATTATAACACTGAGTGACATCAATTCAGACCTGGAAACATTTAATATTGGAAAGAACGATAGAGGTAACACCACACAGTTATTATCACCAAGTATACTGAAACACCACAAGTTGACTGGATCAGCGACACAAAACTGGTGTTTATGCAAGATCTTACTATTCCTTATTAGATACTACAATTCAGAAGATGAGATACACTGGGACGTTTATCTCAAGTGCAGAGGGATTGAAGATATCGTACTCTTTCCCTCCATCATAAAAAGCAAAATTCCTATCCTCAGCTTCCAGATTTGTGAATTATTCTTTTCTTTCCAGACTGTCACTATCCACGTCGGCCCACTGACACAAGTGGTGCAAAATGTCAGTTGTGTCATGCATAGTAAACGTATTTATCTATTTATTTATATTTATTTCGTGCTTTTCTTGCCTTTATTGGATAGTGACAGCCGAAGAGAGACAACAAATGCAGGAGATAGAGAGGGGGGATGACATGCTGCAAACCTGCCACGAGCCAGAGCAGAACCCAGGTCCCTGCGAGGAGGACTATTTAACTAAGTGAGCTAAATGCACCCTTTATCTACTATTTTATTCATATATTCCACTACTTTTGTGAAGCTAAGACTTGTAAACCAATTTTTTACAATTTGTTGTAAAAACAAAAAATTAAATTAACTTCATATCATGGTAATTCTGCAGAATTATAATAAAAAATGTGGCCAACCAAGGAAATAAGGCAAGAAAAGGTTGTATATAGAAACATTTTGTTCAGCAACAAAGAACCCAAAGGTTTCTTTCAGAAAAACCCTCTGAAACCCTTTACTTATTCTTTGTGTGTGGTTAAAGATATTAGTTACTTGTTCTGTCATTCTGAGAGCTACACAATTACACTTTCAAATATAATGTGCTTACTAACCTTCCTCTGAAGAAAGCAATGTAGATGATGGGTGTGAAAGCATTGACAAACTTGAGAATGAAAGTCTTGAAGATGAGTCGTTCCTCAAAACTCTTGTCTGTTTTAGGAATCTCTAAAAATGAACAGATAAGATTCTTAGATTAGTTTGCTATTTGCAATGAAAAACATGCAATATGCCTTATTTATAGAAACATTTCACACAATGTCACCTCTATCATAAAGCAAGGTCAGCTTAGTCGAGCTATCTATAAGTTATCCAGCATAAATAAGTCTAGCACTGGAAGTCTGGATAACAAATTCACACTTCCTCAGATTCAGGTGTAGGTCTGAAGCTTTGAAAAAAACATTAATCAGGTTACCGATGCTATACACTTGCTAATGAGAAAATCTTTATCCAAAATGCTGATGGCATGAATGTTCTCAGCATTGATAATCAATATAGCCAATAACTATGCAGCTAAAATAAATAAGGGAGATGCCAGACAACCCTGCCTAATGACTTTTGAGATTGAGAAACATGTTGCTGGACAGATTTGAAAGAGGACCCATTGTGCTCCTTTTCAGCTCTATGTTGTCATTCTGGGAGTCCACTAGTGTAGGTTTGCATGATTCACAGTTTAAAAAAAATCCTTTTTATCTTATACTGACGCCTAAGGCCCAAAGTCACTGGGATAGGCTCCAGTCACCCGCAACCCCTAAATGGGAACAAGGGGATAGAAAATGACATGAGATCTTATACTGGCTAGTTATTCAGACCCTCGGTTCATCCTCTGTCTTAAACAAGACATTTTAGCTCCTGTACTTTTAAGACCTCCCTCCTTAAATGCCCACTCTCTTCTGATTGGCCAACTTCCCAGAAGCCTTCCATGCCTGCTGTAACCAGTTCTCTTTATACACTGGGTGAGCCTGCACTGACTCATGGTCTTGCCAGTGAGCTGGAGAGTATATGACAGCTACAGTAACTCAGCTTCAAAAATAGTGATACGGGGCATTGAATTAGATAAATTTACAGTTTACCAGACCACAAATGAGACAAGAATTAGGTTGGACTATAGATAGATGCTGCTGGAGCAGAATGTTTCTGGGGAACGGGCCTCTCTGTTTACTGTAAAAAAAAAAACCAACCTAACTTTTATATCTTTATACACTAATTTTGGTGACATTGGGTGTACAAAAATATTTTCTGGTGATGTCCTTCGTCTGTGCTATCTCAACTCAGTGATTTATGGAGTTTCCTGATTGACAGATAGCTTTAAAGTAATGTTATTTCCTAAAATAATAATAATGTAGTGGTAATATTAATAAAATAATATTAAGCCCTAACTATAAACTTTTAAAGAGAAACGTCTTAAGCCTTCCCTTAAATGTGGAGATGGTGTCTGCCTCCTGAACCGAAACCGGGATTTACTTTCAGAGACTCTAGGAACCACAAGTCACCCTGCATTCTGAGAGTGTTCTAGTGGGATAATAAGGTACGCTGAGTTCTTTAAGATATGATGGTGCCTGACCACATGATCATGAAAGAACTCATGTTGCAGCAAGCAGGTTCACAAAGTCAGTGAACTTACCTCTCTTTCTGGAACGAAAAAGAGTTTCCCTCATCTCAAAGTTAAAAACTCAGTGTTTGATTCTGTGGGAGAACCCATCCAAACTGTTTTAATTTGGCATTTACTCATCTACATGCCTACAAAGTGTCCATAACAAAGCTCTGCATGAGTTCAGTTCACAAAGCATTTGCATTACGATCTCCCTTTTAACACAGAGGCCATGTTTCTGCTTTAAAGTCAGCCATTTCTATAACCAAATATCTGTCTGTCTGATAGGCTAGCAGCCCCGTCTCCTCAGTCCTAATTCTTTCAAGCGGGCTTTTGGGTCCCAAAGGACATTTTAATGTCATAATGTGCTGAATATCAAGAACTAGGCTGCATCCTATGTCCTTTGTTAAAGTATTATCTTTTGATTTCAATCACCCCTTCCATCAGGATTCATTAAACAAGTGAAAAGGTTGAATCCCAAACAAAACTAAATAGATTAAATTAAACCTTAAAGTGTACCTCTCCCTACTTGTCTCGACTTGTCTTGTGTCTCAGCTCTGCTGTGGTGTGAATGAGTGTTGACAATCCCCTCCCCCACATGTTGCTTCTCATTTTTGAAAGCATATTTTAAAAACAGAAATGGCATGTTGAGCTTGGTTTACAGCACTGTGCCAAATATGACGTTTTCATAATATATTTGAAGTTATATGGCAATTTAATTTATTAAACAAGTCTAAAGGTTGAATCCCAAACAAACATAATAGATTAAACTTTTGCTAGTATCAAACTTACTACTCTCTTGAAAAACAAACTCTTCCCTCATGCTTTTTCTCAATACACAAAGAGTGTACGAGCAGCCATGACTCATTTTGTCTTTAAATTTTGTAAAAACCCACTTTTTACTACAAGTACTTTGGACCGTAATTTTGTTAAAAGCAAGTTCATTACATTTCTGATTCAGTGCAAACTATATTTAATAATCAATTTCTATTCTTTAGTTTGCCACGAACAAAAGCTTTACAAGAATGTTCCCTTAAAACAAAAACATACCACAGAGTTGAATGAATGAAATGTCCCAAACAGTGAGTTAAACAGCAAGTGAAGTAGACAAAACTAAATAGTATAACCCAAGATAAAATTTAACTTTTGTTGGGGTTTTGATTGATTCTTTATGAACAGGTTGAATGAACTAAATGTCCCAAGCAGCAGTAGATAAAAAGGTCCCACAACGAGTTATACGGCATTTTCAATAGACAAAACTACGTAGATGAAATTAAACTTCACAGTATGTCTCAACCTTCTTCTCTTGACTTATCCCCCTCAGTCTATGATCTCCAGGTCATAGAAGGCCTTTTTTTAACTGGCACCAACAGCTATTCTTGTGAGCTTATCTTAAACAACAGCATCCGTTTTTCAAACAGTTTTATCAGTCTAGCATTCAGCCCCATCAAGTTATCTTTTGTAGTCACAAGACAAAACTTACTTAATGTGAATTTAGTGCTTAATGCTTAATTTAGTTGACTTACTCTAAATATTCCCCTTAATGTTTGTTTTGATTTCTTTTTAAAATATGCATCACCTTGTCAATAAATTAATAAAATAAAACCCCAAATGCTGCCAGTTAGAACAACACTTGAGGAAAAAACACACAAGTAAAAAATAAAGTAAATGATGGTCTGATTTGATATTTTTTCAAATCAGACTATTTCAAAATAAAACAAGAACTCCGCAGTACAAAGAACTGAAAACCATGACACTTTATAAAATTATAATACGCTTGCAGCAAGTAAAGCTACGATCCTATTTGGTTGAGGCAAGTTTGTATACTCCTGTAGATTTTGTGACCTCGTAATGTGACTTTAATCATGTATGTTTCTGCAAATTGACTTCAGCGCCTCACACAATTTATTTTTGTCAGTTACACGTCCCAGTTTTTAACTTGTGTTGGAAGAAAACAAATGTAAACTATCTACTTTTTTCAAATCGTATTCTGGACGGCGACATCTCCTCTCCCCACCTGTCACACACAGTCGTCGTGGTGACACCTCAGCCGCTAAACTGTTATCATTTATCAAACACTGCCACTGTACATCTCTCAAGCTCTGTTTTATCTTCATCCTTTTGAACAACTTAACAAAAGAAAAAGACAAGACATAGTTATTTTGATGAAATCAGTGTTATATGTACACAAAGTATTGTCCCATTTAAATCTCAAAAAACAAATTACTTTCCAAGTCCTGCAGATACTTAATGTCGGCTCTTCCAAATATTTTGAATTTAACACAAGTAAAGCATTAGTGTTATATATAATATCTATCTTCAAAACTTTATAAAAAAAACTATGAAATAGTGTATACATACTTGTCCAAGATTCACTATAATGTTTAAAGATACAACTGTTCTTATTTTCATTAAATCTGGCTAATGCTTTCCACAATGCAATATTTTATGACCGCTCCATCTATAGTGCTCTGCACTGAAGTGACAAAAGGGTGATTCAAGATTCAAGATCATCGAGGCACAGAGTGTAGTCAGGTTTTTTAAACCATCTGTAACACAACCAGATTATTTATGTTAGAGTGAAATAATTTGCTATACTGATGTTAGGATGCTTAAACTTATTCTTTTAGTAATAGTCACTAATTGTGTGTGTAATAGGTCACTAAATGGTTGTGTGTGTGTGTGTGTCAGGGTGCTGACAACCCCCCCCCCCCATATTACCCCCTAGACAATGAGATGTAACAGACGTTTCAAGGATAAGAAGGACCTCATTGTATGAGCAGAATGTAAACCAGGCCAGATCAGCAGTCAGATGAGAGCCATAAAATAGCTAAGGGGGACAGCTAAGATGTGATCTACTGGGGAGAAGTTTATAGGCACTGTCCACTCTGGAGGAGGAGATGACGTCATCAGGCTGTGAACAAGAGGAGGTCCACAGGCACACCCCTGACTCAACTACTGACCAATTACATAGCAGCAATTCTCATATAATACTTTGTATATTCCCAAGTTATAGTTCTTCTTCTTCTTTCTTTGGGATGGAGCTGCACCTACCTTTTGTTTTAGGCTGTGATTTCCAGAAACAGAAGAGATTCCATGTAGGCCTACATGCTTGTTTCTCTAATGATAATAAGCTCTCATGCAAGCGCTCTTTGAATCTTGTTAAAGGAAACATTCCCTTGACCTCCACTCAATATAAAAAATTCAAAAAACCAATAAAAAACAGCCTAAAAACCAAACATTGGATTTTTACCTTTTTGTTACGGCTCATCCATCATGTACGGGAGAGAAATAGGGTCTATATTCTCAAAATTATTTCGTTTTGTAGCGCCTTTGATGAAAAGAGGCTTTGCCCACGCCAAACCTCATCTTAAGTCAGCTGCTAAAAACATTGCCTCGGAGGTGATAACCCACGCTGTCGGAAGCTTAAACAGTTGGTCGAACCAAGAAGGATCCGGCGGTATGATTGGCTAGAAGAGCTAGGAAGCAGAATATAAAAGCAGCAGGATTAAAAAAAGAGAAAATCACACTGGAGAAGCAAACCCAAGCGAAAGCACTCAGCCAGCACTTCCAGAGATATATTTTAGAAAATCGCTCTTTTACATAAAAAAAATCAGCCGAATTTAGTGGGACATTTACTGGGAGATGCCTTTTACGGCATGTGGGCTTTGGCTCAGCTACTGCGACAATCCTTCAGACTTTCCACCTACATGATCGTCAACACCCACCTGGCACACAAACCCAGAGAGCATTGGTTGGCGTTCCCACTCAAGGAAGGTTGAAAAGGCACCTTTTTTGATTCTTTTGGGTTCTCCCCTAATTTTTCACATTACCCTAAAGGCATCTTGCGATTTCTAAAAAGTCGTTGCGACACCATTTCATACCACACCCGGCAGCTTTAACATGTCCTGTCTAAGACGTGTGGTCAGCATTGCGTTTATCATTTATGTCACAAAGCCTGCGGTCTATCTTTTGAAAACGTGTTGTCTTTGTATCGTGATGATGATGTGATGACGAACGATGCTACGGTGTCAACATTTGTGAGAAAATATCAACGTTGTATGAGAGCGGGGGCGACGCCTCCTCATCTTCATATGGTCCTCCTATTTGAAGTTTACAATATTCCTCGCAAGCTCGAGGGTTAGTCATCAGCGAGAAAGGGATTTTGGGAATTTTTATTAGAGACGGAGAGATATTTCAACAAGTCAATCAGGTGCGAAGCATTCAGAATCTCCCCCTTTCACACAAGTTCTCACCTGCGAGTTCATCCGTCCTGGCCCTTGGGTAGTTTCTTCATGATGTACTCAGCATTGTTACGATAGTGAGCTGGCAGGTTTTGTAGCACCTTGTTAGCCATCTCATCGAGCTTTACCATTTTGTCTTCCGATTATTATTCTTCTCGCATCTCACATTCTTTAGCTAGAGTCAGTGTGATACGATGGTCGTCTTTCTCCCCTTGTTTGACTAGAGCTAGGTATCTCTGCAGCAGGGCGTTGTATTTATTTATTTTTTCATAGACATTTTACCCCTATTATTTTAATATAGCCCTCATTTTTACATCCAAGTCTTTTTTAGTCGTACGTCTCACGGTTTGCCCGGGAGCAGAGGTTACCGCCAGATTCAGACAGTTTAGTTGCTGAGGCAATATCAAAAACATCAATTGACTTATGATTTATCTTTTAAGCCCTCCCAGAAGCTGTCCGACGATGGGAACAATGGCTGAAAGGAGAGGTAAAAGAAAGCCTCTAGATTGTTTTCTCAGAGTCCAATGTTTGGTTTTTAGGCTCTTTTTAGGCCTGATGATTTTCTTTAGTTTTTTTATATTGAGCGGAGGTCAGGGGAATGTTTCCTTTTAAAAGATTTAAAGAGCGCTCGCACAGAGGCTGAAGAAATTCTGAAGAACAATGGTTGAGGATATATTTACGTTTCTGCAGCGTGGCATGAAGGAGCATTCCTTTTTAAAATGCGCAGACATGCTGGCTTAGGACTTTGATTTAGGTAGATAGATGATCTGACCTTAATCTGTACTGTTCTGGACAACTAGGCGTGTGGGTTGATGATTAAGTACCCCCAGAGGTTCTTTGGTAAGGTCTTCAAAACTTTATAAGAAAATGGCTTTTCATCTGGGGAATACCTGCTGCGCCAGTATATTTGTCTGTAATCTGTCTTGAGGGATTTTAAACATCACCAGATAATTACTGGGTCAGCATCATGACGCTCATGTTCTTGTGATGTCTGTCTTGTGTAAAAATCCTGACTACCTCGGGATGTTGGACAGTCAGTTTTACACTTTCAATAGCTATCATATCAGCTCTATTAGATGTAACACTCTTCATTCAACACTAGTTTCAACAACACACTAGGAAAAAAATATATGCAGTAGGTGACTCAATATCCATATCCTGACCAGTGATGCCAGTGACTCTAATCCGACCACTTTTTTCAGTAACGAGTAATCTAACGCATTACTATTTCAAAATCAGTAATCAGATTAAAGTTACTTATCCATGTCACTGTGTGTTTTTTTTCTTTCTCATTTTCCTTAATAAAACATATTTTTGCTTTCTTCTCGCATCTCGGGGGGAGCAAAGTCACGTATGCAACAGGTCACGTTTTCAGCATGGGGACTGTGGACGTCACGTGTAATAATACATATCAGCAGCGACACAAACGAAAACAACAACGGAGGGAGGAGAGAGATGCGCATTTTCTAGCTGGAAATACAGACGCTATTTTGAGTTTGTGTCATCTAACAATGGCAATATTAAGGTTCGTTGTGGCGACAAAGTGTTATCTAGCCACAAAAACAGTACGTCAAATGTAAAGAAATATTAGGAGTCGCAGCGCTGCACGGTCAAACTTACAGAGCAAGTCCCACCAGGTGGTGCGAAGCAAAGAGCAGAAGGCCACCCACCACCCAAATAACAAAAGCTGGACTTCGGTAAAAACAAGTATTGATGTTAGGTGAATTCAAGAAAGACTGGCATTATTTTATTTTTTATAAAAACATGTATTTTTTCAGGAGATAGTTTTTAAGTTCAACTTAAAATGTTTGGCGATACATTGTTGACATTACGGTTAAAAATGCACTTCCAATAAAGTGAGTGTTGGCAAAACCAGTTGTCATTTTTATGTTGAGGCGGCAGGGGTCTGCAGGGGTGTTGTCTAATAAAGTAACTTGTAATCTAACAGTTACTTTTAAAATCAAGTCATCTGTAAAGTAACTAAGTTACTTTTTAAAGGAGTAATCAGTAATTAGATTACTTTTTCAAAATAACTGTGGCAACACTGATCCTGACCATATTATATAAATCACGGCTGTGATAAAGTCATCATTAGTTTAACCTTTAGTATCTAATAAAACTCCTCCAATGCATATTAGAAACATTTTAATGTCAAAAAAACAACCATTTCAATTGTATTTAATACATAGCTGAATGTTTCTTTGTAAATGTTAGCGCGTTCTTTTATTTGCAGGACAAAAACAAATTGAAACCTAATTCTTATTTTAGTTGCTTACTTATCATTAGAGAATCAAATTAAAAGCATGTAGGCCTACATGGAATCCCTTCTGTTTCTGGACATCGCAGCCTACAACAAAAGGTAGGTGCAGCTCCATCCCAAAGAAAGAAGAAGAAGAACTGTAACTTGGGAATATACAAAGTATTATATGAGAATTGCTGCTATGTAATTGGTCAGCAGTTGAGTCAGGGGTGTGCCTGTTGACCTTCTCTTGTTCACAGCCTGGTGACGTCATCTCCTCCTCCAGAGTGGACAGTGCCTATAAACTTCTCCCCAATAGATCACATCTTAGCTGTCCCCCTTAGCTATTTTATGGCTCTCATCTGACTGCTGATCTGGCCTGGTTTACATTCTGTTTATACAATGAGATCCTTCTTATCCTTGAAACGTCTGTTACATCTCATTGTCTAGGGGGTAATATTGGGGGGGGGGGGGTTGTCAGCACCCTGACACACACACACACACAACCATTTAGTGACCTATTACACACACAATTAGTGACTATTACTAAAAGAATATGTTTAAGCATCCTAACAACAGTATAGCAAATTATTTCACTCTAACATAAATAATCTGGTTGTGTTAGAGATGGTTTAAAAAACCTGACTACACTCTGTGCCTCGATGATCTTGAATCTTGAATCACCCATTTGTCACTTTAGTGCAGAGCACTATAGATGGAGCGGTCATAAAATATTGCATTGTGGAAAGCGTTAGCCAGATTTAATGAAAATAAGTACAGTTGTATCTTTAAACATTATAGTGAATCTTGGACAAGTATGTATACACTATTTCATAGTTTTTTTATAACGTTTTGTAGAATAATATTATATATATAAGACCAATGCTTTACTTGTGATAAACTCAAAATATTTGGAAGAGCCGACATTAAGTATCTGCAGGACTTGGAAAGTAATTTGTTTTTTGAGATTTGAATGGGACAATTCTTTGTGTACATATAACACTGATTTCATCAAAATAACTATGTCTTGTCTTTTTCTTTTGTTAAGTTGTTCAAAAGGATGAAGATAAAACAGAGCTTGAGAGATGTACAGTGGCAGTGTTTGATAAATGATAACAGTTTAGCGGCTGAGGTGTCACCACGACGACTGTGTGTGACAGGTGGGGAGAGGAGATGTCGCCGTCCAGAATACGATTTGAAAAAAGTAGATAGTTTACATTTGTTTTCTTCCAACACAAGTTAAAAACTGGGACGTGTAACTGACAAAAATAAATTGTGTGAGGCGCTGAAGTCAATTTGCAGAAACATACATGATTAAAGTTACATTACGAGGTCATAAAATCTACAGGAGTATACAAACTTGCCTCAACCAAATAGGAATGTAGCTTTACTTGCTGCAAGCATATTATAATTTTATAAAGTGTCATGGTTTTCAGTTCTTTGTACTGCGGAGTTCTTGTTTTATTTTGAAATAGTCTGTTCGGTCTGGGTTTAGGTTGGTTATTTCCTGTTTTATTTTGTCTGTTCCCTCCTGTGTCTGCCAGTTTTACTTCCTGTCTTGTTGGTTCTGTCAGCCTGTGAATTTCTTGGGACACCCTCTGCATTTGGGTCTTTATTTTATATATTTGGGATGTGTGAAACGCTGAAGCATACATGATTAAGGTCACATTATGAGGGAGCAAAATCTACAGCAGTATACAAACCTGTCTCAACCAAAGAGGATCGTAGCTTTTACTTGGTGGTTATAGCTTGCATTCAAATGAAGGAGCCATTGTTAAACAGAGCTGTGGTTTTTCTTAAACTGACTGTAGCTCTTGATACACGGTCAACTGTAATTTAAAGTCTTGAAATGACCATCATTTACTTTATTTTATACTTGTGTGTTTTGAGTTAGTGTTGTGCTAAATGGCAGCATTTGGGGCTTTGTTTTATTAATTTATTGACAAGGTGATGCATATTTTAAAAAGACATCAAAACAAACTTTAAGGGGAAAATTCCTGTATTTAGAGTAAGTCAACTAAATTAGGCATTAAGCACTAAATTCACATTAAGTAAGTTTTGTAGTAAAAAGTGGGTTTTTACAAAATTTAAGTTGCAAAGACAAAATGAGTCATGGCTGTTTGTGTTATGGTTCTGTTTTATAGGTTGGTTTGGGGGTTTTGTGGAGTGTTTCGATTAGTCTGATCCTGGGGTCTGTTCTTCGTACGTCGCTTATTACATCCAAGATCAAATGCCACATCCAAGATGATATTATCGTGCTCATCATGATCGGGCTAATTGGGTTCCTCAAACCCACCTGTTGTTTATGATTAGTATCGCTGGATTGAATTATCTGAGATAACTGCGCGTTCATGCATTGGTTTAATAGGGGATATGTATTGATAGTAGAAACAAGGATCAGCAACGCTGTTATTGGCTGTTCAGCATGGCTAAAGAACACGCCCAGTTTTTATCCCAAGCAGAACAAAAGCTTTTAATGGAAGGTTATGCCGAATTTGAAAGTTTAATTATAACACCAGGGAACACCTCAAAGTCTGCAAAAGCCAGGATAGAGGGCTGACAAAAAGTAGCAGACAAATTAAATGCGTAAGTGGTGTCCATGTTAGATGTTTCTATCACTTTCTATGTATTTTTGTGTTTTAATAATTTCAAATTTACTTTGTTCTTTTATGTCAGAGCCACCACGGGACCCACTAGAACATGGGAACAAGTAAAAGTGAAGTACAAGAATATTGTACAAAATGGTAGCCTTTACTTCTTACTGTCCTTATTTTAAAAAGCCACTTTTTTCCTCTTTTTAAAAGCAACTGTTAAATGAATTGTTGCTGCATTAAATAAAATATAATCCAAATGGCTGGTTTCATTTCAGACGTTTGTGAAAGTGAAAACCTCTAATCTTTTAGTTAATATAAAATATATTGCCATGAGTTATTGATCACATTATTTTTTTTACATTGTGGTTCATTGTAATGCCATCATTTCTCATTTCTTCCCCTTTTTTGTGCAGTTCTAAATAATACACCAACACTTTTACCTCTTCCCAAGCAAATAACACCCTCACAAGAAAAAACATATCTCTCAACAATTGCGCTCTCGCGCTGCGCTAAAGGATCCTGTCTATCCCGCAATACGCGATTCATTCGAAAAGCGCTGCAAATTATTCTTGAACCTTCTGCAACTGGTTGCTGTCAAGACATGGCTGCCACAGACTTACCTACCTCCTCCGCTTAGAAATCCGCAATCTAATCCTGTTTACATGAAATAAGCCTGCTCTCGAGCAGGTCTAAGCTTACAGACCTGTTGCTATGACAGCAAGTCCAGGATGAGCGTCGAAGAACCAAACAATCCGAGATCGTGCCAAATCGTCAACAATCAAATCCAGCTAAATGAGTTAGCGACGTACGGAGAACGGACCCCTGGTCTTTGTAGTCCATCTGAGTTCGGTTTGTTATTGTATTAGTTCTGGTCTTAATTTGAAATTGTTTGGTTGGTCTCCGTTTTGATTTACTTCCTGTCCCTGATTCCCTGATTGTGTTCACCTGACTCGTTCTGCACCTGTGTCTCGTTGTCTCTCCTTCCCACAGTGTATTTAGTTTGTGTGCTTCCCTGTCCTAGTAATGGATCATTCTTGTATTTCCCTAGTGTGTTTCCAGGAGCTGTTGGTTCCTTTGCCTGTCTGGATTCTTTTGCTTTTTGTCTGGCTGAGCGTTCGGAGACCATTTGGTCTTTTTTCCTGTCTACCTGATGGTAAATATCAATAAAGACTCCAATCCTTAAGTAACCGTCTGTATCTGGGTCCTCCTTATTCTTTCTACTGCCAACATCGTCCACACGTAACAGTTTGTAAACAGTTTGTGTATTGGAGAAAAAGCATGAAGGAGGGGTTTGTTTTTCAAGATGGTAAGTTTGACACTAGCAAAAGTATCATCTATTTAGTTTTGTTTGGGATTCAATCTGTATACTTGTTTAATAAATGAAATTGCCATGTAACTTTGAATATATAATGACAACTTCACATTTGGCACAGTGCTGTAAACCGAACTCAACATGCCAATTCTGTTTCCAAAATATGCCTTCAACAGTGAGAAGCAACATGTGGGGGGAGGGGGTTGTGAACACTCATTCACACCACAGCAGAGCTGAGACACAGGGCAAGTCGAGAAGAAGGAAGGGGCACACTTTAAAGTTTAATTGTTGATTGTAAAGCTCTTTGAGGGAAAATTGTGATTGATTTTGAAGTGAAAGTTGTGTTTTTTGAAATGTTGTCGTGTTTGGAGATATGTTCAATTCGTGAAATGATTACATTTTATTTATAAAGCTCAATATCACAATTTTGCCTCAAAGGTTTTTACAATCCGTAACATTTGACACTCTGTCCTTAGGCCCTCGATTCGACAAAGGAAAAACTACCCCTAAAAACCCTTTTAACGGCAGAGCAACAGAGGGATCCCTCCTCTGTGGGATCTATTTTATATAAGTGGAACAGTTCCTGTAATAGGCTAGTTTAGAGATCTCAAACTAGTGTAATTGCTACTATGCAGGTGGCTTCCAGCCAATATAAAGTGATGACAGATATCAGATAAATGACTTTTAGTTATTAATAACTCTATAATTTTTTTTTTTTTTTCTGGGGAGTCAACCCATATTTGCAAACATACTATGTTAACAGTTTTAGGACTCCCTATTGCCTCTCTGACCTATATTTGTCCTGACGTAGATGCACTCCCTGCATTTGTTATACAAAACTCTGGTGCTTCTTTGTTTTTGCATGATTTTCCAGTGCTGTTTTTCCTTCATATTTACTGAAATTTTGGCAGGACACAAAACACAGGTAGCGGAGAATGGGTCTCCTTGGGTGGGCCTTACCCATTCAGAAAAGTTCTCTTTTTGCCCAGTTCTAGTTGTAGGTTGTAAATCATTTGTTCTTTGACACTGGTGGTGGCTCATCTGATTTTGTTGCGTTAACCTCCTCGTCCGCCGGCTTATCCAGTATGGAAATACACACAGACAATGACACGCCCCTACTACATGCTACACTGTCCGACAAACAAGCCGATTGCAAAGTTATAATGTATGCTTTTAAATATACCAATACTGCTATCTCTAGTGAGCTGGCCCTCCCTTCATATGCGGCGTCTCCATCATTGGTTTCTCTTTATATACAAGACAATCTTGGGCAAGACACCTTACTATCTGTCTCTCCTTCATGCCATTCATAACACCTATCACACACAATCAAGACATTTTATTAAATTTAGTACCCTGTGGATCTGAAGGAGGCATTCGACTGTGTCCCTCACGGCAACCTGTGGGGGGTTCTCTAGGAATATGGGATCCTGGGGCCCTCTGCTAAGGGCTGTCTGGTCCCTACATGACCGGAGCAGGAGTTTGGTTCGCATTGCTGGCAGTCAGATCTGTTCCCGATGCATGTTGGACTCAGATTCAGGAGGAACAATGCAGTTTTCGTCCCAGTCCTGGAACACTGGACCATCTCTATACCCTCGCCAGGTTGCTGGAGGGTTCGTGGGAGTTTTCCCAACCAGTCCACATGTGCTTTGTGGATCTGGAGAAGCCACATGTGCTCTGGGAGTATGGGGTTTGGGGCCCTCTGCTAAGGGCTGTCCGGTCCCTATATGGCCGGAGCAGGAGTTTGGTTCGCATAAGTCAGACTTGTTGGACTCTGGCAGGGCTGCCCTTTGTCACCGGTCCTGTTAATTATTTATATGGACAGGATTTCTAGATGCAGTCGGGGGCTGGAGGGAGTCCCGGTTTGGGGACCATTGGATTTTGTCTCTGCTTTTTGCAGATGATGCTGTCCTGTTGGCTTCATCAAATCAGGACCAGGTCCAGCGTGCACTGGGACGGTTTGCAGCTGAGTCTGAAGCGGAGAGGATGAGAATCGGCACCTCCAAATCCGAGGCCATGGTTCTCAGCCTGAAAAGGGTGGCTTGTCCCCTTCAGGTTGGTGGAGAGCTCCTGCCACAAGTGGAGGAGTTTAAGTATCTTGAGGTCTTGTTCATGAGTGAGGGAAGCATGGAGCGGGAGATCGACGGCGGATTGGTGCGTGCGCTGCAGTGATGCAGTCGATGTACCGGTCTGTCGTGGTAAAGAAAGAGCTGAGCTTCAAGCCGAAGCGCTCTAGGGTGGCTAGGCACTCCCTTAGGGATAGAGTGAGGAGCTCGGTCACTCGGGAGGAGCTCAGAGTAGAGCCGCTGCTCCTAGACATCGAGAGGAGTCAGCTGAGGTGGATCAGGCATCTGCTCCGAATGCCTCCTGGACGCCTCCCTGGGGAGGTGTTCCGGGCATGTCCAACTGGGAGGAGGCCCTGGGGAAGACCTAGGACACCCTGGAGAGACTACGACTCTCGGCTGGCCTGGGAACGCCTCGGTATTCCCCCGGAAGAGCTGGAGGAAGTGTCTGGGGAGAGAGAAGTTTGGGTGTCTCTGCTCAGACTGCTGCCCCCGTGACCCGGCATAAGCAGTAGAAGATGGATGGATGGATGGTTAGTACCCGCCCTACTTTTACTACCTTTGGATGTAATGCCTTCTGCTTTGCAGCAGTACATGACTAGAATATACTAAAAAAAACTTTGAAACTTACATCTCTTATTCCAACCTTCACCTTTAAGCAGAACCTCCAAAACTCTCGGGGTTATTTGATTGTAACCCGTTCATAAAAACGTATGAATGTGTGCAGAGAGGACCAACCCCCCACATCACAGACACTCTGTAAGGGGGCACGCCTCGCTAAAGCAGTAGAGGAGGCGAACCCCCTGGTGGAATGGGCCCTTAAGCCTTTCGACGAAGCCTGATTGCGTGCCTCGTAGGCAAGAGCAATAGCATCCCTGACGCAGTGTGATATGGTTTGCTTCGTGGCGGCAGAACCTCTGTTACAGCCCCCATGAAAAACAAACAGCTGCGCCGACCTACGCCACTGGCTGGTGCGGTGGACATAAGCCCGGAGAGCACGCACTGGACACAGTCTATGAAATCTCTCCTGCTCCAGCATAGCAAACAGTGGAGGGCAGAAGGTTTGACAGGATGTGCAGTTGAGAAAGGAACCTTAGGCAGGTAGTCAGGATGAGGATGCAAGATCACTTTCACCCAATCTGGGGCAAAGTCTAAGCAGGGTGATGACACCGACAGAGCATGTCCCCGATTCCCCTCAGAGAAGTATTGCCATCAGGATAACCATCCTCAGAGTCATAAGCTTGTCCGACGCTGACTCTAGAGGTTCAAACAAGGTCTCAACCAGACCCTCGAGAACTAAAGCTAAGTCCCATGAAGGAATCTTGGTTCTGACAGGAGGCCTCAACCGCCTGGCCCCCGCAAGTAAAGCGGGCCAGGAGAGGATGCCTCCCCAGTGACACCCCATCCACCAGGGCGTGGCAAGCCAAAAGAGCGGCCACAAAACCCTGACAGTGGAGGGGCAAGTGCCTGTGACCAACTTACCCTGCAGAAAATCAAGAACTGATGCAAGCTGGCAGTTAACTGGATCAACTTAGTGTGTTGTGCACCATCTGTCAAAGACACCCCACTTACTGGCATACAGCTTCCTAGTAGAGGAAGCCCTAGTACTTAAAATGGTTTCGATAACTGTGGGCGACAGCCCAGTGTTTCTCAGCTGGTGCCCATAGGGGCCAAAATGAAGGTTCCACAGGTCAGGCCCGGAATGGAACATTGTGACCTCTGCCTGACACAGAAGGTCCTTCCTCGCCAGAATCACTCATGGCGAGCCTTTGAGGAGAGAGACTAACTCCGAAAACCATATTCTGTTCGGCCAACGAGGCGCCATCAAAGAAGTCGGACCCTTGTTGGCGAATCTTGACTAGAACCTCCGGGAAAAGAGTGACTGGACGGAAGGCTTACAGGCACATCTTGGGTCATGTATGAGCCATCGCATCCAGATCTAGCGGAGCTGGGGAACTAAGAGAGAAGTAGAGGGGACATTACGTTTTCTCAGAAGAGGTGAAGAGGTCCACTTCCGCTCTCTAAAATCTGGTCCATATTTGACTGACAATCTCTGGGTGGAGTTCCACTCCCCTATCTATAAAGTCTGTCTGGACATCAAGTCTGCTCCCAAGGGATTAAATAGGAGACCGTCGCTGTACTGTCCCCCTGGACTAGGACACGACAGCCTCTCAACTGGGGAGAAAGTATTTCAGGGCCAGAAATACAGCCATCAACTCCAGGCAATTGATGTGCCACATGAGCTAATGACCCTCCCATTCCCCTTGGGCTAGACAACCACTTAAGGCTGCAACCCAGCCCGTCAGGAAAGAGTCCATCATTAGCAGTTTGCGACGACCTGGAACGCAGAGAGTGGGACCCAAGGTAAGGAACCGGGGTCTGACCATCTTTACTGTTAACATCTTTAACTTGAGAGCTTTGACCGAGCGGTTCAAGCCTCGAAGATCTAAGATTAGACGGGCACCCCCCCTCCAGCCTTCTTGGGAACCAAGAACCTTGGGGACCTAGCCCAGGCTCTTGTCTTGTCCAAACTGGACTATTGCAATGCGCTGCTGGCTGGACTCCCTGCTTGCACAACCAAACCTCTGCAGATGATCCGGAACGCGGCGGCAAGAGTGGTCTTCAATGAACCGAAGAGAGCGCACGTAACTCCTCTATTCATTAGGTTACACTGGCTCCCTGTTGTCGCCCACATCAAGTTCAAAGCGATGCTCCTGGCCAACAAGACCACCACTGGTTCTGCACCATCACATCTTCGCTCTCTAATACAGATCTATGTTCCTGCCAGGTCCCTGCGCTCTGCAAACAAACGTCTGGTGGTACCATCCCAAAAAGGAAAAAAAATAAAAAATCACTCTCGCGCACCTTCTCTGCACAAAGCAGTAAAAGCAGATATGTCCGTATCTGCAATTGGGTGCGGAGACACACACAACACCTGGACTGCTGACCCATTTTCAACTGCTAGATTTTCTCTTATCTCCTGCCAGTTGAAAAACTAAGCCACCTTACTTGATTTCCAGCTCCCGTTCACACACCACACAGAAATGGTCTGAAAACAAAAAGACCTGAAGGCTGGCAGCGGGGACTCACCTACTTATAACCTCGGGCAACAGGTGCCTCGGTGACGTCACCAGCCGAGGCTATAGATTTGCTTGAGTATATTTCATTGATGTTTTACATACTTTTCACAGCTGGTCCCATAAGACCTTCCCATATGCATACTGCATGCAGCATCGAGTGAAGCTTTTGTAAGGGAACACCATAGACTCTTGTTCCTGCTGATAATCCTGAACCATAATTCACACTTACTTAAGCAGTTTTTATTCTTCTTCTTTGCTGTCTACTTCTTATAATTTAATTGCTTGTTCTATGTGACTATGTACAATTGTAAATTATGTTTCTAACTTATTTCTGTAGCCTCTTGGCCAGGTCATGTTTGTAAATGAGAAGTGGTTCTCAAACAGTTGGTTAAATAAAAAAAACCATAGTAGTACATGCACAACCCAATACTATATCAGGTGCATTAGGCAAAAACAATATCAAGAAAAAAGATGCTCAATAAAAACACTGAATAAAAAGTAACAAGTGAACCATTAATCTCAATGCTAAAAAGTCCCATTGTCCACTATTATGTGACCTATTGACCTAATGCCTGAGCCAGTTCTACACCTAACCAAACTTACCTAACACAGTAAGCCATCGTGCCACAGCTCCATACACCTCGTCCAGTATGAGGATGATCACCAGGTTGATGATGGCTGCAGTCGTTTTAACCGTCAGCTGTACATGGTTCCTAGTGACCGGATTGGAGCTCATATGAAGAGCAGCTTTGGTGGAAATCCGGTAAAGGATCACACCAAACACAATGGCAAACGTAACACCAATCTGGCAATGAAAAGGTTTGCAGGAGTAAAGACAGAATATGTAGAATGTGAGGGAAATAAATAATCACGCCACACCCTTTATCATCAATAATGTACAGTATATGAGAATCAGGTTCTTCTTACCATTAACAGCATCATGACAATGTTAGTCATGTAGGCAGGGAGGCGGTCTTGACACGTGAGCTTTTCCATCTAAAAATTAATAAATAAATAAAAACATTTATTTCAACTAAAAAATGCTAATGTTTTAAAGGGACCTGTAACTGCAGATACTGAGCGAAAGCTGGCATGCTGCATCATTTTGAGACAGGAAGTGCCTGATTTTTGCAGTGTTACATATGAAATGTGAAAAAAGGATTTGTTTGTTCCATGTGGGAGTCAGTCAGTCAGTCATTTTCTACCGCTTGTTCCCGTTAGGGATCGCGGGTCGCTGGAGCCTATCCCAGTGACTTTGGGCCTTAGGCGGGGTACACCCTGGACAGTGGCCAACTCGTTGCAGTCATGTGGGAGTTGAAGGATAAATCCTGATCAAAGATAACTCTGAGGTTCCTCACAGAGATGCTGGAGGCCATGGCAATGCCATCTAGAGTAACTATATCTGCTGATAGTGTGTCTCAGAGGTGTATGGGGCCAAGTACAATGACTTCAGTTTTGTCAGAGTTTAACATCAGGAATTTGCAGGTCATACAGGCTTTTATGTCCTTAAGGAATGCTTGAAGTTTAGCTAACTGATTAGTTTCATCTGGCTTGATCAATAGATAATTGGATATCATCTGCATAACAATGAAACTTTATGGATGTGATCCTGCTGCTATCCCCATCCTTGTGCATCATGTTTTCCCTATGCCTAGTGTGTGCATGTTTGTCCCCTGTCTGTCTCACCTGTCTGTGTGTGTGTGTTCCATTTCCTCATGGAGCGAGGCAGGCCAATCATCAGTGCACCTGGAGGTCGTTTACCAGCTCCTGTTGGCAGCACTCCACTCACCTGACACCACTTCTCTGCTCTTCACTCATAGCTAGAGTCACCTTAGTGGTACTATGACCAGTCCTAGCAATTAACTTCCACAGTATCAACTATCTTGTTCTAATGTCTTTCTTCCCCCCTTGTGTCCAGCTCCGGATCATCACCTCTCCACCTGTTCTTTGACCCAGTCTTCATCACCTCTCTCCCTGCCTCGCTCCCGACCGACTTCCCTGCCTGTCTTCTTCACTCCAGTCTACCTACCGTCCTGGCTCCTCTTCCCAAGTACCCTCCTGCACCGTCTCCCACCTTGGATCCCTGGGTTCCCTAATTACCAACTTTCAATAAAGCACACCGTGCCACTCCGTTCCTTTGTCCTAGCCTGCATTTGAGTCTTGTTGTTACCTTGTGTTGTTATAATTGCTTCCATTGTCTTCCTCATATGTAAGTCGCTTTGGATAAAAGCGTCTGCTAAATGTAAATGGATCAAGAGTGTTTTTTTAAGAAGAGTTTTAATTACAGCTGTTTTTAAAGACTGTGGTACATAGCCCATTGATTAAGACAGATTGATTAAGACCTCCTTGTTTTTTTCCACTGCGAATTCGTTTGCACCTAACATCTCTCTCTTCAGTAACTCATGTTACCTCAAGAAGACGCTTTCACGTGAACTTTGATGACCCTAGGAAGGAAAAGTCTCCACTCGCTGATCCAGCTGTCAGTGTTTGTTCAAACACTGGATACCCGGTCGTTTATGCCATAACGACCCGTGCCTCCAAGAGGAAGCTAGTGATGTCATCGCCACTTCAAGGAAGAGCCAGAGGGCCCAGAGTCTGTCTTCCCCAACGTTGACTATGGGACAGCCTCGCCTGCCCACCGAAGGAACCGCTAAATCACCGGACCGGCTGAGCGAGCTTCTCGCAATAAATCAGCTGAGTTTAAATTCAATAGTTATCTGCTTTTGGGTAAGAGAGCGAGTAGTTTCTCTGGCCAGAGCAATCCCACTCTTCCTGTAGAGGACCAAGTCTCTGATGAACAGTTCACAGCTCCGTCCAAAGCTCACAAGACTGTTCTCAGTATCTACGTCCATGTCCACAGAGTGAGCAAAAAAGGAACTGCAGTACAAATATTTGATTCTCTGTCACCGGGTAATGACTCAAATTTGTGCTCAAATCCTCTATCGGTGACAAAGTTCTCAAAGTTCTTTTTCGTAGATGTAACAGTTCACGTATTCCCTCACAGATGTGTTCAGAGGAAGAGGCACCAGGATGTAACCTCGATTTTCTCTCTGTCTTCGTCTTTTATGCCGCCAAAAACTCTCTTTTTCATTTCTCCCCCATATTAGGACATAAACATTCATCTGGACCCTCCAACTGTCAGAAGCTACTTTCCTCTTACACATCCACTACTGTGTTGCCGCCCTTCCTTCCTCTTTTCGCCTTCACAGGCAGTTGATGTCAAACACACACACAGCTCCAATCTCAGACATACAATAACTCCTAATGACTTTGATGACTTTGTTATTAAAACCTTTTCACTCACATTTTCCTTATGATTAAGATTAATTATACATTTCATGTTAATCGTATTCACCTTAGGTAATTCAGCACACACTCATGTGTTATACAATTCACATCAGGATTTCAGATGTTATATGCAAAGCTGGGGAACAATGACATTTATTCCATACTCTTAATGATATTTAGATTTTAACTTGTGATTTCAACTCTTTCTTCACTATTTTGCCTCGTAATTCACTATCTTGATCTCAGTTAACTTGACAACACACACACACACACACACACACACACACACATACATTTATACTTGTAAGGAATTTCATTGACATAATGCATTCTCTAGCTTCTTACCCTAACCTTAACCATCACAACTAAGTGCCTAACCCTAACCCTTACCCTAAACCTAATTCTAACCCTGACCCTAAAACCAAGTCTTAACCCTCAAACATCCCTTTGAAGATCTGTTAAAAAGTGAGGACCGGCCAAAATCTCCTCACTTTCCAAAAATGTCCTCATTCCCAAGGTCTAAAACATGCCATATCCTTCTCTATTCACACCTCCTAGTCTCTGCTCTGGTCGAGTCTTGGGACTTTTTACAGTGCGGAATTATCGTCCCCATCCTCTCGCAGTAGCAGGTGTGTTACGTGTACTTATTGTGCACAGTGGGCTTCGTAGATAATTGGGGGACTTTCTGGGGAAGACCTGGTCTGATTAGCAGAGACGGCATTCATCCAACTTTGGATGGTGCAGCTCTCATATCTAGAAATCTGGCCAAGTTTATTAGTGGACGTAAACCATGAAAACCCAGAGTTGAGACAAGGAGGCAGAGTCCTACACGCTTCTCTGCGCTTCCAGAGCAGTTACCCACCCATAATCCCATAATGACGGTGTCTGCCCCCCAACCACTTAAATTTATAAAATCAAAAGCTAACAGCATAATATACATAATAATTTAACAAAAATTACCACAGCAGAAATAGCACCTCAAAATAAGAGAATTAAATGTGGACTCCTAAACATCAGATCTCTGTCATCTAAAGCTGTACTAGTGAACGATCTAATATAAGATTATCATATTGATTTATGTTTTCTTACTCAAACCTGGCTGGGTCATGAAGAATATGTTAGCCTAAATTAATCCAATCCGTCCAGTCATATTAATACTCACATTCCTCAAAGCACCGGCCGAGGAGGTGGCGTTGCACCCATCTTCGACTCAAGCCTACTAATCAACCCTAAAACTAAACTAAATTATAAATCATTCGAAAGCCTTGTTCTAAGTCTTTTACACCCAACCTGGAAAGCATGACAGCCAGTCCTATTTGTTATAGTGTACCGCGCTCCTGGTCCTTATTCTGAGTTTTTATCTGAATTCTCAGAATTTCTATCAAGCTTAGTCCTTAAAACAGATAAAGCAATTATTGTAGGTGATTTTAATATTCATGTGGGCGTTGAAAATGATAGCATTAGTACCGCGTTTATCTCATTATTAGACTCGATTGGCTTCTATCCGAGTGTACATAAACCCACTCACTGTTTTGGCCACACCCTCGACCTTGTTCTGGTATACGGCATTGAAATTGAACATTTAATAGTCTTTCCACAGAATCCTTCACTATCAGACCACTATTTAATAACTTTTGAACTCCTACTACTGAAGTACACAACACTAGGCAAATACTACTACACTAGATGTCTATCTGAAAGTGCTGTAGCTATATTTAAGGAAGTGATTCCATCGGAATTTAACTCAATGCTTAATATCTTAATGTCTTAATGTAACAGAGGACTCTTATGCAAATTTCAGTTCGTCCCAAATTGATTATCTTGTTGATAGTGCTGCAGGTTCACTGCAAACGACACTTGACTCTGTTGCTCCTCTTAAAAAGAAGATAATAAAACATAAAAGGTTAGCTCAATGGTATAACGCCGAAACCCGCAAATTAAAGCAAATATTACGAAAACTTGTTGGCGCTCCAACAATCTGGGAGAATCTTGTTTAGCTGGGCAAGAAAGTCTTAAAATAAATAAGAAGGTCCTCCGTAATGCCAGAGCAACCTATTACTCATCATTAATAGAGGAAAATAAGAACAACCCCAGGTTTCTTTTCAGCACTGACAGAGAGCCACAGCTCCATTGAGTCATGTATTCCTGGAGCCCCCAGTAGTAACGACTTCATGAGCTTCTTTAATGATACAATTTTGACTATTAGAGAGAAAATTAATCACGTCCTGCCCTCAGCTGGTGCCGATTGATCTTCAAGCATAGAGGCTTTGGAGTGAGCTGTGAAACCTGAGGTGTACTTTGACTGCTTCTCTCCTGTCGACCTTATTCAACTAACGTCGACAATTTGTTCATCTAAGCCATCAACCTGTCTCTTAGACCCAATTCCAACTAGATTGCTTAAAGATGTTTTACCATTAGTTAGCACGTCTTTAGTAGATATGATCAATCTGTCTTTACTGACAGGTTATGTAACACAGTCTTTTAAAGTAGCTGTAATTAAACCTTTCCTTAAAAAGCCCGCTCTTGATCCAGGGGTTTTAGCCATCTAT
>CM022474.1:29907018-29929988 GCA_011952105.1 Coreoperca whiteheadi
GTGTAGACTGCTCAGATAGGAAAGGTCTGATTTTCCTGATGTTGTAGAGGATGAATCTGCAGGACAAGGTGCTGCTGGCGACATGGCTTTTCAAGTTTCTGACAGTGCTGGCAGAGTAACGGCTGTTGAGCCTAGTTGAATGGAGAGGTCATGGTGAATCTTTGGGTTGGCCGGGTTCAGGTTCAGGTTCAGCTGCAGGTGATGTCACTCAGGCATGCCGAGATGCGAGCAGAAACAGTTGAATCGTCAGATTGAAACGACAAGTGGAGCTGCGTGTCATCCGCATAGCAGTGATAGGAAAAGCCATGCTTCTGAATGACCGAGCCGAGGGATGTCATGTAGATGCAGAAGAGTAGGGGACCAAGCACCGAGCTCTGTGGCACCCCTGTATTGAGATGTTGGGACTCCGAGACCTCGTCTCTCCAGGATACTCTGAATGACCGACCCGAGAGGTACGATTTGAACCCTCGCAACGCGATTCCAGACACACCCATAGCACTGAGAGAGGACAGGAGGACATGGTGACTAACTGTGTCAAAGGCCGCAGACAGGTCCAGTAAGATAAGAACGGATGACGTGGATATCGCCTTTGCCAGTCTCAGGGCTTCGACAACTGAGAGCAGCACGGTCTCCGTGGTATGGCCGCTCTTGAAACCTGACTGGTTGTGGTCCAGGAGATTGTTTTGTGTGAGAAAGGAGGAGAGCTGGTTGAAAACAACTCGTTCCAGAGCTTTGGCAATGAAGGGAAGAAGGTCTGTAGCTTTCTAATAGTGTTGGATTGAGAGTGGCTTTCTTCAGTAACGATGTGATGCGGGCTTCTTTGAAAGCTGAGGGGAATGACCCAGTGGTGAGGGAGGAGTTGATGATGTGGGTCAGAGCAGGGGCAACAGATGGAGAGATGGCCTGAAGGAGATGGGTGGGGATGGGATCCAGTGAGCAGGTAGTAGGGTGGTTAGAATGAATGACCTTGGAAATGTCAGCTTCAGATAGACGAGAGAAAGAGGGTAGCAGACACCTGAGAGGCATGTGAGGTCGACAGTTGGCGCCGCAGACAATTGACTGCTAATGGCGGTTGTTTTCTTGACAAAGAAAGACGCAAAGTCGTCAGCTATTAAATCCGATGAAGGTGGGGGAGCAGGTGGAGAAAGGAGAGCAGTGAAGGCTTTAAAGAGAGTGCGTGAGTCAGGTGAGTTGTTGATCTTAGAGTGGTAGTAGTCTATTTTTGCAGAGGTGACATCAGCTGAGAAATTAGAGAGGAGAGACTGGTAGAGACAGGATCAAAAGGATCTTTTGATTTACGCCATTTTCTCTCAGCTGACCGGAGGCTGGTGCGATGCTTACGTAGAGCATCAGATAACCAGGGGACAGACGAGAATGTGTTGGCTGGTCTAGATGTGAGAGGGCAGAAGTTGTCCAGGCAGGATTTAAGAGTGGAACACAGAGTGTCAGTGGCGCTGTCGGTGTTCAAGAGAGAGAGCTCCTCAGAGGGAGGGAGCGCCGACGAGACAGCAGAGGAAAAGCGCGAGGGAGCCAGCGTACGCAGGTTGTGTCGGAAGGTGACCAGCGGTACAACACTTGCAGCGTCTGGAGGAGTTAGGTCGAGGTCGAGAGTGATGAAGAAATTATCTGACGCGTGCAGCGGGGTGACCTGAGCGTGATGAATGAAGCAGTACCGTGTGTAGATAAGATCTAGTTGATTACCAGACTTGTGGGTTGCTGATGTGGAAACCCGCTCGAGGTCAAATGATGCAGGCAGGTTGTTGAAGTCCGCAGCCTGTGGCTTTCCAAGGTGGATGTTGAAGTCGCCAAATACCACCAAAGGAGTGCCATCTTCAGGGAAGGATGAAAGGAGCACATCCAATTCCTCCAAGAAATGACCAAGCTGACCTGGGGGGCGATAGATGACTACGAAGTGACTTTTATCAGGATGGGTGATAGTAACAGCATGAAACTCGAAGGAGCTGTTGTCACACAGGGATGTTCGCTGTTTGAACTTCCAGTCATTAGAGATAAGCAGGCTGGTTCCACCACCTCTTCTTGCTATACGAGGACTGTGGGAGAAAGTGTGATTATGGGAGAGGGCTGCAGGAGTGGCAGAATCCTCAGGTTTGATCCACGTTTCAGTAAGTGTTACAATTGAAAGACCAGAATGATTAACAAAAGCCGTGATGAAATCAGCTTTGATCACAGCAGACTGGCAGTTCCACAAGCCTATTGGGAAAGTAAAAGGGGCAGTTTTGGACAGTGGTACAACATGCAGATTATGAACATTGCGTTGCCTTTAGCATGAAACAGAAGTTTGTCGCATTGAAATGACAGTTGGGATTAGAAAACACATTGTGTAAGAGCAGAAGGAAAATGCAAGACAAATATAATAGCAATAAGGGATCAAAAAGAAGTGCAAACAATTAGTCCAAGAAAGTGCAATTGTCAAGTGCCCTGTGGTTCAGTCCCTGCTGGGCGGAGTCAAGTGCAGGTAGAGTCGATGGTCTTTATTGTCTTCGGTCTTCACCCGATGAGGGATGCCGCGACCGCTGCCGTGGTGCCATACCCACTTAAATACCCATCTGTTTTGTCAGTGATTGTATTCAGCAGGAGACGCATTCCGTGACCCGGAAACAAGCCACGAGATCGATACTAAATCCTATTACGCAATAATGCCACGTCACCAACAACCGGCGGTCTCTAACAAAAATAACACTGCACTAAACTTACAACAAGACACCAATCAGACACACTTACAGTTCTTGTAGGCTTCAGCTGCTAAATTGCTTCTCCTAAAGATTTAGACAAACTCACACATTAAATAGCAAGGCTGGCAATGGGCCACGCCTCCCGTGACCCAGAAACAAGCCACAAGACCAATCGAAACTAAATCCTATTTCGCAATAACACCACGTCACCAACAACCGGCGGTCTCGAACAAAAATAACACTGCACTAAACTTACAACAAGACACCAATCAAACACACTTACAGTTCTTGTAGGCTTCAGCTGCTAAATTGCTTCTCCACTCACTCCTGAACTACGGTCCATGAAAGCTAAAGGCCGTCAACTTGAGCGGCTTTTTAAAAGAACTGGTCTCAATGTTCATAAAGACATGCAAAAAACACATATTTCACTCTACAAGGACTCCATCATCCATGCTCAATCTAATTATTACTCTGATTTAATCAACTGCAATGAAGGTAACACCAAGACTCTGTTTTCACTGCTTAATAATATCTTCCAGCCACCTGACTCTATGCCCCCCCATTTCTACTCAACTGACACTTGTAATTCCATGATACAGTTTTTTATTAACAAAATCCACAACCTCCACCAGCAACTGACCCTAAATGCAATGCCCCCTCCCTCACCTGAACCTCCCCCACACTGCCAACCTCTTTCCAACTTTCTGTTCCCTACTCGGACTGAAATCTCCAACCTCATCGGGAAATCCAAGCTCTCCACATATCAGCTGGATCCTCTCCCCACATCACTGGTCAAATCCTGCTTCTCATCTCTCCTCCCCCTCATTACTGCCATCATCCACTCCTCACTCACTACTGAATTTGTTCCATCTCTCCTCAAGACTGCAGCCGTCACTCCAATATTAAAAAACCTGGTTTAGATCCCAATCACTACAACAATCTCCGCCCCATTTCTAACCTACCCTTCATATCCAAAATCCTTGAAAAAACTGTCCCCTCCCAACTTCACTCCCACTTAACTCTGAACTCCCTCTATGACTCCTTCCAGTCCGGTTTCCGTCCCTGCCACAGCACTGAAACCGCGCTACTAAAGATAACAAATGACCTCCTCACTGCAGCTGACTCTGGCCTACTCTCCATCCTTATCGTCCTCGAACTCAGTGCGGCGTTTGACACCATTTCTCACTCCATCCTCCTTAATAGACTCATCCATTGGCATCACCCACACCCCCCTCCATTGGTTTAATTCTTACCTCACAGGCCACACCCAGTTTGTACAGCTTAAATCCTTCAGATCCGACCCTTCTCAAGTTACTACAGGGCCCCAGGACTGAGCCCTGGGGCCCCTTCTTTCCATCATTTATCTCCTCCCTCTCTAACATTTTTTGTAAATTCAACATCCAATTCCACTGCTTCACGGATGACACCCAGCTCTACCTTTCTAGCAAGCCAATTACTTTGCTCCCACCTTCCTCCCTCACTTCCTGCTTATCTGAAATCAAATCCTGGTTTACTTCCAACTTCTTGAAATTAAACAGTGAAAAAACTGAATTACTTCTCATTGGTACTAAATCATTACTATCCAAAGTTGACTTCTTCTCTCTTACTACAGACAGAGTGCTGTCCTTCCATTCTGACATTCTCACATCAATAACATCGTCAGGTCTGCTTACTTCCACCTTCGTAATATAAACCAACTTTGTTCCTCCCTTACTGTCCACACTGCTTCCATCCTTATCCACAGTCTTCTCCCGTATCGATTATTGTAATTCTCTCCTCTTTGGTCTCCCCCAGAAGTCTCTCCGCAAGCTTCAACTCGTCCACAACTCTACTGCCCAGATCATAACAAGGACTCCTTCATTTCATCACATCACCCCCATCCTGCAGCAGCCCCACTGGCTCCCTGTCACTTACAGAATCAATTACAAACTCCTCCTGTTTACCTTTAAGGTCATCCATTCTCTTGCCCCACCATTTCTGTCTGATCTCCTCCATGTCGCCACTCCAGTCCGCTCCCTCAGATCCTCCTCTTCCATCCACCTTACTGTACCGCCTGCCCGCGTCAGCACCATGGGGTGCTCTGCCCCCAAACTCTGGAACTCTTGGACATCCGAAACCTTGACTCGCTTCTCATCTTCTCATCAAATCCATACTCAAAACTTATTTGTGACTGCATAATCAGTTTAATTTCAACTGCATTGTTTTCTTCTATTTGTTATTATACACTGTTTATCAATTGTTTTTATCTGTTTTGTAAAGTGTCTTTGAGTTTTTTGAAAGGCGCTTCTAAATAAAATGTATTAATATTATAATTATTATGATCCAGTGCCCTTCCTATGTGATATGACATACAGCAAGACAATTCAGAAGTTTCTTTGGGACTCCTCACTGCATCCAAATAATTTTGTGATGAGGGAGGGAGGGCAGGGCCCAGTGGGATACTTATGTGCTGCCACTGGAAGGGTGAAAAATTGCTGTAATCAAGAAGATTCTGTAAAATGTATATATATATACCCAGTAATTAGGCATGTAAACAACACACTGTCTGTCAAAGCAGTAAGCATTCAGACAAAAGACACAGAGACACTCCTTGTGCACACACTAAAGGGTTTGAAGCACATGGTGAAGTAATGTAGGGGTTAAAAAATGAAAGCTATAAAAGCACTCTTAAACAAAAACGAATTAAGACCTACAAGTTGAAAGATGCAAATTATATATATATATAAAAAAACAACCATATAATTACCTTGTACTGTGATTTCTGATCTTTGCTCACAGACTTTTGCATGACCCTGAATTCATATTCGGCCCTGGGGTGGTCCTGTGATGGTGACAGACATGCACAGTGAAACACATAGAAGAGCAGTTTATTTAAAGTGAAATTACCAGATGAATATGTATGCCCATGGTAGAAAAGACCGATCTAATCAAGAGCTGTTTTAATAAGGCATTAAAAAATACACTAATCACATATTACAGATGGGATGTGCATGAAAACCTTATTTAACTTGGAAGGAAATTTTCATTTTCAATGCAATCAAATAACTGTAGAACAAATAGTGAATAATAGTGAAAAAAACATCTTTGCACTATCTCAAATACTGCTGGTATAATATATTGTATTTGTTGACCACATTTCTGTCAATGACTTTCATTAGGTAATCCTGATGAAGTATGGTGATAAAGTATGATGTGATGATCAATGATGATGTATGATGATAAACTTAGTTGATGAAGTATGATGAAGTAATGTGTTTAATCGTAAATAGATGCAGGTGTTTTAAAACTTTTATTTAAGTTTTGCTGCCCTCCAACACACCTGTCCCATACTGAAGTGTGCAGAGCTATTATATGAGGGTTCTCTGGCACCCTCCATGCTTGTCAGTTGTTTGTGAGACCTTTGAATATGAGATCTGAAATGTTCCCTTTGATGTGGATAATTTCCCTTGCATATGTGTGACATCATTGTTTTTCTCTATAGATGTGTTATATGTATTGGCACTACTAACTTTCCATACCTGAGCACACAGTATATTGTTTGAATCCACACACAGTACTAATGGTATATGCCTAAAACCCAATATGATGATTGAAACTCAATGTATGATGCTAAATGCCAACTGAATCATGCTGAAAAATTATGTGTAGTACATTGTGAGTAAACATCATTAGAATTGAATAAGAAAAAGGCTGGTGGGATGTTCTGGAAACAGTGGTGAGAAGGGCCTGTGGTCCCCAACAGGCAGCCCAATCTGGCCTAAACAGGTTCAAACCAGATCCCTATGAACCCAGTATGAATAGGTGGGACAGCCCACCGTTCCTAGTGAGCCAAAAGATGACGGCAGTGTTTTCATAACATCTTGACCAATCTGCCGAGAGAAGGCCCAGGGAAAACTGCAATGAAGGTGGGGTTTGATGTACTATATAAGATCATGTAAGACAGCGAAATTTTAGTGGGTCTGCGGACCACTCAAGGTCTTGACCTCTTGTAAAAGAATAAAAGTCCTGTGCATCTCACTCTGTCGTCTCCGGTGATTCCTGAAGTGCATGAAACTCTGCTTCTGTGTGTGTATGGGAATGGAAGGGCAGAGATAACACTCTGGCCCAATCTGCTGCCTCCCCCATCTCACCTTCAAAGTATTACTTAAGACTAGAAGGTTAAAATGGAGAGATTGAAAAAAATAGACGCTTATTGATGCATAGGTTAAATGGTAAATATACGGTACTTACATAACACCCTTCTAGTCTTCTGACCACTGTGACCAAGTGCTTTAAACTACATTTAACATTCATACCACGCAAGGTCCCAACTTCTCATCAGAAAGAAACTAATCATTCACACCGATGGCACAGCCTTTGGGAGCAATTTGGAGTTCAGTACCTTGACCAAGGGCACTTCAACATGCCGGAAGCCGGAGGTCGAATCGCCAATCTTCCAATTAGTGGGTGACCCACTCTAACTCTAAGCCACAGTCATGGTTTTATTAAGTTCTGTAAATATCATACACTACATACAAACCTTTAAACACATATACATACACATGTACAAAGTATAATAACAGTAGCATAAAGCAGCATAAAATAAATGAAGAAAATATAACAGAAAAAAGAAGGGGGTGTCACATCCCAGGAAGCCTGCTATCGAGCGTCTACCCTGCTTCCTCTGATTTAGCAACCAACCGAATAGCCCGTTTGCGTTACCAATACCAGCCGCACTCATTAACATCCTCCTCTAATTAATTTGGGCTCTTGTTATGGGAGAGACCAGACTAGGATGCATTTTATTGGCTTGGATGTAAACTGTAAAAACCTTTTAAGATATTAAGCACACAACAACTTAACTTTTTACCACCATCAATGAACTCAGCTCTAGTAAATATATTCATCTTGTCAAAACATTCTTACTGACATTTCTCATGATTAATGTTGGTTATTTTCACTTGTAGTTAAGCTTGGAGCTTACAATTTTAACATACCTCATGTTTTACACAATTCACAATCAGGATTTAGATGTAATTTATTCTTTTTACTCCAAGTTTATGTAGCAGGGTTACAATGATCTCAACTTATTTGACAGGGGTCATTTGACAAACTGGAGCCAAATAAAAATATGACTATAATATAATATAGTAATAATATAATATAAATTTACAGTGTTCCTTCTTGACCTCTATTATGTTGTTAATAAGTGTCTATTATTTTTTTAATTTTACATATGGAAAATGTGCATTCCACAGTCTACCCACCATTACAAAATACATTTTACAGCTTTATAATTGTGTTACAACCTTCATGTCTAATAATATTCGAGATCAGTCAGTACAGATTATGACCTACTGTATATCCGGGCAGCCGTGGCTTGGTGGCAGAACAGTTGCCTGCCAATCGGAAGGTCAGCGGTTCGATCCCCCAGGCATGCGTCGAAGTATCCTTGAGCTGAACCCCAAAATGCTCCCGAAGCTGCGCCTTCGGTTTGTGAATGTTCTCATATGTAAGTCACTTTGGATAAAAGGAGCAACGTGGGGCCGATCTCCTATCGGCCCACCACCTGCAGGAGGAACAGTAAGGGGCCAGTGCATTGTGGATTGGGTGGAAGTCGAAGGGTCGGGGATAGGTCTCTAATTGTTATTTACGCTTACAGGCCAAATGGCAGTGTAGAGTACCCAACCTTCTTGGAGTCTTTGGGAGGGGTGCTGGAAAGTGCTTCGACTGGGGACTCCATCGTTCTACTGGGGGACTTCAATGCTCACGTGGGCAGTGACAGTGACATCTGGAGGGGCATGATTGAGAGGAATGGCCCCCCGACCTGAACCCGAGTGGTGTTCTGTTATAGGACTTCAGTGCAATTCACAGTTTGTCCATAACGAATACCATGTTCAAGCATAAGGGTGTGCATCAGTGTACGTGGCACCAGGACACCCTAGGTCAGAGGTTGATGATTTGATGGTTGTGGTTGTTTCATCTGACCTCCGGCCATATGTCTTGGACACTCGGGTGAAGAGAGGGGCAGAGCTGTCACTTGATCATCACCTGGTAGTGAGTTGAATCCAATGGTGGGGAAGGAAGTTGGACAGACTTGGCAGACCCAAACGTACTGTGAGGGTCTGCTGGGAACATTTGGCAGCGTCTCCGGTCAGAGAGATCTTGAACTCCCACCTCTGGCAGAGCTTCAACCAGATCCCGAGGGAGGCTGGAGACATTGAGTCCGAGTGGACCATGTTCTCTACCTCCATTGCTGACGCGGCTGCTCGGAGCTGTGGCTGTAAGGTCCCCGAACCCGGTGGTGGATCCCGGAAGTAAGGGATGCTGTCAAGTTGAAGAAAGAATCCTATCGAGCCTGGTTGGCTTGGGTGACTCTAGAGGCAGGTGATAGGTACCGGAGGGCCAAGTGAGCTTCAGCCCGGGTGGTTGCGGAGGCAAAAACCCAGGTCTGGGAAGAGTTTGGAGAGGCGATGGAGAAAGACTATCGGTCGGCCTCGAAGAAATTCTGGCAAACTGTCCGGCACCTCAGGAGGGGGAAGCAGTGCCCTGCACACACTGTGAGGGTGGGAATCTGCTGACTTCAACTGGGGACATCCTCGGACAGTGGAAGGGGTACAGAGGCTGAGGGCTCAGTTGTGGACTTGTCGATCCCCTAAGCTGAGGTCACTGAGGTAGTTGAGAAGCTTCTCGGTGGCAAAGTACCAAGGGTGGATGAGATCCGTCCTGAATACTTCAAGTCTCTGGATGTTGTGGGGCTGTCTTGGTTGACACGCCTCTGCAACATTGAATGGCGGCTGGGGACAGTGCCTCTGGACTGGCAGACTGGGGGGGTGGTCTGTCTGTTTAAGAAGGGGGACCAGCGGGTGTGTACTCCTCAGCCTCCCTGGAAAAGTCTATGCCAGGGTACTGGAGAGGAGTTTTTGGCCGATAGTTGAACCTCAGATTCAGGAGGAACAATGCAGTTTTCGTCCCAGTCGTGGAACACTGGACCATCTCTATACCCTCGCCAGGTTGCTGGAGGGTTCGTGGGAGTTTTCCCAACCAGTCCACATGTGCTTTGTGGATCTGGAGAAGCCACATGTGCTCTGGGAGTATGGGGTTTGGGGCCCTCTGCTAAGGGCTGTCCGGTCCCTATATGGCCGGAGCAGGAGTTTGGTTCGCATAAGTCAGACTTGTTGGACTCTGGCAGGGCTGCCCTTTGTCACCGGTCCTGTTCATTATTTATATGGACAGGATTTCTAGGTGCAGTCGGGGGCTGGAGGGAGTCCCGGTTTGGGGACCATTGGATTTTGTCTCTGCTTTTTGCAGATGATGCTGTCCTGTTGGCTTCATCAAATCAGGACCTCCAGCGTGCACTGGGATGGTTTACAGCTGAGTGTGAAGTGGCGGGGATGAGAATCAGCACCTCCAAGTCCAAGGCCATGGTTCTCAGCTGGAAAAGGGTTGCTTGTCCCCTTCAGTTTGGTGGAGAGCTCCTGCCTCAAGTGGAGGAGTTTAAGTATCTTGGGGTCTTGTTCACGAGTGAGGGAAGGATGGAGCAGGAGATCGACAGGTGGATCCATGTATCCTCTGCAGTGATGCGGTCAATATACTGGTCAGTTGTGGTAAAGGCGAAGCTCTCTATTTACCAGTCGATCTACGTTCCTACTCTCACCTATAATCATGAGTTTTGGGTCATGACCGAAAGGACAAGATCCCAGATACAGGCGGCCGAAATGAGTTTCCTCCATAGAGTGGCTGGGCGCTCCACATCGAGAGGAGTCAGCTGAGGTGGCTCTGGGCATGTCCAACCGGGAGGAGGCCCCGGGGCACCTAGGACACGCTGGAGGGACTATGTCTCTCGGCTGACCTGGGAACGCCTTGGTATTCTCCCGGACGAGCTGGAGGAAGTGTCTGGGGAGAGGGAAGTTTGGTTGTCTCTGCTCAGACTGCTACCCCCGCGACCCGGCCCCGGATAAGCGGAAGAAGATGAATGGATGGAGGTCCTCAAATAATTTGATATCTTCGGCCAACTCCAGAACATATAAGCTAATGATGCTGGTGTGAGCGCATACCATTCACGTCAAGGATCCGTTTCTGTAAATATCTTATTGAGCTGTTGTTTAGACCAATGTAAAAGATGTATTATCTTGAGTTTCAGGAAGCCATGTCTTATACAATGCTATGAATCTTTTCTAAAGCTGTCTGCCACTGCTCTTCTACAATCTCTTTACCCAGGTCATCCTGCCAAGCTGATTTCAAGTCATCCATAGTTGCTGTACATGTCAACTGAAACAGTTTCTCATATATAATTGATTAACCACCTTTATTGTGATCATGCATCAATTCCATTGAAGACTGGTTTGGAAATGGAACATTTAATTGGCATAAAAAGAACTGCACTATGCTAGTGTAAATCCTATTTATTAGATCAATCTCAGTTTGTAAATTTTAACAATGAATCCTCCATGCTCACCAAAGTTAGTCACGGAGTTCCACAGACAAAACTGTATTGTACTTGGCCCCAAACACCACAGGAGACTCACAGGACAATATTCACAACTTGGATTAATTTTATGAAAACCCCTTTTGATTAATTTGATTGATGGACCGTTACAGACTAAAGGAATATAAATAATCAAGGAATGGACACAAATTCAGACTTTATGACTGCTTCAAAGGTAGGGAGTCACAATTTTTTTCTCGTCTCTCTTGTTTACCATGCCGGTAAATCTGAATCAATTAAACTTTGGTGCTCATGGTTTCCATAAAATGAACTGAACAATTGCCTGTCCATAATGACAAAAGTTTAAACATTTATATCTTTATGCATAATGCTATGCTGCTGCAGTGGGAGGTGGATTTTAATGGGTTACTAACCTGTTGTTGCTATCACTCAGCACTCCTTCAGAAATGTGTAGTTATGCCTTTCAGTCTTGTTAAATTTCTTTCAGTCATTATACTGATGACTTTTGTATAATTCCTCGTCATATCATTTCAAAATCACGTTTTGTCTTTAATGTCATGTATTAAAGTTTGGAGATAAGAGATATATTCAAACATCATGAAGTTTCCATAGGAAACACTTCAACAGGTGTAAAATAATTATTTGAGAATAGTTTTAACAGAGATTCAGAATCAACAGCCCTTGGTAGTCCAAGGTTCAAGTAGATCTTGGCACCGCAGGGGAGCTCAGCCTGCCCACGCAAAGAAAAAAATGCATATTAAACCAACTATTCAAAGCCCTATTCAGTAATGGCCTTGTCCTCCTATTTGCTTCAAGACAGTGCATGTTTGGTTCCAAGTTGTGTCAGGTGGTGTGAACAGGTAAACCTTGCAGGTCTTGTTAATATTGATGTAGTAATGAGTGACAAAACAAACAAATATCCACCCTTTAACAAGATCTTCACACCCACAACCACACATAAACACCCCATCAACCCTACCTACCCTCTCACTCCACAAACCCTTACAACCCTTAAGAGAAGGCAGTTGTTTCCTCTGACTGCTTCAGGGATGCAGATCAGGGAGAAATGCCATTTTTTTGGCAACAACAGTATGAGTCCAGCCATACTCACCACCTGAACCACTGGAAGTGCTTAATATAAAATAGATTTCCAAAAACAACATTTTAAAAGAAAATAAGGTGAACACTCACAGCTACAGTAAAAATGAAGAGGAGGAAAAAAGCTTTAAAGGTCAGGAAACAATCAAAGTGCGTAAAGAGTGGAGTTTATGGAACCTGGGAGTGAGATTTTACTGTAATAAAATTCCTCATTCTTATCCTGAAAAATGTTTTATTATGTGTTATTAAATTATTCTAAATATCAGGCATTTTTTAAAGTTGCGGGTAGATATTAACATCTTTGCACAATTTCTGACATTAAAAAGTAAACATTTTGACTGTGTCAGAGTGTATTTATTCCACCTAATGGCAATTTCTGAGGCTGTAGATTGTCTTATATTGGACACAAATATATTTTAAGGTGATCCTATTTGCCTTATTTTTTCCATCTCCTTTAGTAGCATTGCATCTTGCATCCATCCCAGTTTCCATTCAGTGACACTCAGAGAGAGAAGCAACAGTGATAAATCTAGCAAAGTAATTGATATGAAGCAAACATGAAGCCTTTTGTTCTATAATATGATCTCTCATGCCTGAGCGCGAAATTCAAAAATTCATAAATACTTAACAATATTAATTAAAGTTTTAAAATTCCAATTGTTTGAGGGAATTTTAACTTGTAAACTGGCTATGTGCATCACACGCATACATGGACACTGATCATTTTTGTGTTTATGCATGGGAAATGGTGTATGCATGGTTTATTTTTACACACATATACACATGTGGCATGATCTCTTTTACATTTGAAGATAGTGTTAATTAAAAACAGCAAACATAATTCAAAAAACCTTTTGTATTTTGTTGGTCATTGTTATTTTTAATTTTAACTCTCCTTTGTAATATTGTATAATGTCCTATCAAGGAGACAGATATATAAACAATGCATAAGCACAAACCATGCATACCCCATTTTGAATATAAACTGGTATTTATAAAAGTAGAATGTGTGGAGAGAACATGTTCACTTCATACATACTTTAGACTAGTAGATTCATAGCTTTCTAAATCACTCTGAGGGTGATATAATACCTTGCAGATGGGAAAATGTGGTGAGAGACTGAATCTAAATATAAAATATTAGTTTAGGTTGTTAGCCAATTTCAGTGATTGTGTTCATTCATGTATCTTATATTTAAAGTATTAATTAGCTGATTTGAGTGTTTTCCCTTATCATTCCAGTTTCATCCATAACCCCCTGTGTAGAAAATTTTGTCAAGCATTACTAATTGTACTGAATAATACTGACTGTATGACTGTTCCATTGCTAGGGAACAGGTTTAAGTGCTCTTTTCTCCCAGGTTATTTATCTTGGTGCACTGTACTTGGAAATTAATGTTTTCTGAAGGGCACCCCTGACATGAAGCCCAGCTTAGTTAAGCTGAAAACTATCGGGGTTACTTGATTGTAACCCTGTTCCTTGATAAAGCGGAACGGGATGCTGCATGAAGTATGCATATCGGAACATCTTTACGTGAACCAGCTGTGAAAAGTGTGTTTAAACACGTCAATGAAATTGACTCAACGTTACTATAGCTTCGCTCAGTGACATCACCACACGAGGCTATAAGTAGATGAGCCCCAGCTGTCAGCCCTTAGTTTTTTGTGCTTGTGATCCCTCGGAATCTTGGAGGTTGAGACCGGACTGAAGTCTGTACCCGTCTTGCAAGGTGCGCACTGTGCGACACCCTGGGCACAGCTTCCACAAGCGGGCAGGAAGTACCTCAGTGTGACCAGCCCCTCGAGGCTGGTGCTAATGCGACACATGGGAGCAGCCTTGGCTACTCGAAGCGCTGCTGCGGCGGAATATCTCCGAGGGCCAGTATCTACATACATTGCAGCACCTGGAACCTGCGGTGTGAGAGCTATGGTGTCCTGAGGCGCTTGCATGGCAGGCACATAGGAGGATCTCAATACCTGCAGACGAAAGCCCCGTGTTCCTCAGTTGGTGCCCCTCAGGGGCCAAACATGAAGGTTCCACAGGTCGGGCCTGGGATGGAATATTGTGTCCTCGGCCTGAGACAGAAGGTCCCTCCTCACTGGAATCACCCACAGCGAGCTGTTGAGGAGAGACACTATCTCCGAAAACCATATATTCTGTTTGGCCAACGAGACGCTATCAATAAGAGATCAGACCCTTGTCGGCGAAGCCTGGCTATAACTTCTGGGAGCAAAGCGACTGGAGGGAAGGCATACAGGTGCATATTGGGCCATGTATGTGCCATCACATCCAGACCCAGTGGAGCTGAGAAGAAGAGGGGACATTGCGCTGTCTGAGAAGAGGCAAAGAGGTCCACTTCCGCTCTGTGAAATCTGGTCCATATTTGACTGACAATCTCTGAGTGAAATTTCCACTGCCCCATCTGTAAAGTCTGTCTGGACAGCAAATCTGCTCCCACATTCAGTTGCTCTGAAATGTACACTGCCCTGAGTGACCAGAGAAAAATCTGTCTTGCTATCCTAGATTGCACGAGTGCAGACCTCCCTGGTGATTTATATATGAGACTGTCGCTGTACTGTCCACCCGGACTAAGACATGACAGCCACTCAACTGAGGGAGAAAGTATTTCAGGACCAGGAATACAGCCATCAACTCTAGGCAGTTGATGTGCCACTCGAGCTGATGACCCTCCAATTCTCCTTTGGCTGGACAACCTCTTAAGACCGAACCACAGCCCGTCAGGGAAGCATCCGTTGTCAGCAGTTTGTGACAGCAAGGTACGCCGAGAGTGGGACCCAAGGTAAGGAACCAGGATCTGAACCACATAGCTAGTGAACGAAGCCTGCGCTGCGTTACTCTTATTAGCCTCTGAGGATTGGCCCTTGGATGAAATCCCCTGGCTCTTAGCCACAACTGAAATGGTCTCACAGCCCCATAGAAACCAGAAGGCTAGGCTAAACGGAAGAACCCGAAATTGGTAAGCTTCGCCCTCGAAAGTGAACCTCAGGAACTTCCTGTGTTGTGGCAATATATTCTACGTGGAAAGATGCATCCTTCAGATGGATTGTGCAGAACCAGTCGCGAAGTTGGATTGGCGACACAACCATCTTTACGATTAACATCTTGAATTTGAGTGCCTTGATCGAAAAGGTTCAAGCCCCGAAGATCTAAGATTGGGCGCAGCCCCTCATCCTTCTTGGGAACCAGGAAGTATCTGCTGTAATAGCGTGACTCTCACTGGAAACCACTGCCCCCCGAAACACCAAAGGTGGCAGAGGTGGAGAGGTTTTGTGAGGGTCGCGGGATGGAGCAAGCAGATGTATGACGCACCCTGCCCTGCGGGGGGATACCCCCACCAGACATGGCGCAAGACCATCTGGACCGCTTTTTATTAATGGTCCTGAGGTCCGCCCTGGGAGGCTGCTGAGGGTGGCAAACCGGTCCCCAGTCCTGACGAAGGGGAGCGCAACTTCCCACCCTTGGCTTTTTGACCTCCCTAGCTCTTGAGGGATTTGAGTGTGAAGAGGAAGGAACTGTGAGTCAACTGCGCCTCCAAATAAGCCCGTGGAGAGACCAATGAATCTAACTCTCCCTCTCTCAAGAGGTCAGCCTGGTATGCCTGTAACACCGCCATGGTGTGGCGCACAGCATCAGCCTGACCTGCAGTTTGATAAGCTTTACCCATGAGAGCCGTCATGGGGAGGGTAGGTTTCTTAAAGGAAGATATCAAACCAGGTGGGAGACAGCCCATCTCTGTATACCCACTTGATTTCGCACCCACGATAGTCAAAAAGATCAATGTTGAAGGCACAAAAACACGTGAAGCTTGCTGCGTTTGGGGATCTCTTGTTCACGGGGCCAGTCAAGCTGCAATCTGGCCACCGCGTGAATAACCACGAGAGTGATGTCACTGACCAAGGCTATGGTACAGTTGAGTCAATTTCATTGACGTGTTTAAACACACTTTTCACAGCCGGTTCACGTAAAAATGTTCCCATATGCATACTTCATGCAGCATTGAGTGAAACTTTTGAAAGGGAACACAGATTTGATTAAGTTACACTGATTCTGACTCAGTTCTTTGGGAATGGTTTAGGCTGTACTTCCTAAAATTCCTACCACTGAGTTTACAATTGTGATGACTTGTTCTTGTTGCAGTTTGTCTAGATTTGGCAGTAGGTGTCATCATCTTTAGATGGCTAACTTTTTTCATAAAATTATTTAGAAATTTTGTGACCTCTAATGCTAACTGAGATATTTTCAGAAATACTGCTAATCGGATGGGCAATTTAAAGTTGTCTTTGTGAAAATATTTGTTAAAATACCCAGTATATACAATTATATTTGTATAATATGAACTATACTGATGGAGACAACTTGTTGTACACCTTTTAAGTAGAACAAAGACTACATTAGCAAGTACAATTTAAAGTAACAAGTCTTGTGTGATGTGTTATGATCAGAGGTTGGCAGCAGCAGCAGATCAGCAGCAGCAGAAAGGTTACAAAGAGTAAGGCAAGGGATTTATCTAGTAATAGAAATCTATCCAAACCTTGAGAGCTTCCTGTGAAAGAGGGAGAGATAATGAATAACTCAGATTATTACATTCATTTCACAACATATTTTTAATTTAAATTATATATATGAATATACAATAAAATAAAGTTGAAAACATTTTATGTACTAGATTGTCTTTAGTCTGTTGACCTGTTTTCCTATATTTTTTAAAGGTTTTACTGATTACTATTCAGGCGCAAATCAACACCACAAAATACAAATCCACACCACAAACATTTCAACCAGATATGGGTGTGATTATATGAAAGATTACATTATAGAGAACATGTTTTTCCTGCACTCATATAACAAGAAAATCAAACTTAGTCTTAAAGCCCTCTTTCACAAAATGTTTGTGTGCACAAATTTCATCTTGTGTGTGTACACAAATTTAGTGTAATGTATTTTACAAAAAACATAATACATTAAAAAGGGTTTAAAAGGATTGTGACATTTCAAAAAACTATTATATGTGCATGTCGGTGTTTACCATGGTTAAAGGGCCATCAAGCTGTGTTTGTGCAATCAATTTAGCTATCAAGATTTTCTAAGATGATCATATATAATGCTTTAAATTAATAAAGACCTCGGGGAACCACCTTTAGATGAACAAAAGGATAGCCAATTAGTTTATTGAGTCTCATAAAATACACTAAACTATCAATTTGGAACTCAAAACACACTAGACTAACTCTAAATACACTAAACTACAGACAAAATGTAGTGATGGTTAGGTTTAGGGTAAGGGGCTTAGGAAAGCATTATGTCAATGACGAGTCCCAAATTGTGGTTCAGCTGTGAAAAAAACTGTTGGTCTGCAGTGTCCATTGTGGAGACGAGGAAGATGTTCCCTTGCAGCTGATGAGTTCATTAATGTGGGTGATTTTAACTGAACTTTGATTAAAAGACTTCATTCTTTGTCACACAACCATGAGAGCCATGGAACTCAGTTTCCCATAATTACTGTGAACTCCTCCCACTGAACTCCTCCCAGGGACCAGCTTCCAGGTACCATTGGTTAGTCTAACCTGTGACCCTGGAGGACACCACTTTAATAAAGGGACCCAATAGCCTTTATCCTCCCTCTTCCTCCGGGCTTTGCTCCCGTCGGGAGCAGACAGCTGCTTGCTCCCCGGATAAAAGATAAAGGGTTAGGCCGCAACACAGAAGCCTGCCTCCCTTCAAAAATAAACTGTCACTCTTATACCCCTTTTCCACCAATGCGGAACTGGTGCTAGTTCCGAGCCAGAGCCAAGTTTCAAATCGGTTCTTTCTGTTTCCACAGCCGAAGCACCAGCTTCTCGGAGAGAACATTACAGGAGAAGCTGGCCCAGGTTACGTATGTAACCATGGTCCCCTGATAGGGAACGAGACGCTGCATCAGCTGACGCCATGGGGAATGCCCTCAGCGTGGCCACATCTGAATCTCTATACAACCTAATCCAATCTTGATTGGCTTAACGTGAACATGTGATGCATGCCGGTGGAACCGAAGTTTATAAAGAGAGCCCGGCTTCATGTTGTCTTGTGACCGACTGAAGCAAGTCACTCACAGGCATGCCGGATGTATGGCATCTAGACACACACAGCGTCTCATTCCCTATCAGGGAACCATGATCACATACGTAACCTGGGACGTTCCCCTTCAAGGGAACTTCAACGCTGCATCAGCTGACGCTATGGGGAACGCCGTCCCAACTCCACCATGCTGAAGGGATGTCTATCCCAACAAAGTCTGAAGCCAACAAAGGCACACTTCAGGAAGAGAGTGCCACTGTCCCCAGATTGTTTGAGGCGATGACCATCCCACAGCATCACATATATTGGAGAGGGGGGGTTCCCTACCACCAAGCGTTGGAGGATGCCATACTTTGTGTGGAGTGGGCTCTTATAGACAGACGTGAAGGCAATCTGTGCACCTCGTAAGTCATAGCGATAGCCTCAACAATCCACCTGCTAATGGTGTGCTTGATAGCCGGGCAGGTAACTGTCTGCGACTGCTCCAAGGCAGCGGTCAGAGCATCCTCCGACTGCTGACACTGAAGGAGGATGGAACGCCAGCAGGACCACTGGCTGGGCCACGTTAGTGGGTACTTTGGGTACATACCCCGGCAAGGATGCGAGATGGCTCTAACTGTGCCTGGAACGACTTCCAGTAGGAGGACCCACAGACAGGGCCTGCAGGTAGAGCTTCCCAAGCGGGCAGGAAGTCCCTCAGGGGGACCAGCCGCTCAAGCAGTGGGATATCTCAGAGGAGCGGCATGTACACGCCTGACCAGCCCCTGAACCTGCAGTGTGAGAGCTGCGGTGTCCCAAAGCACTTGTGCAGCAGGATCTAACCGGAAAAGAATGTCTATAGGCCTTTACAGAGGATGCAACCTTCGCCTGACTTCTGCACGACCGTGCAGGTCTAAAGGCATAAATTACATGAAACTCGCCTTGCCCCGAAACACCACTAGCGACAGGTTGAAGAGGCCAAGTTCCCGAGGGCTTTGCGGGGGAGCAACCACGTGCTTGACCCCTGGGGGGGGGGGGGCGCCCTCCAAGCCTCGATGAACTTGCCAGTGCCTCTTTTTCGAAGCATGCCGGGTGAGAAGCATAGCCCTCAGGTCCATGTTCTCCCTCTCAGGTCTTTGGTGAGTGGGCTGCCGTGAGCCCCTCAACTGCTGGGGATAGGCATCCTGTGCTACCCTCGCTTTCTGAGCCAGCATGTAGGAGCTGCGCGACATAGATGGCTGAGGGTGGACCTCCTCAGCCATGGCCCGAGACCTCTGGCGACGGGGGATAAATCTCTGAAAGGCCGCAGCACGGCGGAGCTCCTTCCCATCCTCTGATGCGAGGGCCCCACCAACGTCGAGGTCATCAAGCAGGTCGGCCTGGCATGCCTGCAAGACCGCCATGGCGTGCAGACATGGCATGGCAGAAAGCCATGAAGAAAACGGCCTGGACCGGGATTTTGACACCTCTGTGTGGAGATCCGGGAAGAATGGCGATCACGACATGGGCGTGGAGGTGGGGCTAAAAGGAAAGGTTCATCAAGGTGCTCCAGTGATGAGTGTCCTGCCGCTCCGCTGGCCAGGCGATATTGAGCCTAGCCACCGCTTTACTTTCCCTATCATGGGAAACCACCTCCACTGACTGGGCTGACGAGCCACCCACATCACCGCCTCCGTCCCAGGACATAAAGTTCCTCAGGACTGGATCCTTTCTGTGCGGGCTCCACATCCTGGGCGGAAGATGTCGCAGACTCAGTACGGGCTTCCGGATCCGGAATGTGGATAGACTGTTTCAAAGCAAAAACAGTCGAGAGCGAAGTGTCTCATCTCTCCTCAGAGAGGGCACTTATCGTGCTCCCAGTCACCCCCTTGGGGCTGACAGTGCCTGGGTCCAGACAGCAGACACAATGTGTGTGGCCGCTGAGCACATCCCCCACACCCCCCTCATGTCACAGAGACCTAGAGCTTGCTGAAGATCAGAAGCCTGACAACAACAGTGAAGCCGGCTCCCTTTGTAACCTCCTTTTCCGCCGGCGTGCGCCACGTGTTGATGTTAAGCCAATCAAGCTTAGACTAGGTTGTACAGAGATTCAAATGGAATCAAGCTGAGGGCATTCCCCATAGCGTCAGCTGACACAGCGTTGAAGTTTCCTTGAAAGGAAACTATTGGCTAATGTATTTGTCTTGAAAAACTGACTTACCACCTTATGGAAAGGAAATGATTACGTGCCCCAGATGAAACCTGATTCCAGATTATACAATTAAATTTTACTAATGGTGATGTTTTAATTAATTAGAACATAAAAATACCTTCCAAAGTCTGACAAAAATGCTTAAAATATTAAACCAGTATAATTACTGTGCAAGACTAAGGAAATAAAAAATAATAAAAGGCTGAAGAATTGCTGAAGAACGCTCCAGTGGAACTGCTCAGTGGCAAGCAAATTAGACTTTGGTTGTACTGGGCAGCTTCCAGGTGTGAATGTGTGTAACTGTGCTAATGTGATCAGGGCGTTCCTGCAAATGAGATGCTTCCTCTCAGTGAATCTTCCCTGAATAGGGTCAAATAAATAAATAATAGTACAGCTGATGGGGTTCTTAATACCGGATTAGCTCACTCTTCCTTTTCACAATTCATGTATTTATTCTGCTGTCTATGATTTGGGCACCACTCACCTCTTCATCTTCAAAGCCAGTCAGGTCCCATTCATAGTTCAGTCTCATCTGCCTCCTCTTCCAATGCTCCATAAACATGGCAGCTTTGAACCAGAGAATATACAATTAGAGAAATCCTCAGACACTGAAATTTATTTTAGAGTACACATTTCAAGTATAAATCTTTTGGGGGGATTTGTATGTGTTTCCATATATATATATATATATATATATAATACACACACACACACATATATATATACGTTGCATGTCTGTCCATCCTGGGAGAGTGATCCCCCTGCGTTGCTCTTTCTGAGGTTTCTATCATTTTTTGGGGGGGGTAGTTTTTCCTTAGTCGAATGGAGGGTCTAAGGACAGAGGGTTTCGTATGTTATGGATTGTAAAGCCCTTTAAGTCAAATTGTAAATTTGTGATATTGCACTATATAAATAAAATTTAATTGAATTGTGTGACGCATTTTAATTCCAAGCAGCCACCTTGGAGACTCAGACACTCACACAGACACACATACACCTTTTGTTCGGTAGCTTAGTGTATTTAGTTAGTCCATAATAGTTAGTTCTTATTGTGTGTTTTTGCTTTGTTTATATTTTTAAATAAATGCTTGTGTATCATTATGCTGGTCTCTTTTACGTTGCCATCTCTTCTACTGTGTATTGAATTCCAAATCCCTTACCTTCTGGCTATAAATGGTAATTCTTGTTCCATCCACCCACATATCCGGGGCTGGGTCGCAGTGGCAGAGACGCCCAGACTTCCCTCTCCCCAGACACTTCCTCCAGCTCTTCCAGGGAAATACTGAGGCGTTCCCAGAGAGGCATAGTCCCTCCAGCATGGTCTAGGTCTTCCCCGGGGCCTCCGCCTGTCGATCTCCCGCTCCATCCTTCCCTCACTTGTGAACAAGACCCCAAGATACTTAAACTCCTCCACTTGAGGCAGGAGCTCTCCACCAACCTGAAGGGGACAAGCCACCCTTTTCTGGCTGAGAACTATGGCCTCGGACGAGGTACTGATTCTCATCCCTGCCACTTCACCCTCGGCTGCAAACCGTCCCAGTGCACATTGAAGGTCCTGGTTTGATGACAACAGGACAGCATCATCTACAAAAAGCAGAGACAAAATCCTGTGGTCCCCAAACCGGACTGCTTCCAGCCCCCGACTGCACCTAGAAATCCTGTCCATATAAATAATGAACAGGACCGGTGACAATAGGCAGCCCTGCCGGAGTCCAACAAGTCATTTAAGGACCAGACAGCCCTTGCCAGAGAGCCCTGGACCCCATACTCCCAGAGTACCCCCCACAAGTCGCCGTGAGGGACACAGTTGAATGCCTTCTCCAGATCCACAAAGCACATGTGGACTGGTTGGGCAAACTCCAATTAACCCTCCAGCAACCTGGCAAGGGTATAGAGATGGTCCAGTGTTCCACGACTGGGATAAAAACCACATTGTTCCTCCTGAATCTGAGGTTCGACTATGAGCCGAATTCTCCTCTCCAGTACCCTGGCGTAGACTTTTCCGGGGACGCTGAGGAGTGTGTCCCCCTGTAATTGGAAAACATCCTCCGGTACCCCTTCTTAAACAGAGGGACAACTACCCCAGTCTACCAGTCCAGAGGCACTGTCCCCAGCCATCACGCGATGTTGCAGAGGCGTGTCAACCAAGACAGCCCCACAACATCCAGAGACTTGAGGTACTCAGGGCGGATCTCATCCACCCCCGGTGCCTTGCCACCGAGAAGCTTCTCAACTACCTCAGTGACCTAAGCTTGGGGGATCGCCGAGTCCACAAATGAGCCCTCGGCCTCTGCTTCCTCAGTGGACGACATGTGGGTGGGGTTTGTGGAGCTCCTCGAAGAGGAAACTCTTTGTAACAGCAGCTCACTATCACGTCAGTGCACACAAGAATGGAAGTACTAAGCAAAAAGCAAAAATATAATACACTATAATACAGGTAAGTACAAGTGGGTATTAGTATTAATTTAAATTTTAAATAAGTAAGTGTAATGTACAAAGTGGGTT
>CM022474.1:29936277-29955957 GCA_011952105.1 Coreoperca whiteheadi
GAATGGAGACTGCACCCCGAGATGGTCCAGATGATATGGAGGAGATTCGGCAGAGGACAAATGGACCTGTTCGCGTCCCCGAACAACGCTCACTACCCCCTCTGGTTCTCCCTTGTGTATCCAGCGCCCCTGGGGCTGGATGCCAGGGCGCAGCCGTGGCCGAGGCTACAGGGCCAAACAGGGGCCCAGCTGCTGCTCGTGGCCCGTTCTGGCCCACCAGAATCTGGTTCTCGGGCCTGGTAGCCCTCCTCGACGGCCCCCCGTGGGAGATTCCCGTCAGGAGGGACCTGCTGTCACAGGGCCTAGGCGAAATATTCCATCCCCAGCCTGGGAAATTGAAGCTGTGGGTCTGGCCCCTGAGGGGGACCGCCTCCGAGCTGCCGGTCTCTCTACCGAGGTAGTTGAGACCATCCTACACTCTAGAGCCCCCTCCACGAGGAAACTGTATGCGGGCAAGTGGAAAATTTTCACGAAATGGTGCCTGGAGCGCCATCTTGACCCAGTTCACTGCCCGATGGCTTCAGTGCTGGAGTTCCACCAAGGCCGGTTTTCGGCTGGACTCTCCCCCGCTACAGTAAAGGTGTATGTGGCTGCGATTGCAGCATTCCACAGTTTGGTGAATGGCTGCTCGCTTGGGAAGCACCTCTTTGTTACCAGTTTCCTTCGTGGCACCTTGAGGATGAGGCCTCCGGTTCGAGTCAGAGTCCCTCCGTGGGATCTGACAGTGGTGCTGCATGGATTGACCACAGCACCGTTCGAGCCACTGGACGATGCATCAGACAGGTGTCTGGCCTTAAAGATGGCATTTTTGCTGGCCATGACTTCTCTCAAGAGAGTGGGAGATCTGCAGTCCCTGTCGGTGGCTCCTGCTAACCTGGAGATTGTTCCATGCGCAGTTAGAGCCATCATGCATCCCAGGCATCCCAGGTATGTACCTTAAGTACCCACTGAGGTGGCCCGGCCGGTAGTCCTGCAGGAGTTCCATCCTCCTTCAGAGTCGACGGAAAAGGAAGGTGAGAGGCTGCAACTGCTTTGTCCGATCAGAGCCCTGGAGATTTATGTCCGGAGGACATCCCAGTGGCGCAATTCAGACCAATTGCTGGTATGCTTCAGGCCCCCTCGTAAGGGCTGCCCGGCTTCCTAACACACTATTAGCAGGTGGATAGTTGTGGCTATCATTTCGGCATACGAGGTGCGCGGTTTGCCTTCACCTCTGTCGATCAGAGCCCACTCCACACGGAGTTTGGCATCCTCCATAGCTTGCTGGTCGGGAACCCCCCTCTCCAATATATGTGATGCTGCAGGATGGTCCTCACCTCACACTTTTGTGAAATTTTACAGCCTAGACCGTCAGAGTTAGCATGATTAGCTAACTATATTTTGTGGAGTCACAAGTTACATTAGACACCCAATTCAGGTCTGGAACATTCACTGAAAAATCTGCCAGCGATATTTCAACTTGCAAAATCAATGCATTGACTAAAATGTGAGAAATTTGATTTTGTCTGAAATGAAAATTTCAAATTTAAAAAAAATAAATACATTTCAAGTTGTAAATCTATCACAGTTGTCAAGTAAACGTGCAGTGCTATAATGGAAAGCTTGAAAATGTAGTAACAGTAACTAAGAGCGTCATGGTTTTTTTGATGGGTCAGCTCAATAGCACCACAAACTACAGCCTTGAAAATGACCACAAAGTTTACCTAGGTGGACCTCATAAAGTGGACAATAATTCTACGAATGCAATTTTGAGAGAGCTGGTGTGTGTTCACTCACCCCACAGAGCCATGAATATAGAGAAGAAAACGGTGGCAGGGTTGTCGAACAGGTGACTGGCCCGGGCGGTTCCACAGGCAGTACTAAGTTTCCAGTAGCTGCACACTCTGTCACACAGAGGGCACATGGTGATGTTGTTCTTTGGGTGGCATATTTCCATGCTGGAGAACAAGTCACACACACATTATTCAGTTATTTTTTATCCTGTAGCAGGTGATGGAGCCACCTTACAGCTGTCTACTTCTCAGCCAATAAAAATTTAAGTAAAGTTTAGTCTTTATAATCAGGTCAGTAACTGGCTATGCAAGATTTATGCCTAAATGCCTGAATTACAGCAAATAAAAGAAATAAAGTGAAATACAATACACATTGTTATTTGAATATCATTTTTTATGTGTGCATTTAAATAATAAACATGTTACAAGAAAAAATATTTACCCCTTTAATAACTGAATGAATTGTTTTTTACTGTGACATGAATTTTTCATGTTACATTAGTCACAACACAAACCAAAGTGATGAGGTGAAATGCATTTCAGTGGTGACGAGCAGACAGCAGCATAGACCTGCCAATACTAAATGTAAAGCACTGTCATTAGTTTTGACAATACAAGGGAGCATTTCTTATTTTTGAGATGGAGATGCACTGTCCATCTCAAATAAAAAAAAATAATCAACATTCCAATCATAGCATGAGCAGGAGGAATATTGACCAGTGACCAGAGGTGTCTACTTAAATTTTTGGTATCTATACTTTACTGGAGCAATTGTTTTTCAGCCAACATTTTAATGCAATTATCTGTACTTTCCACTCCTTACATTTTAAAAATAGCCTCGTTACTCCTATTTCATTTCAGCTTGTCAATGTTAAAAAAACCCAAAAAAAACCTATACATATAAATCACGCCATCCAAATAGAGTGAAATTGATTGTGGTTGGTTGAGAAGTATAAACATACAGTATACCATTCCGACATCCCATTAGTTTGTACACGATCCATCGCACCTGTACATGACACAAATCACATCACACTCCGGCAAGGCCATGGCCAGTGTTGGGGATTTTGCTCATAAAAGGGTAGTAAGTTACACCAGACATATGTAGCCAAGTACGGACATGTTCATCACAAAAATGGTTCTTTAATGTATTTACATTGTACTAAAATGCGATCATTTTCAATGGGCATATATTTGCGGCTGAATCAGGTCGTGGGGCAGCAGTCTAAGCAGAGATGCCCAGACTTCCCTCTCCCCAGACACTTCCTCCAGCTCTTTCGGGGAAATACTGAGGCATTCCCAGGCCAGCCGAGAGACAGTCTTTCCAGCGTGTGTCCTATGTCTTGAACACCTCCGCAGGGAGGCGTCCAGGAGGCATCTGGAACAGATACCCAAGCCACCTTAGGTGCCTCCTCTCGATGTGGAGGAGCAGCGGCTCTACTCTGAGCACCTCCCGAGTGGCCGAGCTCCTCGCCCTATCGCTAAAGGAGTGCCCAGCCACCCTACGTATGAAACTCATTTAGGCAGCTTGTATCCGTGATCTTGTCCTTTCAGTCTTCACCCACAGCTCATGACCATAGGTGAGAGTAGGAACGTAGATCAACTGGTAAATAGAGAGCTTTGCCTTGCAGCTCAGCTCTTTCTTCACCACAACGGACCAGTATATCGACTGGATCACTGCGGAAGATACACTGATTCGCCTGTCGATCTCCTTTTCCATCCTTCCCTCACTCGTGAACAAGACCCCAAGATTCTTAAACTCCTCCACTTGAGGCAGGAGCTCTCCACCAACCTCAAGGGCTTTTCAACATTAACATCTTAATATAACATTATAGTCATTTTGACCTCTAGAAAAATGTTTTTTTGAGGAGGTGGGGAGTGAACTATAGGCCTCTGTGGTGCGGCCTAAGCTTGTCCTTAATGGCATTTTTTTCCTTACATTACTTTAAGTTTTATACTTTAAGTAGTTTTGAAACCAGTACTTTTGCAATATTACTTGAGTAAAAAGCTTGAGTTGATACTTCAACTTCTACTGAAGTATTTTTAAACCCTAGTATCTATACTTCTACCTGAGTAATGAATGTGAATACTTTTGACACCTCTGCCAGTGACTGAGATCCTCTTTCATCTTTCTGTTTACAGTATCATAGGTTTTAAAAACACGTTTCTAGGACAATGTGTTAACCAAACCTCCAAACCTTTTGGGACCACCTTTTTTTTTAAAGTTTGGGTGATGGGTGGCAATTAAATGATACTATTTGTGTTTTTTTTGTATATTAGTTTATAACCTGAATATGAACCAATTATGTCAAGAAGATCTAGGAGAATAAAAAGGTATCTGGATTTCGAACGTATAGTAATCATCAGTCGTGGTTCAATAAGGTACTGATACTGATACTGTTACTTTGAGCAAAGCCAACAACCAAAAACAAATATTGCCAGTTAAAGGAATCATAGCATCTAGACTGACTGGATCTTTGGCATATGAATCCAAATATTAATAAATTCTTAATTTTTCACCTAGACATTGATCATTCCCTAAGATTTATTTTATTTTTGCTTCAAATAGGATTTTTGATTTTGTATATAAGACTCACTAGTCATAAAGCCATTGTTTGTAAAGATAAGATGACTAGTGAAGAAGACAGATCACCCTGAAGTTTAACATTGAACTCTTGCAAAATTCAGATTTAACTTTTATTGCTTTTAACAAAGACTTGGCTGAGGACTTATGGATGGTTTGGGAGAGCCTTAAAGGCCTGATTATGAATATTTGTCTATCCCACTTAAATAAAATATCCCTTAGTAAAATGTCAGACTTTGGAAAACAATTACCAATGGTGGAACAAAATATACTTCAGCATCCTGATATTCAGATGGTTAAAATAAGGGATTTAATCAGATGTGAATAAAATAACTTTCTGTCATGCTGGTTTTGTTATGGATTTCAGGTTTAGTTTAGTCATCTCCTGTTTTATTTTGATAGAGTACTTCCTCATGTGTCTTCTGTAACTTAACTTCCTGTCAGTGTATTGTCAGATCCCGGTAGACCCCTGTACGGGAGATACTGAACCAGCTCTCCTTTTAAAGGGTCCGATCCTTAGATTCTCACAGTATTACCCTAAAGCACTGAATATGGACTATTTAAGCTGGTGGCGAGGAGACACGCCTAGCTTCTAACTGCCTACATCCAATCGTCTACCCTGCTTCCTCTGATTCAGCAACGGACCGGAATAGCTGATTTGCGTCAGTTACCAATACCAGCCACGCTCCATAACGGCAGTTCTCCTCTAAATGATCTGGGCTCTAATTATGGTGCTAGGATGGGTTTTATTGGCTGTGGTGAGCCCCAAGGGACTGTTAATTTGATTGGCTAGAGTAACCTTTAAGAACCTCTTAAGATGTTATGCACACAACAACCTAACTTTTTACTACCATCAAATGAACTCATAAATTGAATGTTCACAATTTAGACTTTAAATATAGTTTGACTATTTATTGCAATAAGGTTTAGCAAGGGCAGTAATAAAACAGCTGAATTTAAATTTAAATCAAATCATTCAAATAAACCATACCACAAAGCTGAGTCTAAGTTTCAATTGGTCATCTGTTTCTAGAAGATGGAGAGAAAGTAGAGTCCCTCTGGCCGGAGCGATCCCACGCTCCCTGTTGGCTCCCAAAGCTCCCAAAATGTTCTAGAGTCTCACGTCCGTAATCCCCAGTGTGAGAAAAAGGAATTTCAGTCCGAATTTGTGATTCTCTGTCACTGGAGTAAATGGTTAATCCTTTGCGTGCTCAGGTCCTCTGACAGTGACAATGTCTTAAAAGATCCTTTTTGTAGATGTTGCTACTCACGTTCTCCTTATAACTCTTCAAATGAAAAGGCACAAGGAACTAACCCCGTTTCTCTCTCTGTCTCCCTAATTTATATCTTTCTAGGTGACGCACTCATGTTTCACAGACTTTCGACATCTCATAGCACATACACTGATTTCAGGCCTGTAGCCTGAGCGCTGTTGTTGTGGCCTACTTGCCCTGTCCGTCGCCTTATTTGGGAATCCGGAGGAATCATAAAGGTCACTTCCCCCAGTCTAAGTCATAACAATAATAATTTCAGACATTTAGTTTTCTCAGCTCTAGAAAATTAATAAATCTTGTTACTCGAACAGTGTTAGTATCATTTCTTATGATTAATGTTGGTTATTTTCACTTCTAGTTAACAGTGCAGCTTACAATTATGACATGCTCCTGAGCACCGTTTGGGGCGTGTAAATGTGCGTGTAAGGATATGTGAATTAGTGGAGAGGAAAGAGGGAGAAAATGCACACAAAGAAACAAGAAATCTCTAGTGCTGTGGTTGAGGGTGATTGTGGCCAAGGCTTTGGCTGTACGCTTTCTTCCCATTTGCTCCACTCCCAGGAGCATTAGTTGTAGTGGTAATTCTCCTGGATGGTTACCCGTGGGAGATATTTGTCAGGAGGGAACTCTGGTTGCAGGCCAGAGGCGTGGTAATTCATCCCCGGCGGGGCCTGACCCCCGAAGATGACCAGTTCCTAATGGCAGGTCTCTCTACTGCGATAGTAGGGACCATCCTGAACTCTAGAGCTCCCTCCATGAGGAAACTGTATACTTTGAAGTGGTATATTTTCACTTCATGGTGTAGAGATTTGGACCCAGTTAACTGCTGCGTAGTTTCCGTACTGGAGTTGCTTCAGTGCCGGTTTTCGGCCTGGTTCTTTAGTCTACACTTCCTTCAATGCACAGCTGGATAGTGGTTCGCTGGGTAGGCACCACCTTATTACCCGTTTCCTCAGTGGAACTTTGAGGATGAAGCCTCCGGCTCCAGTTAGAGTACCCGCTTGGGATCTAACAGTGGCATTGGAAGGGTTGTCCTTGGTGCCCTTCGCTTTACAAATGGCATTTGTGCTGGCTATAACATCTCTTAAAAGAGTAGAAGATTTACAGGTCTTGTCGGTGGCTCCTGTATGTCTGGGTTTCACTCCGGATGCAGTGAAGGCGATCCTGCGCCCGAGACCAGAGTAGGTACCTAAGGTGCCCACTAATGTGGCTCAGCCTGTGGTTCTTCAGGCATTCCATCCTTCCCAAGCGTTGGCAGGACACGAGAGGCTCAGGTTGCTTTGCCCTGTCAGAGTCCTTGAGCTTAACGTCAGGAAGATGTCTCAGTGGTGTAAATCCAACCAACTGCTGGTATGCTTCGGGTCCCCCAAGAAAGGTTGCCCAGCTACCAAACAGATGGTAAACAGGTGGATTGTTGAGGCTATCTCTCAAGCTTACGAGGTGCATGGGCTGCCTTCACCTCTGCCACTTAAAGCTCATTCCACACAAAGTGTGGCTTCTTCAAAGACGTGGTGGTCAGGGACATTCCTGCAGGATATATGCAAGTCCTTTGAGGTAAAATAAATGTGTATATTGAAGTTAAGATACTTTCAATATATTCTTTAGTAATAATCATTTTGCTGTGTGTCAGGCTGTGGTTAACTCCCCCTTTGTGTGACTAAGGGTGATAACCCCCTCTTGTGTGTCTGTCTCTGGGGGTGCTGTGAGACTTTTATTGCCCCTAGGCAAGGACGGAAAGCAGATCTTTTAAAGATAACAGTGTGCCTCATGGCATGAGTGAATAGAACTAAACATGAGTAACTTTTTCAGAAAAGGTAGTAAATCAGTTACAAAGACAGAGGCTATTGTGATCTATGGAGATGTTTACATATTCCCAGAATATTCCTTGGTGCAGATGTTGGTGGAGAGGACGTCATCAGACCAAGTCTAAACCATGCCCCCTCCCCCAACTCATTGACCAACCAGACTGCAGCAAATTCACATATAAACTATGTATAATCCTTGGATTATTGTACTTCTTTTTTGGATGGGGTACAGACAGGTCCACCTTCGGGTGGCCGGCGCTGTGAGTCCCAGAGGAGAGAACCCGTGTACATGTATATTTTGATATTCTAATAGCAAAGTAAAGAATCTTGAAAGGAAGATGGAGTCTCTAGTTGTTTTTTGTCTTGCAAAAAAGATATCGCTAACAGTCCTCCCCACATACCTTTGTAAAGTTTTATTGCATGGACCTCCAGGACAATCCGGGGTCTTAAGCGCTTATATCCTAGTTGTGCCTTAAATGCTTCACACTCGGGCAGGTTCACACTTATTTTATATTAGACTTTGTGAGCATCAGTCCATTGGAAAGCCAAGGGACCGCCACCTGGAAGTTTTTTCCTGAGTTTTGTTAAACAAGTTTCACGCAGGTAGAGCCGAATAAAATGACACGGTGAAACCCATGATGCCGCTGTGCATGTCTTCCACAGCCATCCATCCGAGGAGAGCTGTGGAGGAGAACACATTTCTTGTAGAGTGAGCACAAATGCCAGTCTTCCCTCACAGTGAGCTAACGCTGTTTTGTCAGAGGCTTCACTTGAGAATGCTCTATGTGATGCACAAACAGTTGCTGCGTCTGTCTGAAAACTAATGTGCATGCATACAGTGGATATAAAAAGTCTACACACCCCTGTTAAAATGCCTTGTTTCTGTGATGTAAAAAAATGAGACCAAGATAAATCATTTCAGAATTTTGTTCACCTTTTAATGTGACTTATAAGCTGTACAACTCAACTGAAAACAAACTGGAATCTTTCAGGGCAGATGGAAGTCAAAATAAAAAACTAAAATAATGTGGTTGCATAAGTCTGTACACCCTCATACAACTGGGGATGTTGCTGTATTCAGAATTAAGTGATCACATTCAAACTCATGTTAGGTAGGAGTCAGTACACACCCGCCATCATTAAAAGGGTCTCTGATTAACGCCAAACAAAGTTCAGCTGTTCTAGTAGGCTTTTCCTGACATTTTCTTAGTCACATCTTACAGCAAAAGCCATTGTCTGCAGAGAGCTCCCAAAGCATCAGAGGGATCTCATTATTCAAAGATCTCAGTTAGGAGAAGGGTACAAAAGATTTTCCAAGGCATTGGATATACCATGGAACACAGTGAAGACAATCATCATCAAGTGGGGAAAATATGGCACAACAGTGACCTTACCAAGAACTGGACGTCCCTCCAAAATTGATGACAAGATGAGAAGAAAACTGGTCAGGGAGGCTGCCAAGAGGCCTACAGCAACATTAAAGGAGCTGGCAAGTGCTGGCTGTGTAGTGCATAGGACAAATATCTTCCGTATTCTTCATATGTCTGGGCAATGGGGTTAGGGTGGCAAGACGCAAGCCTTTGAAAACATCCAAGCCTGGCTAAATTTTGCAGAAAAAAAATTGAAGTCTCCCAAAAGCCTGTGGGAAAATGTGTTATAGTCTGCTGAAACCAAGGTTGAACTTTTTGGCCATAATTCCAAAAGGTATGTTTGGTGCAAAAACAACACTGCACATCACCAAAAGAACACCATACCCATAGTGAAGACTGGTGGTGGCAGCATCATGCTTTGGGGCTGCAGCTGGACCTGGGGCCAGTTCCAAATACCAGTCAATATTGGCACAAAACCAGGCTTCTGCTAGAAAGCTGAAGATAAAGAGGAACTTCATCTTTCAGAATGACAATGATCCAAAGCATACATCCAAATCAACAAAAGAATGGCTTCACCAAAAGAAGAGTAAAGTTTTGGAATGGCCCAGCCAGAGCCCAGACCTGAATCCCATGAAAATCTGTGGGGTGATCTGAAGAGGGCTGTGCACAGGAGATGGCCTTGCAATCTGACAGATTTGGAGCATTTTTGCAAACTAGAGTCAAGATGTGCCATGCTGATAGACTCATACCCCAAAAGTCTGAGTGCTGTTATAAAATTAAAAGGTGCTTCAACAAAGCATTAGTTAAAGGGTGTGCTGACTTATGCACCCACAAAATTTTAGTTTTTTATTTTTACTTCCATCTGCCCTGAAAGATTCCATTTTGTTTTCAATTGAGTTTGACAGATTATAGGTCACATTAAAGGTAGAACAAATTCTGAAATAATTTATCTTGGTTTATTTTTTTTTACATCACAGAAACCAGGATTCGGCCTTAGTGACTAAACTCCTGCCATTTCTGATATTGAGACAAGATGGAGAGAAAGCGCACACACAAATCACAGAGCTTTTATTTTTCAAAGGGAAAATTAGTTTTCAAAATAAAAGCCCAAAACAGTAACTGTATCTTAAAGGGAAATCTGAATGATGCTGTTTATTCAAAATAAAAAAAAACAATGGTCAATACAGGAAACTATCCATACTTCAGGTTCTTTTTTGTGCAAAGTTAAAACTATACAGTTTAGGGGTGCTAAAAGCCTGTGCTCCCAAGCTAAGTGGAGTTCTTCAATATGTCTTCAACCTGAGCCTGATTCTTCAAAGGGTCCCTGTTCTGTGGAAGACATCTTGCCTCGTTCCTGTGCCGAAAACGCCACATCCCACTGGCTCCAAGGACTACAGACACTACAGGCACTGACCTCCCACATAATGAAGACCCTGGAGAGACTGGTGCTGGAACAGCTGCGGCCCATGGTCAGACCCCTCCTGGACCCCCTTCTGTTCACTGACCAGCCCCGGCTGGGAGTTGAGGACGCCATCATCTTGCTGAACTGCATTCACACCCACCTGGACAAGCGGGCAAGCACGGTGAGGATCATGTTTTTTGATTTCTCCAGTGCCTTCATCACCATCCGACCAGCCCTACTTTGTGAGAAGCTGGCAGCGATGCAGGTGGATGTCCCCCTCATGTCCTGGATTGTTGACTACCTGTCTGGCAAACCACAGTATGTGCGTCTGCAGAACTGTGTGTTGGACACTGTGGTCAGCAACACTGGGGCCCCTCAGGCCCCTCTCTCCCTTCCTCTTCACCCTCTACACCACAAACTTCAGCCACCACACAGAGTCCTGCAGCCTTCAGACGTTTTCTGATGACTCTGCTGTGGTGGGATGTATCAGTGGTGGTGATGAGACTGAGTACAGGGCTGTGGTGGGCAACTTTGTCTCATGGTGCGAGCAGAACCATCTGCAGCTCAATGCCACAAAGTCCAAGGAGCTGGTTGTAGACCTACAAAGGGCCAAGGCACCAGTGACTCCGGTTTCCATCCAGGGGGTCAGCGTGGACATCGTTGAGGATTACAAGTACCTGGGAGTACACATAGACAATAAACTGGACTGGGCTAAGTACACTCAAGCTCTGTACAGGAAGGGCCAGAGCCGCCTGTATTTTCTGAGGAGGCTGAGGTCCTTCAACATCTGCCGGACAATGCTGAGGATGTTTTATGAGTCTGTGGTGGCCAGTGCTATCCTGTATGCTGTTGCATGCTGGGGCAGCAGGTTGAGGGTAGCGGATGCTAACAGACTCAACAAACTGATCTGTAAGGCCAGTGACATTGTTGGGAAGGAAGTCATTCCTGCATGTGCCCATCAAACTCTATAACTCCTCCCTCTAAGTGTTAGTTGATATGACCCTCAGTCACAACTGGACACCGATCATGAACATCTCTGCAATACTGGACATAATTTGGGAATATTCGGTACTTAAACTACTGTGCAATACACCCTGTTTTAAATTGTATTTGTGATACTTATTTATACTTCTAGTACGGGTTTGCAATATCCTCCATCCCATTATATATTGTTAATAAGCTTCACGTAACTTCACAGCTCATGCACTATTACTTTATACTGTAATATTAACCTCAACCGGTTAAACCTCTCAGTCCAGTCCTGGACAGTCCAAATGAACAGTACACAAGCTAGGAAGCGTCAACCCTAACATCCTACACACCAACACTCTAAAAGCCAGTACCAAGCATCCACAGCCAGAAGAAAACACAATTACAACCTAGGCAATTATACTCATAATGACAAAAAACACACAAATATGCAAATCAACACTCCATAATTTTGTTATTTTCACCACTTCTAGCAATCCACACAAGCTTTGCACCCTCTGAAAGGGCAGACTCTGCAGAAAACAAAGATGGCAGCCGCATTGCCGTGCGATGAAATATCAGCGATCTACAGCCAAAACTGTAACAAAAAATCATAACCATATCATAAAGCATGTCTTACCTTTGCTGTTTTCTGGTCAAAAGTTATATTCTGATTGTAAAAGACGGTTCTAGTGTATTCTCTCATGTATTACGGTCCCTTTGAAATCAATGGCGGATCCCAGTGTTTTTCTATAAGAACAAACAGTCGGCTCAGAGGGGGGAGCAACCTCACAAACAGAATATACTGGCTCTGGCCTTACTGCCTTCTGGATGGGGATTGGTGTTGCTAAGCCAACCGTGGGTGGTTTCAATCGATTATATTGGCACTAACGTCACAAAGAGGTGTCATTAATGCAGATCGGCCAATGGGCTGCTGAGCTATGACTCTTTTTTTTTTTTTGTCAGGCCACACAGGCAGCTGCAGAAGCATACTGTATGTACAGTGAGAGTGCCTAGGTGAATCTGAGCCAGATTATAAGCTCAAAATGACTCAAAAACAGTTGTATTTGATGGAATTAGTTACTATAATGATATATTAGTGAAATATAAGTAGTTTTTACTGCCTGGTACCTAAAACAGGTCAATGGCACATCTGGATCCAAATGCCACATTTGCTGGTTCGGCCTGGAAATATCTGTGGTAAAATGTGTGTTAAACTGCTTAACTTCACTCTTTTAGCATCTACTTTTGCACAGTTACTTAGGAAATATTATTTTAATCATTCCTACAATGTTTAGGCTTATTCCTTGATGATTCTAATGTGTTTTCACTGTAAATTATGTGGGTTTTTTTAGGCGGAGGTAGAAATTTTCTACTGCTTTCCAGATGCATATTATCTGACAGAATATAGATACCTGAATCCCTACACTTCTATTGTAATCTCACAGGTCTTAGCTTTCTTTTGAGACCAAGATTATGCATATAGCCTTTGTGGTATCTATTTGGGCATGTCATTTCGGAAAATAGGAAAAATGGGCTGTGTAATGCTGAGGTTTTAACCCACTTTGTACATTAAACTAATTTAATTTTAAATTTATACTTATACCCACTTTGTACTTACCTGTATTATAGCATATTATATTATTGCTTTTTGTCTTGCTTAGTACTTTCATTCTTGTGTGCACTAACGTGATAGTGAACTGCTGTTACAAAGAGTTTCCCCTCAGGGATTAATAAGGTATTTCTGATTCTAAATCTGATTCTGATTTAGCTTCCAGTCCTTATTCAAGCAGTGCAGTTTGCATCCTTCATCCATTTCCTGCTTTCCCAATTATTTGTATCCCTTCCTACATTTTTTCATGCATTTTTCAAGTGTTTTCTACTTATGCGTACTTTCTGTGAAAAACTCTATTTAAACATTACAATTTTCCACATCTTTCATACATTATTGATATTATTCAACATGTACCATTCGACAGCCAGCATTCACACTGCAATTTCTTCAGAAATTGCTTATCTACTTACATTTGTTTTTATTACATTATTATCGTTTGTTATTTATAACAGGCTATTATTTGCTATTCGTTTTTCAACTGAGGGTATAAAATATTAAACTGAGGTGCGAATTCACAAAGAATGGATTGCAGCCACTGACAGCACCATGAATTGTGCATCACTTGCAACCGCTATCTGCCCCGTCTCAAGGTCTGATTCACAAAAGATATTACACTAATGATATTAAATGACATGCCATTTTGTGAGTACAACTCAAATCTCATTATAGTGTTGTAAAATGATAAATAAAATGCAGAAAAAGACATGAGACATTTTAAGATTTGAATGAAGTTTCAAGCTGAAAAAATTAATGAGCAGATAAGACTTGAAAAATGCTTGAAAGGTGTTAGGAACATAATATTGGAAATCCCCCTTTAACTGGGAGATATTTTTGACAGTGAAACTGTAATTAAGCAAAAGTCCAACGGGTCCTGGGTTGCAATAGTCTTTTTTGCTTAGGAAGGTTCCTAACTGAGTGAAATGTGAGTGTGGTGTGAGTTTGTGTGTTTGTGCGTACCTGTGTATGCGTGTGTGTGTATCAAACTGTACTAAATACCTCATCTAAAACAGCTGTTTCTGCACTGTGATCAAAAGTTTCCATGGTGATGGTACACATAGTAGGAGATTGAATCAGAGAGTTAATATCATAGAGATTTTAGCCGAGACACATTTCTCAAATTCCTGCTTCTAGCTCAAAGACCGTAAAGCCTATCGCAAAAGTTAAAAAAAATTGAGAGAGAAGAACCTGCTGCGGCAGCTTGTACAGCAGTTGGCTGTCACTTTGAAGCTTACTGTGGCAACTCTGTGGGTTCGTTTGACTCCATAGTTACATGACTGAGACCAGCACCAGATTCCTATGTTTTCCATCCAGGGCCGGGTCGGGGGGGTAGCAGTACGAGCAGAGATGCCCAGACTTCCCTCTCCCCAGACACTTCCTCCAGCTCTTCCGGGGGAATACCGAGGCGTTCCCAGGCCAGCCGAGAGACAGTCCCTCCAGCGTGTCCTAGGTCAACCCCGGAGATTCTTTCCGGTTGGACCTGCCCGATGCATGATTCCTATGTTTTCATATATAAATTGTGTATGAAGAGTGAAAATTGTGGGTATGACAAGTTTAAGAGAAGATTTTGAGAAAATATTAAATGTCATCTGCACTCTAAAAGTTGGGTCTCTCACTCTAGCACTAAACATTCTGTCCAATACACACTCTGTAAAATCAGATTTCCTAATGACTGAAATTTTCATGAATTGTGAACTGTGATTGTGTAAAAAGTATAAAAGATATGTCCACATAAGTCCAATTAATGGGAGAAAGTCCCAAGGATTGTGTACGTTTTGAAGTTGGAATGGAGTTTCTACGTGAATATATGAATTAGTAGGAAGAGCTTGAACATTAGTGAGTTTTTCAGTCAAAGGCTTTTCTCATTGACTACCATAACTTTACTTCAAACAAAGGTGATTATTTTGAAAATATTTAATGGGATTTGAAAAGTTGAATAATGCCTAGAATGTACAGAAGATGTAGAACATTTTGATATTTGAATGGAGTTTCAAGCTGAACGTATGAATGAGTAGTTAAAAGCTGAGAAATGGGTAAAATTCCATCCATTCATTTGAATAGCAAGATTTTGACAAAGGTATGCATGAGAAAAGTAATAGTCATCAGTAATAGACATCATTTCCTAAGAGGGCTGAATATTTTGATATTTGAATGAAGTTTCTATGTTGAAAAATGTGGAAGTATTTGAAAGCCAAAAATGACAGAAGATTTATAAAAACTAGAACATCAGTTTCTGAAGAAATTGCCGTTGTGAATGCTGGCTGTTGAATGATACATGCTGAATAATACCAATAATGCGTTCATGTTGTGTATAATTTTTAACATCTGTAGATGAACCCTAAACTGCATTACTGGCTTAAAATAGCACTAGTAATATATGAAAGATGTGGAACATCATAAGGTTTGAATTGAGTTCTTCACAGAATAAGTAGAAGTAGCATGGATAAGTAGAAAAGACTTGATAAATGCATGAAAACGTGTAGGAAGAAAAACAAATAGTTTGGAAAGTGGGACATAGATTAACAATTCAACACGCATTGCTTGAACAATGGTTTGGAGCAAAACTGCATAGTTTTATTTATTTATTTAAAAGGGACAATGCATATTGATGAACATATATGTAAATATGCCAGATTTAGCCCATTGGCTACTTTCCATCTGTAGTCCCTGGCAGACCAGGACAAGAAATAACATAACGAATACATGCAATCAATATAAATTACAACATTAGACTTAAACAACACATCAGAGGCTATGATCACACTGTCTCGGAAGACAATGGTCAGGACAAAAAATAACAGAACAGTACACACATTCAGTATAAATGACAACATTAGACTTAAACAACAATTCAGATACAATGATTACAGACCTGGTTACTCTTGAGCCAATGTTTCAGGTTTGTCTTAAATGCATTTATTGTCAGACTGTCCCTGATCGTAGCTGGTATGCTGTTCCATATCTCCACCCCCTTGACTGACAGCACATGTTGACTGAAAGCTGTGCGTCTCAAGGAACGGCACAGTCGCCTCGAGTAGAGGCTCTAGTCACTCTGTCACTTATCCCAGATCTAAATTTAATAAACTCAGTCAGAGGTGGCGGAGAAAGGCCATGTAGACTTTTATAAATTGAACAAGCTAATTTGAATTTTTTAAAATTTTCAAAACTTAAATAGTTATACTTATGAAGTATCAGGTTTTTTATCTAATATTTTTAAGGCTCTCTTGTATGACGATTCAATTGGTTTTAAGACAGCCTGGTTTGTCATTGACCAATTTGTTATGCAATATTCAATGTGTGAAAAAATCATGCTGTGAAGAAACATTTTGGCAGCATTGTCTGGCAATAATGATCTAATTTGTTTAAAATTATGAATATTAAAATTTACAATTTTACAAATTGTTTTTACATGTTTTTTAAAAGACAAGCTTGAGTCCAAAGTCACACCGAGAGATTGAAATTCATCTACAATTTGAGTCTCCTCCCCTTTTAAAATTATATTTGAACTTGCCTTTGCTGTTGTACGCTTTGAAAATACCATATAAACTGTTTTTTTTTATTTAAGAAAAGACATGACTTTCTGAGCCACTCGTTAATGCACGTCAAAGCTTCCGTCATTGTTTCAGAAAGTTCAACATCAGACTTTGCCTTAGTAAAAATTACAGCATCATCTGCATATAGCTGAGAGTTAATGTGTGGGCAAACATCTGACAAGTCATTAATATACAAAGCAAATAAAATAGGCCCAAGTATAGAACTTTGGGGTACTCCAACATGACACCCTAGATATGGAGATTTGATACCGTTTATTGAGACACAATGGATTCGATCTGATAAACATGATTTCATCCAGGAAATAGCTTGTTCTGAGAAATTTAATGTAGTTAGTCTAGATAATAATATTCGGTGATCAACTGTATCAAATGCCCTTTATAAGTCCAGAAAAATGGCACCCACCAGAGGGCTACCTTTTCTAGAAAAATATTTATTGCAGTTTCTGTTGAGTAATTGGCACGAAAAAATTGCATTGGGTGCAGAGGCGTATAGCCCTTACTTAAATAGTTAGTCAATTGTTTAGCTACGCATTTTTCAATAATAATAACTATTACCTCAAGAACTTTTGCGTGAAATGTTACACTATTTGTTGAAATATTGTCACATGAGACAATTTCATTCCAATCAGTCTCCATCAAGGCTTTTGCCAGATTTTGGAGTTGACCTTTTGTCACTATTTCATAAAAACATGGTGGACTCTGTTCAGAAGTACAGGACTTTTTAAAACGAGCTTTGGTAAATTTTCGTGTAAAAAATATGGCATTATGGTCAGAGAGACCAGTTAAAAAATTATATGTTTTTAAGATTCTTTCAGTTTTATTTGTAAATAGAAGATCTATTCTCGTTTTAGATTTATTAGTTATTCATGTTGGCTTATTAATTAATTGAACCATATTAAAAAGATCAGTAATTTGTTTCAAGTTTTTCCTTTCTTTTTTGCTATCCCAATTAATATTGAAATCCCCTATTAAAATAATCTATTGGGACAGCAAAAAATCAGTAGCAGTTTTAGCTGGTCAAAAACCTCTATATTAGTTGATGGTTTCTGATAAATACAAATTACAATGAAATTAATTTCATTGGAGAGAACTATATTTACACCAACACATTCTAGTATAACATTGTCAGGCCAAACAATCTGTGAACATTTTAGGCTGTCTCTTACATAGATCATAACACCTCCACCTCTACCTTGGTTCCTGTCTTTCCTAAAAAACATTATATCCTGGCATATGTATTGCAGCATCAGGTGACACACTTGTTAACCAGGTTTCTGTAAAGCCAATAAAATCAATATTAGATTGGAGCAACAGATGTTCCATTTGTTTACGTTTTGGAATCACGCTCCGGATATTCAAATGACCACCAAATAGACCTTTAGGTTTTAATTGGGTTAACTTTGCACAAAGAAACACCTGAAGGAGTATGAATAGTTTTTGGTTTGGTCATCATTATTTTATTTTTCTGTTTAACTTTTATTAGACTCCACGTCAAAATAAAAGAAAAGTGCATTTTTACACTGAGCACGTTTGTTGCAGTCCAAATCCAATAGTTCTCGGTTTCCCCCCCAGTGCTGGTCAACTCGATTCTTTTGAACCCTGGTGCATTTGTGTGCGCCCCAGCCAGTGTGGGAAGCATCTGTTGAAACGGTTTTCCGGCAACACGATGCGACCAAGACCAGCCCCTGCACTAGGAACCAAGGTGTCCTCCATATGCTGAGGGAACGAAGGCCTCTCCGTACCCTGATCATACAGAATGGATTTCCCCTTGGGGAAAACCCCCTGGACCTCAGCCACCACTGTAGGGGTCTCATGTGGAGCAGACCGAACGGAATTACGTTGGATGCTGCTGCCAAGAGACCCAGCAGTCTCTGGAACTGGACAGTAAGGCTGCAGCCTAGCTTCACCCTGGAGACCGCCACCCGTATGGACTCGATACATGCAGGGGACAGTTGTGCCCGCATCATTGTCGAGTCCCATACGACTCCCAGGAACATAGTCCGCTGGGAGGGCATCAACACGCTTTTCTTCATGTTGAGTCTCAGCCCCAAGCACCTCATATGGGCCAGCACAACATCTCGATGCCGCACGGCCACACCGTACGATGTGGACAGAATGAGCCAGTCGTTGATGTAGTTGAGTACATGGATGCCCTGGAGCCTCAGCGGAGCCAGCGCTACATCCATGCACTCTGTGAATGTGCGAGGGGAAAGAGCCAGGCTGAACGGAAGAACCCAATACTGGTATGCTTCGCCCCTGAAAGCGAAACTCAGGAACTTCCTGTGACATGGAAGGATGGAGACATGGAAGTATGCGTCCTGCAGGTCTATCGTGACAAACCAGTCCTCGAATCCTGGATCCGACTCACTATGCTCGGAATGGTGAGCATCTTGAACCTGTATATTCTCAGAGACCGGTTTAAAGACCTGAGATATATTATAGGGTGCAAACCCCCATCCTTCTTGGGAACTATGAAGTACCGGCTGTAGAACCCGGACACCTGTCCGGCGGAGGAATACGTTTGATAGCCCCCTTGACCAACAGGGAGCATACTTCCTGTTCTATTACCCGCACCTGCTCGGGGCCGACTATTGTCCAAACCACGAACTCTGGGCCAGTTTTAAGTATTTAACATTTTAAGTTTTAAGTTACAAGAATTCCTACTACTTTTCCAAGTAGTTTTGTTGCCTAAACCTAACGAACACTTGACTTTGTGAACTTTGACTATGTTAGACTAAGTTTAATATTACTATAATTGTTTTGCCTCACTTTTTGCAAAGGCTCTGGATCTGCTACTTCATTAGCTGGAGGTGGTAGGGAGGAATTGCATTCCGATGCTGTCTTTTGCTGTGCAGTGTCCATATATGAAGATGGGAGGAACCTAGTCTGTTGTCTGTTGTCGTCCTTACAGGTAGCTCGGCGCTAACTTCCTTAGTTGTGTTGAAGCAAATTCTATCTTCATTTAATTCTTCATAAATATATAAGGTTATGGAATTTGTCTTATATCAGTTTTTTCCTATATCCCTTCATCTTTATTCTATGCATTAAAATAGCCACATTAATAGGACTAGCCTGTCTTACTTTGTGAACTTTTGTCCTACTGCTGTGGCTATTTCGTAACATCAGATCACAATTATGTGCAAATATAAGTGTGTCTGGTATTGTGATGTTCTATAAGATTATAGCTTAGTCTACGTGCTTGGAATCATGTGGTAAAACAATCTAGCTTCTACTTGTGAAACGGTGTCTTCTTGAAATATGTACAACCAAGGGACAGGCCACAGAATGTTTCAAGGCCTCTTCTTCTTCTTTTCCTTTCGGCTGTTCCCTTTCAGGGG
>CM022474.1:29956977-29969638 GCA_011952105.1 Coreoperca whiteheadi
CAAGGCCGAAGAGTAATTTTTGAATATTCAACGTAGCACAAGGTGAAGCTATTATTTCTTGTTTTTGTAAGGAGTTGTTCAACTCCTTTTTCCAAGCATTAGCATTGTGTGAGGGGTTTCTGCCAGGTTTTCATGTCTTGGTTGTCAATGTTTTGAGTAGCTGGCCTATGGTTAAGGAACAGTCAAACACACATCAATGGAAATTTCCAAGAAAGCGTTGGCTGGAGCAAATAGTCTTATCTTATAATGTATGAAGATCCCTTTTGGGGAATAACATGTTGATTAGTCAAGACATAGTTCCATTCAAGACATTTGATAAGATGATGCATGGGTGTGTATTGGAGGGGAGGAGATTTCACATGCAAAGATAGAGGGCTGGAAAATAAAAGTCCTGTGTATTTTTGTATAGGTTAGGCCTTCTGCAAAAAGCTCCCATAGTGTCGCCACTTTTTTGTAATTAACTTTATTTATAATAAAACCTGATTGCTGTTTACCAATCCACCACAGTTGCTTTTAAAGTTTAGCTGGCAGACTTGTGTAATATCCATTGGCGCTAAACTTTGTTGCAGAGCTCTAGCAGACCCTGCTGCTGTAGATCAAAATGCAATTAATGTCTTCCTGTGATTTTATTATTGTACATATTTTTATTAAATGTAGTTCCAGAACTGTACCAACTGTACCAAGAAATCAACTGAGGAACAATTTAATAAATGACTTTATGGCACATTAACAATAGCATGTAAAAATATTTTAGGATCTATAAATACACAGAGGAGGACCAAGGTCAAGGTGAGCTTAATTATCCTAAAAAATTTAAATACTAAAATGTGGTAGTAGGCTACCTCAGTGCTGCATCACAAATAGTAATAAGCATCAATAAATGAATACAGTTGACATGCTAACACACAGTATAAAAACAGTAACATTACTTTTATGTAATGCATGGTTTAAAAAGCCAGTGCTGCAGTTCATACAGGAAACTGGGGTGGAAAGGGAGAGGACATTAGGAAGAGCATAGATTTTAAAGTTGAACACTGATATGGATACTACAAGTGTTGTTCTCAATAAAAACATATAACATTAAAATCTATAACCCATCACTGAAATTATGGCAGCCATACTGTAATAAACGTCTGAACTCAAGGTTGAGCATATGGACGTCATCTGAGATAGAAAGCAACTTACCCAACGAGAAGAACAGTGTCGGGTGGTTGAGGCATAGATGTACTGGCTGAACTAATCACTGAACGAGGAAGTGACTTCATAACTGAAGACCCGCCTTCATGAGAAGACTGACAGATTGCATTTCCAATTGAATTTTGACACCAAAAAAGATGTGCAGACCAGCAAATGTAAATGCAATAGACTGGGGGTGCTGTTCCACAGTCCAGAACCTGACTGCATTTTTACATCTTTGATCATCATCGGCTTCATCAAATCAGGACCTCCAGCGTGCACTGGGACGGTTTGCAGCCGAGTGTGAAGCGGCGGGGATGAGAATCAGCACCTCCAAGTCCGAGGCCATGGTTCTCAGCCGGAAAATGGTGGCTTGTCCCCTTCAGGTTGGTGGAGAGCTCCTGCCTCAAGTGGAGGAGTTTAAGTATCTTGGGGTCTTGTTCACGAGTGAGGGAAGGACGGAGCGGGAGATCGACAGGCGGATCGGTGCATCCTCTGCAGTGATGCGGTCGATGTACCGGTCTGTCGTGGTAAAGAAGGAGCTGAGCTGCAAGGCAAAGCTCTCTATTTACCAGTCGATCTACGTTCCTACTCTCACCTAAGGTCATGAGCTTTGGGTCATGACCGAAAGGACAAGATCCCGGATACAGGCGGCCGAAATGAGTTTCCTCCGCAGGGTGGCTGGGCGCTCCCTTAGAGACAGGGTGAGGAGCTCGGTCACTCGGGAGGAGCTCAGAAATGAAATCCATTTTCTCATCTCACTCTCAGCAAGAAAACTAACAAGAGTATTTTCCAAAATGTTAAACTGCTCATTCTAATTGTTATATTAGGGGTTTATTTACAACGTGTCAAAAAATTATAGTGATGTCTCTGGATATCATATTAGATTTCTCTGCAGGTCCTCAGATCTCTGAGATTGCTATCCTACTGTCATAACTAATGAAACTGATAATTTGTTGTAAACAAAGATTTTCTTCTGTACATTAAGCAAAAGCAAGACATTTTGAATTAGCAGCAACCATTTCAGTCAGACAAACAGCAATAGAGTATGAGTGGTGTCAAGTGAGTTGAGATCCTGGTACCCCTGTTTTGCTTAAACTGGGAGTAAGGGAGTAATGAAGAGTAAATAACATCTAAAATCCTAATGTAAATGGTAAAACACATGAGTTATGTTAAAATTGTAAGCTGCATTGTTAACTAGAAGTGGAAATCATCAACATTAATCATAAGAAATGTTAGTAAGAAGGTTTAAGAATGAGATTAATGTGTTTACTAGCGCTGAGAGGGCTAAATGTCTGACAAAATGAAGTACAGTTAAAGGAATGTAGCAGTGATAAGACCTGGTGAATGTTATGAGTTAGAATGCTGGACGCAGTCATAACAAGAGAGGGTCAAAATGTATGTGCTATGAGATGTCGAAAGTGTGTGTGACATGAGTGTGTCACATAGAATGATATAAATTAAGGGAGACAGAGAGAGAAACGGTTATTTCCTTGTGCCTTTTCATCTGAAGATTTATAAGAAGGAGATTGTGAGCAGTAACGTCTACAAAAAGGAATTTCTAGAACTTTGTCACGGTCAGAGGACATGAGCACGCAAAGGATCAATCATTTTCTCCAGTGACAGAGAATCACAAATTCAGACTGAAATTCCTTTTCTTACGCTGTGAATCATGGACGTGGGACTCTAAGAACATTTTGGGAGCTTTGGAAGGAGCTGTGAATTGTTCATCAGAGACTTGGTCTGACAACAGGGAGAGTGGGATCACTCTGGCTGGAGAGACTCTGCTTTCTCTCCATCTTTCAGAAACAGAAACCAACTGAAGTTTAAGACCCAGCGGTTTATTTACTGTATGATTTTTCTGAAGATTGAAATTTGAATTGAGATGTTTTACTACTGCCGTTGCTAAAGCTTATTGCAATAAATAGTCAAACTATAGTTAAAGTCTAAATTGTGGACATTTAATTTATGAGTTCATTGATGGTGGTAAAAGGTTAGGTTGTTGTGTGCATCTTAAGAGGTTCTTACAGGTTACTCTAGCCAAAGAAATTAACAGTCCCTTGGGTCTCACTTCTGAACCACTAAAACCCATCCTAGCACCATAACAGCCAATGCAAATGGGGCTATTCGGTAGGTTGTTAAATCAGAGGAGCAGGGTAGACAGTCGGAAGTAGGCAATTAGAAGTTAGGCGTGTCTCCTCCCCACCAGCTTAAACAGTCCTTAGTCAATACTTTAAGAGTCTAAGGCTCAGACCCTTAAAATGGAGAGCTTGTCCAGTACCTCCCATACAGGGGTTTACCAGGAACTGACAGTGGTTAAAGAATTCAATTAAGTGGTCTAATTACAATAGCTCACAGACGTTGCTTCATGCCTGTGCTCTTTAAACAGTGTGTGAGTGTGTTGTGTGCATGTGTTTACCTTGGTATGTTGTCATCGACTGTTGCACATCCATACAGAAAGACAATGACCCCCACTAGAGAGGCAGGAATCAGCATCTGGGTATACAGACCCAACCAGGCAAAATACAGACCAATCTTCTCACCAAAGTATTTCCTGAACAAGAACAAAAAGATGCAAATCATTTTGATTACTAAGGCAAAATTATCATATTGGCAGCTACTCTTATGGAATCCTCAGAAAAGCAGTTAACACGCTCAAAATAACAATGCAAATGTGCTGACGTTTAGCAAGTATAATATTAACCATAATACTAGCATGCTAACATTTGTTTATTAGCACTAAACACAAAGTAAAGAATGATGGGAATGTAATTACTAATTATTGAACAACCAAAATTTTTGATAGGATATTGGCACTTGAGGAAAAGTCAGGAGATCTCCAAAGTTGATACAATTCATCCTGAGAGGGAAATTAATGTGACATAAATCAGATTTTATGGCAATCCATCTTTCGAGATGTTTCACGCAAAACCACAAGTCAATCAAGTTCAAGGAACACAGGACAATAACTACTAGACTACACCAACTAATACTACTAGACACACAAATGAGGGGATATATACATCCATGAATGACAATTAATAGGTGAATGAATGCACAATATGAACACAGCAAGGGATAATTAATAGGCTAAGTGAATTAATTTCTGAGATGAACACAGCGATGAATCAATAATAGGTGAATGAATGAGTATGACACAAAGGATGCAGAATGATTATTCTAGATAGCGATACAAACTTGAGTAAACACAGGAAATCTCTATGTGGACAAACTTTAATAGTTACAATTAAATAAACCGTAGTGCCGTTCAGCAACTGAGAAGTTTTGGAGAGTAAAGGGAGATTATTCTTAGGCATTATTAATCACTTTAAGTAATTTGGCTGTCATACCTATGTTGATGGGAAATCCAATTTTTTTTATCTGCATCCTAATTGTTCTTATTAAGCTTAAGCATCAACCCTCAATGTCACAGAAAGTATCTGTTGTTTTCACCTGAGTTTTGATAACCAGGGGTCACGGTGAGCTGAAAGGCAGGAGAAAGGTGCAGTTGTTTCTCCTGTGTGCAGTTTGGCCAGTGAGTCTTCTTGTGGTGCTCCAAAGAGCTCGGGCATTGTCGGTCCCGCGGTGCAATTTGGCATGAATCGGTCTGTCTTAGAAGGTGGATCACATCTTGTGCACCCATCTTAGATGGGTGTTCTTTGGATGTCATGTCAGAGTTTGTTAAACTCACAGTTCATTTGGTTCTAAGGTCGTCATGTTAGAGTGCTGGATGTCTGGTCTTCAATCAACACATCCTCTGCGGCTCGGGATTCGGTCAATTTTCCTGGACCTGCCCAGTGCTGGAAGGAAAGCATGGCCTGCAGAGCCGGAGATGTGGAAGAAAGGGCTGATGGTAAGAGAGCTGGACAGACGGCCCATAGACCACCATTTGTGTGAGTCAGAGAACTTTGTTAAGTGTCTGCAAAGTACTGAAGAGAGGAGTGCATTCAAGAGCGGAGAAGGAGAAGGAGCAACTGTTTCAGTAATCTTCTGTCCGGGGGCAGGGTTGTTTGTGTCTGAAGTGCAAAACTCTCCACAAGTCCACCCCCACAATCTTATCCTAAATCTTTCTGATGAATTAATAAAGTCAGTCAGTCAGTCATTTTCTACCGCTTGTTCCCATTTTAGGGGTCACAGGTGACTGGAGCCTATCCCAGTGACTTTGGGCCTTAAGCGGCGTACACCCTGGACAGTGGCCAACTCGTCGCAGGGCTGACACATAGACAGACAACCATTCACTCTCACTTTCATTTAGATTTGTCAATTATCCTTCAAATGCATGTCTTTGGACGGTGGGAGGAAGCGGGAGAACCTGGAGAGAACGCATGGTAAAATGGGGAGGACATGCAGACTCCATCCAGACTCCCTTATTGGCAGGCAGGAGCTCTAACCACTCTGCCACCGTGCACCCCCGTCTGTTTGATGTGTGACCGGGGAAGTCACCAAGTCCATAAAGCAGGCCAGCACCTCTGGTCTCTCTCTCTTCTCTCCCTGCGCTTATCCTTAGAGCATGTTTAGTTCACTTTTCATATGTGACCAGTCATGGAAAGTAGGGACACAAGTCGGTTCTGGGGCATTTTGAGTTCTGAAAGTGTAGTCTCCAAGCTTTCTAACGATGTGTAAGATATGGAAATCTGATAATATTTAGAGAAGTTGTGGCCATTTGAAGGTAGGCACTCAAAAAAGCTCAAAAGGGAGAAAACGGCCTCTAATGATTGTGCACTTCTCACCTGCTTGGAGTGACAATAGTGCTCATTTACATCTCATTTAGATAAGCCATACCCCCTGTAAAGCTCCCCCCTGTAAAGGTGCATGGTTGCATAGCAACGACAGACGCAATGGGAAAAATTGGACCACATACTATTTATAATAAAGGATTTTTAGCATCACATTCAATTCAAGAATACCATCAGGCAGGTTTGCGTGGGCCAAGTCATTCACACCAGTCAATTCAAGCAATCAACCAAGCAATTGAAGCATTATTCTAATTAAGAGCAGATTTACCATTAATGGTAAAATTACCATCTAAAAGCCCATTATAGTAATGGGACACAAAACAATAAACTTTGATGTTTATGGACTCTTGGAGATCTCGCTGGCTCCAATGAAATAAGTCGTTCGTGCACACTTTCTCTTTTTCAGGGTCTTCTTTGTGGATGTAACCATCTCCAAAATTTGCACTGTGCATCTGTTTGCCTCTAAATGTCCAATAATTCGCATGTCATGCCAGTGAGCGCTTGTTCGTAAGCATTCAGCTCGTCTGTTGGCGTCCATCTTCATTGAATTTTGATATCAGTTAGAGCCGGCCAGAGCGCTGCATAATAATTAGCCATGCTTCCCTCGGAGGGCAGGGCAATAACAGAGAAACAAAAGCCGGTGTATCCAGTATGGAAATACACACAGACAATGACACGCCCCTACTGTGTCCCTGGTTTCCGTGATGGGTCACATATGTGACGTTAATGATGTGATGTCATTAAAATTTATCGTTGTGATTCTTTTCTATCTTTTCATTAATCTGGTAGCCTCTGCTAAGTTGATGTTCGTTATGATGCTACGCACAGGGTCTTTGCATGCTAACTAACTCCTTTTAACTTCGCACTATAAGCTTACCCCCTTTACCTGCTAGCACACAAACACACACCTCTACTTGACCTTCAACAGAGCGACACTTGTGCTAATGTAACTTTGGCAGAGGTCACCCTCTCTTATATGGCTTACTGCCATCTTTACATTTCCCTTTGTCTAGCCAGGCAGCTAATGCTTAGCTTCTCGACACTTGTGCTAATGTAACCTTAACTTCATGACACTTATACCTTTTTATGGTCTCACCACCATTTTGACTTAGCGTTCTTTCTTTGACCGATTAAGTCCAAGTAGCAAAAGACACACACACACATACACACACACCTTTTGTCTGTAGTTAGGGTATTAAGTTAGTCTTCATATTGTGTGTTTTAGCTTTGTTTATCGTTGTAAATAAATCCTTGTGTTTAATTATGCTGGTCTCTTTAATGTCTCACAAGAGTGAATAATTTGCTAACCTCTGCTATGTTTGAATTCCGAATCCTTCACCTACTAGCTATTAATGGTAACTTGGGGTATAGTTATTAATTAAATTATTAATCTGAGTTCCAAATTTATTTTTTTGTTTATTTTATGAAACTCAATAAATGTGTGTGGATGTGTGTGTGTGTGGACCAACAAAGAATGCTAATTCAAGATGGCGTGAGCCATAAAAGATAGAAGTGAGCTAATGCATTAGCTAAAAAGCTAGACAAAGGAACATTTAAAGATGGTGGTAAGCCATCTCAGAGAGTTGACTCACTAGTTGTATTAGCACAATGTGGCCTCTGCTGGAGGCCAGCTAGGGGTGTGTTTTTGTGCTAGCAGGTAAAGGCAACCTGTAAGCTAATAGTGCCTCATTAAAAGGAGGATAGTTAGCATGCAAAATACCCTGCGTAAAGCATCATTCTAACATCAATTTAGCAGTGGCTACCAGATTAACTAACAGGTTGAAAAGATTCACAATGATAAATCTTAATGAAATTACATCAGTAAGGTCACACATGAGCAGTTACTAAATAGTTCTCTACTACGCTAAGCTCAGTTAAAATTACCCACAGCAAATGAAGTCATCCGCTGAGTCCCAAAATAGCATTACATAACATGCATTTATTGAACTTTTTAAAAAAAACTTTTCGAATGCAAGGATGACAGCAGTGTAGTGTTTCCCTAGGTTGACAGCTTTGGAGGGGGGGGGCTGTTTGTGAATAGAGCCCTCCTCAGCGCTCATCGGCAGAGGAGATACTGGTGAACTTCATCTTGTTAATTTGCATAACGCTGAAATTCAACCATGGTGTTCTGTTGGCAGATGCAGTGACTTAAAACAACAGTGAGTAAGAAAAGTATAAATAAGTATATATAATATCTTATTTATTAATTCTCTGCTCTCGACCGAAAGAGCTAACACACATCTTGACACATCTGTGTCAACAGTGGGGATCGGACAGGGATGAACACACTGCTGAAATTGCTTCTCACTCGTCATTTTCTCAGAGACACAGAGTGCTTGCTGAAGATCAGAAGACTGACGACAACAGCTCCGCCAGTGTGCGTCACATGTTGACGTTGCACCAACCAAGATTGGGCTAAACTGTATAACAGATTCAGACGTGGTCACGCTGGAGGCGTTCCCCACAGCGTCAGCAAACACAGCGTTGAGTTCCCTTGAAAGGGATCTGAGAGAGGGAACAGGAACTAACAGAACTTAAACCAAAGACAGACATTTTCAAAATAAAACAAGAATTCCACAGTACAAAGAACTCAAACACAAGACACAAAAAACACCCAAAGCTCCACAAAACATAAAACACCCTACTCAACCCAAAACCTTAACCAAACAACCCAAACAAGTCCAAACAAAATCAAGTAGCGGCACAGAGGCAAACCCAACATTTAACAAGTTTCAAAACCTAAAGAACATGGGACATCTACCAGTGGTTCCATCCGGTCCAAACAACGGTGGGTGGAGGAAGGACAGGAGGAGGGCCAAAGTCTAAGGGCAGACTAACAAAATAAAACACCTGATAACAGGGTCAGGAAGGGACAGAACGGGGGAACTCAGGCGGACGGCCCGAGTGCTGGACAGGACCGGGAAAGGGGACTTCCTGCAGCTCAGGACTTTTCTTGCAGTGGCTCTGGAGGTTCAGGGATTAGCCGCAGTGGCTCTGGAGGCTCAAAGATTAGTTGCGGCTCTAAATGCTCTGGAGGCTCTGGAGCGGGCCGTAGCTCTGGAGGTTCAGGGAGCAGCAGCAGCAGCTCTGGAGGTTGCAGCAGCGGTTCATGGGTTGGCTGCCGCTCAGGAGGTTCTGGGCTTTGCTGTGGCAGCAGCTCGGGAGGCCCGGGGGTTGGCTAAAATTTAAAATCCTCCTCCTCACCTACAAAGCCCTTAATTGTCAGGCACCATCATATCTTAAAGAGCTCACAGTACCCTATTACCCCACTAGAACACTGCACTCCCAGAATGCAGGGTTACTTGTGGATCCTAGAGTTTCCAACAGTAGAACGGGGTCCCAGTTTGGGTTTGAGAGGCAGACACCATCTCCACATTTAAGAGTAAGCTTAAGACTTTCCTCTTTGATAAAGCTTGTAGTCGAGGCTGGCTCAGGTGAGCGCTGAACCATCCATTAGTTAGTTATGTTGCTATTGCCCTAGACGTCTGGGAGACTTCCCATAATGCACTGAGCTTCTCTCACCTCCTCTCCCTCTCCATTGGTACACATCTTATCTCTCTCTCCATCTTATCCCATTAATGCAAGTTACTAACTAGACATATTCTTTATCCTGTAATTTTGTGCTTTTATTAATTATTATTATTATTATGTATAGTAATATTCATATTTTAACCAATTACCATTACTATTATTTTAAATCTGTGGAATCTGCATTGTTCTACTGTATGTTCTCTTTCTTCCTGCTCTCTCTCTCACTCTCTCTCTGTCTCTCTCTCAACCAAACCAGTCTAGGCATGTGGCCTCCTATCCAAGCCTGGTTCTGCTCAAGGTTTCTGCCTGTTAAAAGGGAGTTTGTCCTTGCCACAGTCGCCAAGTGCTTGTTCATGCTGGGAATTGTTGGGTCTCTGTAAATAATATTATAAAAGAGTACAGTCTAGACCTGCTCTATATGAAAAGTGTAGTGAGATAACTTCTGTTGTGAACTGGTGCTACATAAATAAAATAAAATTTCAAAGTGGTACATAGAGAAAACGTCCATACCATACCTCTACCATCTAACTTACATGTGACATCACCAATGCTATTGACTTACTAAGGTTTTATATCTACTAGCTCATTATGGACAGACACAGAAGTTGGGCCCTAAAAAGGAATGTCTTCCAACATTGAAATTTCAATTTCATGTATGTAAAATCATCTATGATATACAAGTATAATAAGTTCAAATTGATGAGTTGGAATTGCAGTCCTTCAAAATAGGAGCCCTGACTGATGAATAGGAGGGGTACTTCAATATCAGAGTTTTTGCAATATGATGATTGGCAGTAAATTACATACCTAAAGAAATATATCCTTACCTCACAAGTCCGATGGGCTGGTACTTGTAGAAGACACTGTAGTTTGCCCATTCCTCATACAAAAGCTGAGGAAAACAATCAACAATATTTTGTTGCATTATTTGTCCAGTTTTATCATGCGCTTAGCGTTTCTACTACCATATTTGTTTTAAATACAACAGTTGGAGTTCCCTTTCCTGTTTTCTTGACAGTGAACTGTGACTTCAGGTCTAAACTATATATATTCACCTTTGTACTGATCATCAATTGTCAAGTTTGAGAGTTACGCCAGCTTGAAAGCGGGACAGTTGTTGCATGTTAGCTAAACAATGCACATCATTTTTCCCCCACCTGTTTTGCATTAACTTCTGCTCGACTCTGCTGTGACTGGATAGTACTTGTAATTTCAGAATCAGAATCAGAAATACTTTATTTATCTCCAAGGGGAAACTCTTTGTAACAGCAGCTCACTATCACGTCAGTGCACACAAGAATGGAAGTACTAAAGACGACGAAACGGATCTACGGCAAAAGGCAGCATGCACGGTGGTGGCGTATGTGCACTAATCTATGACGCATCCTTGTGATTGGATGCTAGCTGTGAGTGCAGCTGTGTTCCTAGGATGATAAAGACTTTAGGTGCTCCCTCGACGCTGATTTATTGCATTCAATTTCTAATTGGATATTATTAGAAAATAACAAATGTTATTTTAACTGAAATGTTTTAATTAGATATAATTTTGCTTATTTTGTAATTTTATACATTTCTTTAACTCCGCTTTCTTTTAATCAATGGCATTGCATGGTTCAAGATTGAGTGTAATTTGTATTGTCTATCCTTTAAGTAACTTAATTAAAATTTTATTCTTTTCTAATTTTTAATATTTGTATATATGTTCTGTGTCTGTAGCATGAAGGGGGCAACAACTTTAATTTCATTGTGCAGCCCTGTGTTGAAGAATGAAAAAATTGTGTTCCTTGAAAGTTTCAAGGTATGAACAGACCCGTCATGCCTGTTCAAACTTGGGGGGCACGTGTCCAGGGATGGACTGCTTGGGAAGAGAGCATGCGCTAGCAGCCCTCGAGGGAGGCTAGCTGTGCGCATTGTGAGCGTCTCCCAGTGAGAAAACTCCGCTCTCGGCTGGTGCTCTTCGAAGAGGGAAGCCAGCTCTGCCCTCCATGAGATAAGGGGCTGAGGCAACCTGGCGTCTGCACTTGTGGGGATCGCAGATGGACCTAGGGGACAAGGGTGAGACAGCGTCGGCCTTTTCTCAGCCTTCGCCCACTAGCTCTTTTTCCCACTTTCGGGATCCGGAAGCCCGCGCGGAGTCTGCGGCTTCTTCTGCCCTGGATGTGGAGCCCGCTCAGAGAGACTCTAGTTCCAAGGAGCTGGATGTCCTAGGAGCAGAAGTTGGTGACGTGGGTGGCTCGTCAGCCCAGTCAGGGTTCAGGGTGCAGCTAGGCCGACATCTCACTGCTCTACAGTTTCAAAGACTGTTATGCATCATGGCAGCAGCATCCACAGTGATTCCGCTTGGGTTGCTGCACATGAGGCACCTGCAGCAGTGGCTCAGGAGCAAAGGATTTTCCCCAAGGGGCAATCCTTTTCGGCTGATAAAGCTTATGCGCAGGTGCATGCGTTCCTTGGTCAGGTGGAGAGAACAGGTGTTCCTGACCCAGGGACCGGTGTATTACCGTCGCACAATCTCGACGGACATCTCCAGCACGAGATGGGGCACACCCCTGGACGGCCGCTGAGCCCGAGGCCTGTGGTCGACACTGCATCAATTGCACATAAATTGCCTGGAGATGCAAGAGGTCTTGCTGGCCTTACGACACTTTCTCCCAGACCTCAGGGGCCACCACGTGCTTGTCCGCTCTGACAACACAGCGGTGGTCTCCTATATAAATCAAAAAGGCGGTCTGAAGTCGCGCCCTCTGCGCAGACTGGCACACCAAATCCTCTTGTGGTCCCAGGGAAATTTGCTTTCTCTAAGACCACTTTTCATACCTGGGTACCTCAGTGTGGGAGCAGACATCCTGTCGAGACACGGGCCGAGGCCCAGGGAATGGAGACTGCACCCCGAGACGGTGCAGATGATATGGAGGAGATTCAGCAGAGCACAAGTGGACCTGTTTGCGTCCCCAAGGAACGCTCACTGCCCTCTCTGGTTCTCCCTTGTGCATCCAGTGCCCCTGGGGCACATATTTCACATTGCTTAGCTTCAAGTCACCAGTCCATCAAGCTCCTGAAGTTTGCAGAAGACACCACCCTCATTGGGCTCATCTCTGATGGGGATAAGTACCCTACAGGTAGGAGATTGACCACCTGGTGACCTGGTGCAGCCAGAAGAACCTGGAGCTCAACGCTCTTAAGACAGTAGAGATGGTTATGGATTACAGGAAGAACCC
>CM022474.1:29975594-29997036 GCA_011952105.1 Coreoperca whiteheadi
AAAAAAACCCTTTTAACAGGGGAAAAAATGATAGAAGCCTCAGGAAGAGCAACAGAGGAGGGATCCCTCTCCCAGGACAGACAGACATGCAATAGATGTCGTAAGTACAGTATAGATTTAGATCTCTTGGAAAATGGGGCCATAGCGCAGGTCCCCATTTTGGAGATGCACATCGGCCGGTATTTTATGGTTCCGGAGAAGGCTTACACCCCATTTTAGATCTTCGTAAACTGACCCGGTCTCTGAGGAGACTTCGAGTCAAGATGCTGACAATCCCTATGGCTATGAGCCAAATTCAGGCCGAGGACTGGTTTGTCATGGTCCTACTTAGGATGCGTACTTCCACGTCTCCATCATACTGGAACATCCGAAGTCCCTGCGGTTCACTTTTGGGGGCAAAGCTTACCATCGGGTTGTTCTGTTCGGCCTTCCCTTTCCCTTGAAAGGGAAAGTCTCAGGTTACATATGTAACCATGGTTCCCTGAGAGGGAATGAGCCACTGTGTCTCTGTGCCATACTTCCGGCATGCCTGTGAGCGGCTTGCTTCAGTTGATCAGATCTGAAGAGAAGCCAGCTTTATTACTTCCAGTTCCTCTGGTGTGCGTCACGTGTTGACGTTGGACCAATCAGAGATTGGACTAGATTGTACATATGATTCAGATGCGGTCAGCCGACGCCGCGTCTCGTTCCCTGTCAGGGAACCATGGTTACAGAGACGTTATTTTGTCATGAGAAAAAAAAATTTTGGTTGTTTGTGTGTAGACATGGCAATGGAGGATTCTACACATGTTGAAAAAGAAACATTCATATGTTACCTTTGGATTCCAGCAGCAGGTTATCCATATGTATGGGTTACATTGCAAGACAAAAAAAACTGACATTGGCTGACACATGATTAGCGTATTCAAGGAGAATATTTAAATATGTTTGTGTTTCAAGCTTCAGTTGAAGTGGGTGAAGGAGTATTTTGTGGATCTAGTGTGTCTCACTGTGGGCTCTACAAGTGTGTAAACCTGTACAAATGCAAAACATAAAAACCAGTCTGAATACTTTTACTGTATACTGGCTTCCATAAGTTTAGAAATAACTCTCACCTTTCTGTCATTGGGCTCTGCACTCTCTTCATTAATATCTCCCTGAAAAATTAAAAAGAGACACTAAAGCTAGTTACTGTACACACTACAATTGAGATTGTAAACCAGGATGAAATCATCTGAGATGGATTAATTTTAAGAAAGGGTGGAGCTAAAGTAAACACAAGCATATATGCATGGTGGAACTAGCACCACTATAATAATCTATTAGTGCCAGGATCAGTACTACTCACATCATGAAGAGGGTAAGTTGCTGTATAGACACCACTACCTAGGAGACTGGTGATACCTGTCAAGAGAAAAAAAAACAAAAAAACAAAAACAAAAAAAAACACGCAGGTGTTAATGTGGGTTCTACATCTTTATATCTCAGTGATTGCGACCCCAGTAGACTCATTGAGGCCTATAGGTCTCTGAATTGTATTACTTATAAGTAGGCTGTGTGGTGTTCAGTTTTGTCAACAGTACATCTACCCCACTGAATGATAAACCATGCCCATTCATTTCTCCTTTTGTATAATCCTGACAGCAGTCATGTTAGCCATGCTGTGTTGAATTGTGCTTAAAATAGCCACTATGGTACACACAGTCACCTCCTTGCTTGTACTCAAAAGCACAGCAGTTCATTATAGAGCCTGTTGGAAAACTTGGAGTGGGCTCGTGGAGAGTTTGAGCTGGCTCAATCCAGAAATCTATGAGCCAGCATCCCTCCTCTATTGGAAGCCCCGACTTAGCAGTGGTCATATTGGTGGGTGGCTCTGGCGCCGCTGCTGCCACCTTCTTTTGCGGCTTGGGCTTTGGCATAGGCAGGAGAGAACAGGGAGTCCCACTGGAGGGATCCATGAAGGAAAATGGCTGTGGGTGAACTGACCCGGCAGCCTGTTTTTCTGAGGGGACCAGACGAGGAGGACACGTTATCTGTGGAACCTTTTCAACTTCAAAATGGTAAATGGACTGTACTTGTATAGCGCTTTTCTAGTCTTTCTGACTACTCAAAGCGCTTTTACACTACATCACATTCACCCCATTCACACACATTCACACGCTGATGGCAGGAGCTGACTGCCCATCAGTACAACTTAAACTAATCATTCACACTCACTCAGACACCGAAGGCGCAGCTTCGGGAGCAGTTCAGGGTTCAGTATCTTGCTCAAGGATACTTCGACACATGGCCGGGGGAAGCCGGGATCGAACCGCCAACCTTCCGATTGGTGGACGACCGCTCTGCCACCAAGCCACAGCCGCCCGTTAAAATGCAACCCATTTAGGAACAGAACCAGATTAATTGACTTGACTAGGGAAAAGGAGCAGGCAGGTTCACTATAATGAATCTGGTCCTCGTCCAGACCCATCAGAAAATATGCATCTGGCCAGTTCAACAACAATTCCTCCACATACCTCTCCAGCGGACGACCGTCCTGCTGCAATCCCCACAGATAATCCTCTCCCAAAACATCTCTCTCTGGGAGCACTTGAGAGATCACATTCAAATAAATTCCCATCTGCATAGAAGTCCTTGCGGTCTTTGGGTCCGTTCTTCTGTTACCGTTGGTGTAGTGCAGTAAGGAGAAGTCAGATTCGGATTTCCGACCATAGACGAGTTTATTCAATGAAGAGAAACACGAACCAAATGCCATACCAACACAACCTACTAACAACCTAAGAACGGACCAGGAGTGCAGGGAGTTGAGTCCAATATAAAGGGAGTGCTAATGATGATGACCAGGTCCAGGGAAACCGGGGAGAACGGGAGAGATAATCACCAAGTGAGTTCAGGTGTGGGACTGGGAGGATCAAGGGAGACATGAAAGGCGTGGACTGTGACACTTACATTGTTTTTAATTCAAGTATTAATATCTTTGTCTTTTCTAAAATTGTATCTATTTTTTTCTCCTGGGAGAAATTGGCTCTTTTTCTATTCAAGCAAATTGAACTTAGTTTTTTTTATTGAATAGCTTCCTGCCTTTTTTCCATGTGTTCTTATGTTCTTCTTGTTTTTGTATGAGTTTCATGAATGGATCAACCTGTAACTGCCAGGAACAGAATAGTGACATAGTAACAGTGGACTTCCTTATGGACACACACGTTATACAGTTATGTTTTACAACCTAGATTTTGTCATTATAAAATTGTATATACTATGATCTTCTGTTGTAAATCTATTCTTTACACATTTATTGAATGTCTGTCCGTCCTGGCAGAGGTTTTTTTTGGGTAGATTTTCCTTTTTTCGAATCGAAGGACAGAGGGTGCTGAATGTTATACAGCTTGTGAAGCCCTTGAGGCAAATTGTGATTTGTGATATTGGGCTATATAAATAAAATTAAATTGAAAAGACGGCAACAGGGGAAGTTAGGGTTAGCAACCCGACCTGTTTGCAAGAACCCGTGTGGCTTGAAAATCCACCAGGCCAAGAGTCCCCCCACAGTGCCTGGAACCTCCAAGTCTCCAAGCCTCAATCCCACACAGAACATCAGAACACTGTCAGGTAAAATTCAATTCAATTCGATTACATTTTATTGATATAGCCTAAATGCATAAATCACAATTTTGCCCCAAAAGGCTATCCAATCTGTAACATACAACACCCTCTGTCCTTAGACCCTTGAAAAACTACCCAAAACAAAAACCTTTTAAGGGGAAAAAAATTATAGAAATCTTAGGAAGAGCAACGGAGGAGGGATCCCTCTCTCAGGATAGACAGACATGCAATAGATGTCATATGTACAGAATAGATTCATAGCAGAAAATCATAGTACATACAATTATGATGAAAAAGGCAAAATTGTGGTATATATAGTTATGATGAAAAGTGTAAGATACAAAACATAAGGGAAGAGGATGGGTCCAGACGGACAACCAAGCAGCTCCAGATGGAGCACAATGAGCAGGACCAGAACCACTCCACCCCCTCCACCATAGACATAGCAGCACTCCCCCAGTAGGTCGCCACAGTCACAGATCCAGACTCCACATCTCCAGAGGCACAAAAACCTGCTGAAAGTGACGGTAAGAGAGAAGATGGCCCCAAGCCAGCAAGGAAAAGAATTGGCTCCAGTTGGTGAAGACGCTGACTCCATCTTGGAGGCAACTGCCAAGGGTGATGCTGATATACACCTAAAAATGATGACCACCATCATTTTCACCATAGCAACTGAGAGATCAGGACTGGAGGAGAAACAAAATCCATCAGCTCATTCAGGAGCTGAAGAGTTTGAGATAGTAGTTCAAGGAGAAGGAGGAGAGAGGAGCTCTCTCAGAGCTGTGCAGCATCTTCCACAAGAAGCTCATGACCTTGAGGTGGGCTGAGTTACATCAGCAGCGGAGGAGGGAGAGGGCAAGGAAGCAGGCTTCCCTTTTAGCTAACCAATTTGGGTTTACAAAACAGCTCCAAGGCCAGAAGCGCAGTGGCCAGCTTAACTGATCTAAAGGCAAGATCAAGCATCACCTCAGCGACATCTTCAGTGATGCAGAGTAGGAGCCTAGCTGAAAGGAGATCCAAAAGGTACGAGATCAAGCTCAGCTCCAGGACCTGCCCGAAGCTACTCCACAGGCTCTGGAGGATCATAAAAGTAATCTGGAGGAGGGGCAAGGTAGCTCATCAATGTAGGTGTGCAGAAGAGGTGTGGATACCGAAGGAGGAAGAGGCAAAAAACATCGACCAGTGAGATCGACGATGTTGTGTTGAAGGAAAGATTCTCTTCAACGTTGTTACCATTCGCCTGACCGACTACCTGCTGAAGAATTTGTACATTGACACCTCAGTCCAGAAAGGAGGGCTCTCAAAAGGTACAAAAGTGTCTGGAGCACACAGGCATGGTCACTTAGCTGATCAGGGAAGGTTGGGAGAACAAAAGAGGACTGGTTGCGCTGTGGCTGGACCTCGCTAACGCCTATGGTTCCATACCCCACAAGCTGGTGGAGGTGGCATTAAACCTCCATTACATCCTAGGTAAATTCATTGCTTTTTTTAAACCCGCCATCCGATAAAAATCGATACCCTCAGAAACCTTGCACACTGAGTCTGATGTGTTGTATTTTAAAAAATTCACATATAAGACAAAATGGAATTGTAAAGCGGTGAGGATGATTTTGTGGGCACCTCTGTCTGCAGCTCCTGCAAGTCCTGACACGGCTGTCGCTCTGTCCCTTACTCCTTCTCTTCTTTCTCATTTTCTCTTGCTTCTCTCCACTGGAGGTATGACTGTAGGCTGTTACCACTCTCTGCCTGCGTCTTGCATTTGGCACCGCAGCTACTTGAAGGGGCTGAGCTGCCCCTCCGTCTCCACACTGTCACTCTCCCTCTCTGTCTGTGTGCCGTCCTCATATTCCATTTCACCCACTTCCTTGTCATCATCATCATCCACCTGAATATTATTATCTGACCTGCTGAAAGCAGGCAATCTGAGATATGAAATGATACTGTGCTTTAAACAGAACGCAATAAATCGAACTTGTTCCGAAGAATTGATGGACGAAAGTTTCAGAGTTGCTGTGTAAATGTGATTGACACAATGTGAGGTTGTATGTACTTTAAAATGAGCATGGAGGAGAAATACAGACTTGTGTGCAATATACAAACATGGTCTGTAAAGGACCTGTAATCTGAGAGACTCTTACAGATCAAAGGTATTTGACTGCACTTTGAGGGACACAGCATCCATAAGAGCGATCAACCAAGAAGTGGAAGCCTAGTTTATTGTGGTGGACAAGTCAAGCCTACCAGTAAGTTTGAGGCCTGGATTTACCAGCATGGCATCCTCCAAAGGAATTTCTGGCTCCACACTGGAGAGCTTTGAGAGGAATATCAGCAGGTTACTCCAAAGGTGGCTGGGACTGCCTCGGAACCTTAGCAGCATCAACCTCTATAGGGGTAAAAACAAGCTAAAGCTCCCCATCAGCAATCTGCATGAAGAATTTATGGTGACCCGCATGAGGGAGGTGCTGTAATACCGAACAGGAAAAGGCCATGGAGGCTGCTAAGTCTCAGCTAAAGAACCAGAATGCTGGTGGGCACAGAGACTCTCAGAAGGCCTGGCCTGGGTACCAAGGCACAGGAAAAGGACAGGAGGGTGATGATCCAGGGGAAGGTGTGAGCATCAGTCAAGGATGAGCAAGCTATCAGAATGGTTGGACTGCAACAACAGAGAGTGTGGACAAGAGGGGAGCAAGCAGTCACGTGGACTGATCTGTGGAAAGCTAAGCCCCATAAACTCAGACTCTTGATCCAGGCTGCATAATCAGCATTCCCACTAATGAATAAACCAGCACCAGTTTGATTGATTTTCTGTGCTAGTCACATTTTGTCCATAATGAACACCATCATCAAGCATAAGGGTGTCCTGGTGCCACGTGCACTGATGGACACCCTAGGCCGGAGGTCGATAAAAGACTTTTTGGTTGTTTCATCAACCTCAAGGTAAAGAGAGGGGCGGAGCTGGCGGGGGAGGAAGTTGGACGGACCTGGCAGACCCAAATGTACTGTGAGGGTCTGCTGGGAACATTTGGCAGAGTCTCCGGTCAGAGAGATCTTCAACTCCCACTTCTGGCAGGGCTTCAACCAGATCCCGAGGGAGGCTGGAGACATTGAGTCCAAGTGGACCATGTTCAACACCTCCATTGTCGATGTGTCCGCTCGGACCTGTGACTGTAAGGTCTCCGGTGCCTGTCGTGGCAGTAACCCCCGAACCCGGTGGTTGACTCCGTAAGTGATGCCGTCAAGCTGAAGAAGGAGTCCTATCAAGCCTGGTTGGCTCAAGGGACTCCGGAGCCAGCTGGTAGGTACCAGAAGGGCCAAGTGAGCTTCAGCCCGGGTGGTTGAAGAGGCAAAAACCCGGGTCTGGGAGGAGTTTGGTGAGGCCATGGAGAAGGACTATCGGTCAGCCTCGTAGAATTTCTGGCAAACCGTCCGGCGTCTCAGGAGGGGGAAGCAGTGCCCTGCATACACTGTTTACAGTGGGGGTGGGAATCTGATAACTTTGACTGGGGACATCCTCGGAAGGTGGAAGGAGTACTTCGAGGATCTCCTCAACCTCACCGACACGTCTAGTTGAGAAGCTCCTCTGTGGCAAGGCACCAGGGGTGGATGAGAGCTGCCCTGACTAGCTCAAGTCTCTGGATGTTGTGGGGCTGTCTTGGTTGACACGCCTCTGCAACATTGCGTGGTGGCTGGGGACAGTGCCTCTGGACTGGCAGACTGGGGTAGTGGTCCCCGTATTAAAGTAGGGGGACCAGAGGGTGTGTTCAACTACAGGGGGATCACGCCTCCCCAGAAAGGTCTATGCCAGGGTACTGGAGAGGAGAATTTGCCCAATAGTCAAACCTCGGATTCAGGAGGAACAATGCAGTTTTCGTCCCGTCGTAGAACACTGGACCATCTCTATACCCTCTCCAGATTGTTGGAGGGTTAATGGGAGTTTGCCAACTAGTCCACATGTGCTTTGTGAATCTGGAGAAGGCATTCGACTGTGTTCTCTCGCGGCGACCTGAGGGGGGGTGCTCTGGGAGTACGCGGTCCGGGGCCCTTTGTTAAGGGCTGTCTGGTCCTTATAGTGCTGGAGCAGGAGATTGGTTCGCATTGCCGGCAGTAAGTCAGACTTGTTTCCGGTGCATGTTGGACTCCGGCAGGGCTGCCCTTTGTCACCGGTCCTGTTCATTATTCATATGGACAGGATTTCTAGGTACAGCCAGGGGCTGGAGGGAGTCCGGTTTGGGGACCACAGGATTTTTTCTCTGCTTTTTGCATAATATGCTGTCCTGTTGGCTTCATCAAACCACGACCTTCAGCGTCCACTGGGACAGTTGCAGCCGAGTGTGAAGCAGCTGGGATGAAAATCAGCACCTCCAAGTCCGAGACCATGGTTCTCAGCCGGAAAAGGGTGGCTTGTCCCCATCAGGTTGGTGTAGAGCTCCTGCCTCAAGTAGAGGAGTTTAAGTATCTTGGGGTCTTGTTCACGAGTGAGGGAAGGATGGAACAGGAGATCGACAGGCGGATCGGTGTATCTTCAGCATTGATGCGGTCGATATACTGGTCTGTTGTGGTAAAGAAAGAGTTGAGCTGCAAGGCTCTATTTACCGATCGATCTTCATTCCTAATCTCACCTATGGTCATGAGCTTTGGGTCATGGCCGAAAGGACAAGATCCCGGATACAGGTGGCCAAAATGAATTTTCTCCATAGGTTGGCTGGGTGCTACCTTAGAGATAGGGTGAGGAGCTCGGGCCCTCGGGAGGAGCTCAGAGTAGAGCCGCTGCTCCTCCAAATCGAGAGGAGTCAGCTGAGGTGGCTTGGACATCTCTGCTTAGACTGCTGCCCCCGCAACCCGGCCCCAGATAAGCAGAAAATGGATGGATGGATGATTAAACTTAAGGACAGAACCATATGAATGGGTGCAATAGGACATGATCGTGGCTATTACAAAATCTTTATGAACTTAAGAAGCTCCACAAAAGACTGCTTCTCATCATGAAAGCAGCTGTTAAAGCCAGCCTTCTCACAACACAAAACAATCAGAAACCTTCTGACAGGCTAGAGTGTGGCAGGGTGCACAAACACAATAGTTAACTGTTAATTGAAACTTGATCCAAAAGACTTACTGAATACTGACCTTACTCACTATGACCCAGTATTGAGCAGTGTGACAGAGCGCTGTCAGAGAATCCTATTCCCTTATATCAACAATGACATTTTTGGTTTTTGTGTTAATCTGTAAAGAAAATATATGCATTATCATTTCCATGAATCGAAAAGTACTTATTCAGTAAGAAATGTATATAGAAGCCAAGAGAGGCATGTGAGAAAATACATTCTGGTGATCCATTGTTTTAAATTGTTTTATCTCCTGTTTATGACTTAAGAACAGATCAAAACAGGTTTTTGCCAGGATAATCTTTCTTTGCCAATAGTGCCACCATGTGCCCAGTTATAAAGCTATTATTCTATAAATTTACAGGTAGAAACTTTGTTCTAATTCTCACATGCTGAGAATATTTGGGATAGTGTTTTGTACATTCAGGTTTTAGATATTGTGTTGGACATTTTGAATTTTGTATAATTTTGTTATGAGTGAGTATAAATATCCTTAATACTAGACATGCTTGGGAAATCATATTTAGCACATGGTCCTTGGGCATGTACGTTGCTTGTCACAATTTTGCGACTTTGGTGCTTACAATAATTGTAAAGTTATTTATATCATTTATCTTTTACACAGAAATACATCTGCAGAGAGATTGTTTAAGTGGGAAATGGCCACCAGATAGCCAAAAAATTGCCCTTTTGGGCCAAAAAGGAAGCAAATTAGAGAAGAAGATAAAGTGGCTGTTGTTGTACCACACGAGGCAAAAATCAAAGCTGTGGGTGTTCCCATGCTCTACAGGAATGCCCTGTCGTGGCTACAATCAGATTCAACTGGCCTGAGGTGAACTCTTCTGGGATACAGGTGGGTTAATTATCATGGAACATGGCAGTAAAGTTTTACATTGTAATAAACTAGATATATCTAGAGAGCTGTGCATGCATCCCGTTTACTTAATTTGGTTTGTGTGGTCATTGTTAAACACACAGGAGCAGAACTCCTTAATAGAGAGAGCTGTTTGCAGCTTTGTGGACATCTTGTGAAATGCATAGCCAAAAATGCAAGTTTTAAGTGTGTCACAACCTCACCAGCAGTCAGCCATAACAGCAACCCGAGGAGAAATGCAAAGGTATGATATGTGATGTCAAGTCCCGGCTCGAAGGCTTGGCAAGAATCACAGGATGGAATGGTTACAAATAACATGATGTTTTATTACACAATGTGCTCAAAAGACATCAAGAATAAGACAACATAACGATAACCAAAAAGTGAACAAACAAACAACAGCTCTGGGGAGCTGAGTGGTGGCAGACGGCAGCGCCCTGCAAGGGCTCTGCTTTTAACCGGAACAAGCCATGCCCCGCACAATCCTTCACAGGTGCGCTCCACCTAAGAAAGGACAGGGAGAGAAGAGAAGAGGAGGAGCAAAGAAATAGAAAGGAGGAGGCGACCCAAAGAAAAGGCATAGCCTACACAGAGAGAGACGAACCCGTCTGCTTTTGGGTTGTCACAGTCTCAGACAGGCATAAATGTAATTACTATAGTATTGTATGTATTTGTTTCTCATTATTGTTACTCAATATAACTTTAAACAGGTACAAGGCAGAAAGACAAACCAAGAATACTGAGGTGCCAACTCCAGAGAATCGTATACAAATGACAGAATGGGGGTCACACACTCCAGCTCTGATTCAAAGTCATCATGCTGATCGGAGCGTGAGTGTGTGACCTATTATGTAATTTGTTTGAAATCAATATAACTTTATTGCTACCCAAGTAATCTTTATGCCTCAGCCTCCAACCACCAGACCGCCTTGATGCTTGAAGCTTTAAACCCATTAGGTCTAGTGTCCATAAGGCCTAGCAACCCCAGTCACCAGTGTTTGTTGCTCCTATCCTGGATTAGGAAGCTTTCTCTGGCCGCGAAGTGCAGTGAGTTGAACTCTGCTGATTGGAAGGCGTACCAAGGGTGCAATACTTTGAATACATTACGTGGGGAAACTTTTACGTGTTGTGCGGCTAGCTTGATGAATTTTTTCTCTGAGGTAAAAACAGCACTAATTAACTAACGTTAGATGAAGGCAGTTCACAAACAGTGCTACACTGTGTAGGTGCAATCGCTTAAATTTGGCAATCGAGATTAGCAAAGATAATCATAAATAATAACTTTAATTTACAGTCCTTGGGACGTCTTCGTAATGAAGAGATATGATAGCCAATTAATACATTGAGTCTCATAAAATACACTAAACTATCAATTTGTAACTCAGATTCCAAACCACTTTCAACCATTTTCATTCAAAACTGTTATTTTTGCTTAACAACCTGTCCAGGGACTACAGGTGGAAATTAGTATGTTTTGCTATAACCTGGCACCATGCATTTTTCCTTTTATCTAAGGTCAATGTGATGTTATGCACTGTTCCTGAGTAAATAAAACCATACCATACCATTAATAGTTAAATTAATAACTATAACCCAAATTACCATAAATAGCTAGTAGGTTGAAGAGGTTGGCAAATGATTCACTCTTTTGCAACATTAAAGAGCCCAGCATAATTAGAAACAAGCATTTATTAAAAAATACTAAAAGAAAAAACACACAATAGGAAGACTAATTCTAAGTACACTACAACAAAGGGGTGTGTGTGGTGGTGGTGGTGGTGGGGGGGGGGTGCACAGGTCAGGGAGGGCACCAAAAGGAATGTGTGTGTTTCTTTGTTCAGCCTCTGTATGTTTAGCGTGCACTAGCATCAACACATGTGGTGAAGAAACGTGACCTGGAGCTTTAAAGTTATTCTGCCGTGTGTAGTTGTGTTTCATTCAATAGAGAGGTTTATATTTTTTATCTACGATAACAGTGACAGGTTAAAAGGAGTTAGTACTAGTCCGTGGGGGAAGAAGGAAGTCACTTTGGGATTGCTGCACCGTTAGCTGGTGGTCTGCCAGGCGTGTACAGGCCAGGCAAGGAAGAACTGTGGTTCCATTGAATAAGGCGTATTTTGCTGTGCAGTCCATTGTACAGATGTCGAAGCCTGTTGCTCGTCGTCCTTACAGTTAGCTTGGCATTAACTTGCTATGTTTCTTCTTAAAGTTAGTAAGCTGGTAGCTAAACTTTGTTGCAGGAATCTTACAGTGGACCTTGCGTTGATGCTGTAAGATCAGAGATTGGTTCTGAAGGAAGGCTGGCTTCTGTGTTGTGGCCTAACCCCCTTTTGTCCTTCTTTGGCAGGTCTTCTTTTGGTAGGCCTCTGAGGTCTGAGCATTGAGCTTAGAAAAGAGAATGAGAGATGCTCATTGCTGGCTCTTTTTGTTGACCTAGTGAATTCCGGGTCACTGAGGTCAGACTGGCCAAGGATACTGCATTCAGTGCTCTCACGAATGTGGGACAAAAGAGAATGCAGTCTCCTAACAAATTTGAATTAAAAATCACACAAATGAATGACTTAATCTGTGGAGTCCTAAGACCACGCAGTATTAAAGTGTGAATGATACTAAAATTCTAAATTTTTTGTGAGATTATGATTTGTGTGAAAATCTGCATTTCATGTATTCAGGTTTGTGGGCTCACCTGACTGTCCACTGACTGAGCAAGCAGTCATCAACCATTTCCTGTGTCATGGCAAAACATTGACATTCCCGTTCAACAAAAAATCAGCGTGGTATACATCAAATTATAAAATATGTAATTTCCTCTTTCCAGTAGGTGGCGCTATGAATGAGTGAATTTTGGCATGTAGATGTCTTCAGGGCGAGAGTCTCACAAAGCATGTGAAGTTTGGGGTAGACATGACAATGTACAGTGAAGTTATAACAACTTCCTTTTTCAGGGCGAAACATCACAATTTGATGACACACCATAGACACGCCCTTCTACGAAAACTCAAGATTTGGATAACTTTCAATCACAAAGGTCTTCAGATTGCTCTGCCAAATTTTGCAGTTGATCCGATTAAAGTACAGAGACAGGAAATGGTGAAAAAGTGCCTTAAACTGCACATTCACTTCAAAATTGCTGACATCCTGATGGCTTTAGGGTATGGCTCCCAAGAGGCCTTTTTGTGTCTTGGTGTGATACATGTCCCACAAAAATGTTGTGCATGTAGGTGAAACGTAGGCTGGCAGCTACTTTTTAAAATTGTTGTAGGGGGCGCTATGGAGCAATTTGCTACACCCATGTGTAACACCCACATAATATGGAAATTTACGCCAATTCTTACAAGTGTGCAAAATTTGATGAGTTTGATCACTTTTAGGCCCTCAAACTTTGATTTATTTCTATAAATAATAATAATAATAAAAGCTGCAAGCATTGTTGAGCAGGCCCTTGCACCTGACTGCACGTCGGGGTGCAATGCAATCTCGGCGTCACTGCCAGAGGTCCCACAATGCCGCACTGGATTTTCACGTGTTCTGGACGTAAATGTCACTCTCTGTGGTGCATGAGAACACCCACTAATTTTACATTGTGTTTCAGTGTATGAGGTGTACATCACATCCTGGAATTTTCATGTAAATCACATGATGATTGTTACGCAAGGCTTACTTCCTGTTGCCAGTAGGTGGTGCAATGACTATAACTCCTAATTTGCATGTAGATGTCCTCAGGCTGGGACTCTTATCAAAGATGCGACATTTGGGGCAGTTCGGACAATGTATACTTAAGTTACAAAAACAACCTCTTTAATGTTGAATAAAATACATCATCATGGCAACAGTGTTTGTTGAAAACTCAATCTTTACTATTGAGCATCATCAGGGTTTAAAAATCTGAGGTGAGTCTGGTTAATCTGATAGGAGTGTTTTTTACAGGTATAGGGACAGTAACTTTCTTTTGCCCGTAGGTGGCTCAATGACTATAGCTCCCAATTAGCATGGAAATGTCCTTAGGCCAGGACTCTTCTTAAACTTTATAGTTTGGTGCTGGTAGTAGTAAAATAACTAAAGAAATGGAAAAAATACTGCACTTTAACAGCACCACAGAGAAAGATGTAATGCTAATACCAACTTCAAGGTGGTGGTCAAAGGCAACATGGCTTTCTCTATGGTGTTATTTTTTCTCCCTTTCTTTAGTTATTTTGCCACTCCCAGCACCAAACTAGAACATTGGTGTGTGTTTTTTGACAAGACCATTCAAACATGAATGAAGATGAAATTGTTAAATGTCTTAGTCCTATTAACTCCTTTCACCTCTTTGAGGGTGCAGAAGGCCTGGAGCCATGCATTGGTATCTGCACTAGGAAGAGAAATTACAGAGCAGAAATTAACGGCAGCTTTGGATCCTGCTTTAACAAAGCTGCTTCTACCTATTAATGACAAAATGCCTGCCTGAAATTCATTTGGAATATAAGACAGCATATAATTAAAACAGAAAGCCTTTAGCCTTGGCACAATTTCAGCAGAGAAATCTGCCTCATATGCCACACTGATAAAGACTTGCTGCACATCGCGCATGTAATCTCCTCAGAGTCCCTTTACAAGCATGCAGCAAAAAGCCCCCTTCATCCAATATATTGACCCGCTTTTTGTTTTCTATCATACCCTGTGGATGTTTGTGATTATGTAAGATGCACACAAATGCACCAGGGTTCAACAGAATCCAGTTGACTTGGACTGCAGTAAATGTGCTCAGTGTAAAAATGCCCTTTTCTTTTATTTCGACCTGGAGTCTAATAAAAATTTGACATAAAAAATGGGAGCTTATTTTGGTTATAGAACCTCACTTGTTGTAGATTAGTAATGTTAATGTTAGCCCTTTCCTTTCCTCATTTCTGTTTGCTGCTGCATCCTTTACGTCTGTGGCTGCTCTCGATTTCTCCAACTACGGGCTAGGCCACGGATCAAACAATCAAATACGGATCAAATACGCGCTGCGTTAATCACGTGTTAATAAAATTTGTGCTATTAAAATGAATTTGCGTTATCAAATCAACAGGTTTTTCTCAGGTTCCAAAATACAATGCAACCTCTAATTCTGTCATGTGTGCATTTAAGAATAGGCTAAAGACTTTTCTCTTTGATAAAGCTTAAAGTTAGGGCTGGCTCAGGTGAACCTGAACAATCCCTTAGTTATGCTGCTACAGGCCTAGACTGCTGGAGGACTTCACATGATGCACCTCTCTCCTCCTCTCCCTCTCCATCTGTATGCATTCTCATCCCATAAATGCATGTTACTAACTTGACGTCTTCTCTCTCCCGTAGTTTTGTGCTTTCTTGCTCCTCTCTTCTTTCTTAGTGTCACTTTCAGCAGGTATTTCAGCGTTCGGAGATGTATCTGGATCTGTGACTATGGCGACGTGCTGGGGCAGTGCTGCTGTGTCTATGGTGCAGGGGACAAGTGGCTGTTTTGTCTCCACCAGGAGCTGCTTGGTTGTCCTTTTGGACTCATCCTGTTTTACATCCCACACTTTCATCATAATTAAATATATACTACAATTTTGCCATTGTCATCATAATTGTATGTGCTATGATTTTCTGCTATGAATCTATTCTGTGCTTGAAATTAAATTGAATGAAAATAGTCTATCAAATGTCTCTTTGAGGTAAGGCAACTTATTACTTATCTTTTGAAAATAAACGTAAAGAACTCTCACTTAGGTACGTGGCGTTTCCCCCATCCCAGACACAAACAGGTGCTGCACTTGAGGAGTGTGGTTTGTAAGCCTGCAGCAATGCAGACTCTGTGTTGGAGGGCTTTATAACCCACTCTCACTTAAGACTTATTGGTTTGGAACGACACATAATGTGACGGACCCTCCACATGAATGCGCAAACAGAGTGAGAGTAGAGGCGGGATTGGAATTGGGCCAAAATTTCCTCGCTGTACTTTGTTTTTTATTGTTGTTTACAATTCCTCTTTCTACCGGCAATTGAAGCAGAAGTAATAACAATTTAATAACACATAGCTTTCAAATGCAACCAGGTTAATGGCTACATAAGGTGAATATCTGTCACGACTGAGCTGTTTTTCCATTCAAGTATCACTTGGCCATGTTTTATGAATCAAGTAAAATTTCATGATGGAATGAAATTATTTCTGTGTTGGTTTCAAAATGGATGCAGATACCTGAGACCTGGATTATGATTAGGAAGAACTGTACGAGTTGTCTGGTTTTTAAATCTTGAAACCCATTTGTAAAAGTTAATATCATTTTGTGCAATGCTGTTTTCTCAAGAAGTGAGAGAAAGGTAGATCCAAACATACCCATGCTGTACTTGGCCTTGCATTTGGTTCTTTTTAGTATTTCATAAACCTAGGAGGGAATGAAAAACAGAAGAACTTAATTTAATTCACCATGCTGCTGAAGTACATTTTCATAGAAAATATCCAATTGCATTTAATAATCAACACTACAATAAAACAATCACAAAGCTCTGATCTGCAATAGTGTATGTGACGTGGGTGTGTGAAAAGGAATAAATCAATCCGACACGTCTTGGGATTTACTCACAACTTTTAGTCATGTCCAACAACAGCTCAGTCACAACAACATTCCCGCTTGAGCCTTCTCCCTCTTCCCTTCTCCTTCTTCTTCCCTCTCTTTTCCAACCCATCAACTAACAGCTGCTTAAACAGTCTAATTGCAATACCTGATACCAGAACATCAACTTAACATTGCTGTAAATATGCGTAAACAAGATAACAGCAATTCAATAAAAATATACTAAACGTATGTTTGCAAACCTGTGTTTACACAATTGTGTTAACCTCCCACATTTTCACTCTTACAATAGCAATAATGACCTCAACCAAATTCCTGGTTGTTTCTGTTCAAATTGGTAAATGGTCTCAGTGCTATGACATTACAAACACATGTTGAGACAAAATGGACAACTATCCGAATGCAATCAAGTATAAATTGATATGTTGGTGGATACATCACAGACAAACTTCAGTGGACTTACTATTGAACTCCTGGTTTTGCTGTCAAAGAAGTAATCTTTGTCTGAAACGTCAAACCTGTTAATACACAAACACAAAAGCACACACACTTGTTACTGTCTGTTAAAGTTAAGACCCTTTACTGTAGTACAGTCTACAGTAACAACATGTTTTAGAAGAAGTTAAAATAGTGTCTCAATTATGGGTTTTCTATGTCATATTTTTTGTTTTGTTATTTTTTTTCACTACTCAGCCTAGGTTTTTGGAATGATCAAGATAAGGTTGTTTAAGAGTCATTAATATCTTGAAATACTTAAACAGTTCAGTGTGTAAGATTTAGGAGGCTCTATTTACAGAATATGATAATAATATTCAGAAGTTTTCATTAGTGTATAATCACTTGTAAATAAGAATTGTTGCATTTTCATTACCTTTAGAATAAGCCTTTCATACCTAAATTAGGAGCGGTTCCCCTTCCACAGAGTCTGCCATGTGGAACCGCCATGTTTCTATTACAAACGCTGGCTCTAGATAGGGCCTTTCATGTTGTTCACAAGTTCCACTGCCACTGTAGTACACGCATGGAAGGTGAGGGTGAGGCGAGCAGTATTCAGTTGGTGGCAATCTGCAATTTTACTGCTAGATTCCACTAAAACCTACATACTGCTCCTTTAAAAGTGGACAATTACTGCTATAGTAATTGAAATTTTGAATATTATTAAACATAATCAGCAGACAATATAATGTAGATTGTACACCAAATTTAGGCCAGATGTCTCAAACGTATTCACATTCATTACTCAGTTAGAAGTTTAGATACTAGGGTTTAAAAAGACTTCTGTAAAAGTTGAAGTATCAACTCAAGCTTTTTACTCAAGTGTGTAAAAAGTGTTACTCAAGTGTAAAAGTACTCGTTTCAAAACTACTTAAAGTATAAAAGTAAAAGTAATTTTAGGAAAAAAATACCATTAAGAACAAAAGATTAGGCCTATGTGTACTACCTCCTCAAAAAAACATTTTTCTAAAGGCCATAATGACTATAATGTTATATTAAAATGTTAATGTTGAAGCATTTGGGATGCACTAGGCTACCTGTTTCAGTTGCATATATGCCCATTGAAAATGAATGCATTTTAGTACAATGTAAATACATTAAAGAACTACTAGAAGAACTATACATCAAGTACTTCGTTACTTGACACCTCTGCTCAGCACTTCCTTCATCTTTAAATTTTGTCTTTATGAATTCAGTTTATTGGACATTTTCACAGCATTAATTCCATCAGTACAATAATATAGTAATAGTCACCTCTCTACTGCTCAGTTTCAGTTTTTATCATCATTAGTTTTTTCATTCACTAATTATTTCCAGATGCTTCAAGTCAGCAATTTTTGGAACACTGTGAAAACCAAGTGAACCAATGAAACTCAACATTTCCTCCCATGTTTCACTTGTTGGTTTTGTCTCCCTGTCCTCTCCCTGCAGATTTATGCCTGCCTTCAGTTACCTGGTTACTGCCTGCCTCCAGTTACCAGGTTATAGCCTGCCTTAGTTAGGAAATAAATCATCCTCTGTCAAGCTATCTGTATTTGGATTATTTCCCTGTTGCCTGTTTGCCATCACTCCTGATTGAACGAACTGACACAAGAGCAGGATGGAATGACTGAGGGACCACGGGCCAAGCCACTACAGTGGGTACCTTGGTACATACCCTGGCCTTGGATGCAGGATGGCCTGCACTGCTTCTGGAGCCAACTCCAGGTAAGCAGGGGTCACCGACAAGGCCTTCAGATCTCCCACTGTCCTGAGAGACATTATGGGCAGTAAAATGCCAATTTTAAGGCCAGGCACTTGTCCGATGCACCATGCAGGGGCTCGAAGGGCACCATGGATGAACCATCTAGCACTATGGTTAGGTCCCAAGTGAGAATCCTAACCCAAGCCGGAGGCCTCATCCTCAAGATACCACGGAGGAAACTCGTGATAAAAAGATGCTATTCCTGCGAGCTGCCATCCAGAGCACTGTGGAAGGCTTCACTCGCCTCCACGTACACCTTAAGTGTAGTGGGGGAAAGCACGGCCGAAAACAGCCTTGGAAGAAATCTAGAACTGAAGCGTCAGGGCAGCTTACTGGATCCTGTTGGTGCTCTTGGCACTATAAAGTGAAAACATTTCCACTTGAAATAATACAGTTTCCTCATGGAGGCAGCTCTAGAGATGTGATCCCCCTCAGGGGCCACACCCAGAGCTTCCACATCCCCGGCCAGGGGTGCAATATCTCGCCGTTGGCCCTGAACAGCAGATCCTTCCAAAGGAAGACCGTCCAGGAGGACCGTCAGGACATAAAACTATATATGGGCAGACAAGAACGGGGTCCGTGTGCAGAAGCTGGGCTCCTGAGAGAGTAATATAAAATCCCAATTGTCACTTTTAATCGAAGTTTGATGGATTAGATTATTAGACATATCAAACCCCACCCCTTTTATTCTCACTCCCACAGAAAATAAATAAAAATAAAATGAATTAATTAATTTAATGAATTAAATAATTGAAAGTTAAAACATTAAAAAAAAATTCTAAATATTTTTTTAATTGTTGGACCACTGACAGAACAGTAGGAGGGGTTTTTATTGATGGAATTTATTAAACAATGTCCCAAACAGTGAGTTAAGCAGAATTTTCAGTAGATAAAAAGAAAATGTTGAATGAATGAAATGACAGCAAACTCATGAAACAGCAATTTCATAAAACAACTTTTGTTAAAACTGTTAAACAGAGTCTCTCTATCCCGGTCTCTCCTCTACTGCAATGTGTGAAATGTACAATGTGTTCATTGATTGGAATTTATTAAACAAGTAAAACTTTGAATCCCAAACAAAATAAATAAATAGTATAAATAAACAAAAAATAAACTTTTGCTAATGTCAAACTTACCAACCTCTCTTGAAAACACTAGAGTCTCTCCCTGTCTCTGCTCTGCTGTGTGTGTATGTGTTTGTGTGAATGAGATATTTTCATTAGCTTGCCTTGTTACAGCTCAACCATGAACAAAAGCTTTAGAAGAATGTTCACTTAAAACAAAAAACATTTTGAACAGAGTTGAATAAATCAATAAAATAAATAAAAAGTATAAAACAAGCTAAAATTAAACTTTTTCCAGGGCCAATGACAGATCAGTAGGAGGGGTTTTGATTTGATGGAATCCTCTTTATTATTTAGCAAGTGATGAAGTTGAATTAATTCAATGTCCCAAATACTATAACAGTGAGTAAAGCAGCATTTTCAGTAGGCATGCAACATAAAGAAAAGGCTGAATGTCCCAAACAGCAAGTTATACAGCAATTTCAGTAGAAAAAATTAATAAAAAAAACACAATTACACAAGATACAATTAAACATTTGCTAATGTCAAACTTACAATCCTCACTTTAAAAAAAACTGTTTTAATGTGTTAAATAGATTCTTTCTCCCTTCTTCTCTTCACTTCCTCTGTCTTGTCCTGTGTCTCTGCTCTGCTATGCTGTGTGAAACAATGTTTCCAGCCTTCTTACTCTGCCCCTCCCTCATGCTGTTTCGCAAGTACACATAGAACCTGTTTTCTTTATGGCACCAACAGCTATTCGGTGAGAAGGTAGACTTTTATCTCTTAATTTAAACAACAGCATCTGTATTTCATACCGTATTCTGTTTTATCAGAAGAATGCAATCGCAAGGGGGCACAAGCCGGTGTCTTCTTGTGCCAGTCCCAAGTCTGGATAAATGCAGAGGGTTGTGTCAGGAAGGGCATCCGACGTAAAACACATGCCAAATTACTACTGTTGGTCGAAGAAGGAGAGGAGGAAGGTGTGTTCATAGGCAGAGAGAGAAGAGGAAAGCTAAGAATGTAGGACTGACAGTAGGGACTTTGAATGTTGGGACTATGACAGGGAAGGCTAGAGAGTTGATTGACATCATGCAGAGAAGGAAGGTGGACATACTGTGTGTCCAGGAGACCAGGTGGAAAGGTAGCAAGGCTAGAAGCTTAGGAGCAGGGTTGTTCTACCATGGGTCAGAAAGGAAGAGAAATGGAGTAGGAGTTATCCTGAAAGAGGAGTTTGTGAGGAATGTTCTAGAGGTGAAAAGAGTATCAGACAGGTTGATGAGCCTGAAGCTGGAAATTGAAGGGGTGATGTTCAATGTTGTGAGGTGTCCACAGGTAGGATGTGAGTTAGAAGAGAAGGAGAAATTCTGGAGGGAGTTAGATGAAGTGATGCAGAGCATCCCCAGAGGTGAGAGTGGTAATTGGTGCAGATTTCAATGGGCATGTAGGTGAAGGGAACAGCGGTGATGAGAATGTGATAGGCAATGTTGCCACAATAACTTTGAAAAAGTAATCTAATTACTGTTGCTGTTGTTGTAAAATGAAAGGGAATGAAGGGTAGAAGAGGTGACTGGTGTGGAGCAGGAAGTAGCAAAGATTGGCAAGAGTGAAGTGAGGAGGACGTTGAAGAGGATGAAGAGTGGAAAGGAAGTTGGTCCTGATGACATGCCTGCGGAGGTATGGAAGTGTCTAGGAGAGGTGGCAGTAGAGTTTCTGACTAGTTTTTTTAACAAGATCTTGGAGAGTGAGAGGATCCCCGAGGAATGGAGGAGAAGTGTACTGATGCCAATTTTTAAGAACAAGGGAGATGTGCAGAGCTGTGGCAACTACAGAGGAATAAAGCTGATGAGTCATACAATGAAGTTGTGGGAAAGAGTAGTGGAAGCTAGGCTAAGGGCAGAGGTGAGCATTTGTGAGTAGGAATATGGTTTCATGCCTAGAAAGAGTACAACAGATGCAGTATTGCTTTGATGATGCTGATGGAGAACTACAGAGAAGGTCATAAGGAGTTGCATTGTGTCTTCGTA
>CM022474.1:30055476-30069043 GCA_011952105.1 Coreoperca whiteheadi
GGTGGGGGGGTGTTGGTGTGGGTGTTATATAAGTATTAGGGGGGGGGGGGAAGGGGGGGGGGGGGGGGGGGGGGGGGGGGGGGGGGGGGGGGGGGGGGGGGGGGGGGGGGGGGGGTTGATATAAAAGGGGCGGGGCTTAATAAGTCATCAATCAATCAAACTCGGATCAAAACGTGACAGGTGGTGTTCCATTAATCTCTCTCCTGTGTTGCTACTTCAGACTGCGTTCTCGCAATTCATGTCCACAGTGGCCTGAATGTGGGGCTAGCCCCTCTTTCATGATGCAATGTGTATTGTATGTGGGAAAATGTGAATACACATGCTCAGAGTGTTAGTGTATTTAATATAGATCACACGAATTTGATGACAAGTGGGGCTACGGGCTGTGAACCCACTTGTCATGATTTTTAAGTGTCTTTTCATATTTCAGAGTTGAGTGGGTATCTGTCTGCGATGTCTGGCACCAACACTAGCTTGGAATTTACAGTCGGCAAGAAGAGGTGATACTTTCTTAGCTAACATCAGCTAACCTAAGAAAATTAACGAATACTGGAGCACAAGTTTGACACCCATAATTTGGAGGAGAAATTGGAATTAAAGCATGTTGGTGCTCACCAGCCACAAGATATTGTCATCACTCAAACTGCTGGTAAAATTAACTGTGGGTTTAACATGGCATTGTTTTCAAAGATAAACAGTTAACATATTTAAAGAAGGCACTTTTCTGTTTCTATTTGGTGGCCATGGTATTTGGTCGAGGACAGGTTACAAAGATTTGAAACATTTTTCTGAGAGGATTGCAAAGCATGATAGCAGCAGGAGTCATCTGGACAATATTGTAAAATTGGGCTTTCATGGAAAGTAAGACAGTCCATTGAGCAGCATAACGCACAGGCGGATCATAACATGATCATAATCTTTGAGGAAAATGTGAAACAGCACTGTGGGGCCACGAACCTGGGAATATTCAGATGCCTTTTCGAGACTATGTGTAAAGGCAATTCATGGCTGAAGCTCAGACCATCTTCAAAGGGATACCCAGCACTGTACAAAACAAACTGTTAGGCCGTATGTATTAAGTATACAGGGAGGAGCTAGCTGAGCAAGTCGACGAGCCATCATTTGTCACCATACAGGCAGACAAGACAACTAATGTATCTTGTTTTTGTTTCACAAATGGTGGTTGTGCTGTGATACATATTTCCTGACAGTACATGACAGAGAGGTTTTGGGAGTATTTTGAAGTCAAATGAGGCCACCATTAGTAAGGCATATGGCCAGTCAAAGAAACTCTGTGTTATGGTTTTGGGTTATTAGGGTGTTATTTTGTATTGGTCTGTGTTCTGGGTTGTGTGGAGTCTGTATGGTTTTTTGTTTTGAAAATTTCTCTTTTTCTTCTGTTAGTTCCTGTTTTACTTTATATTTGTCTGTTCCCTTATGTGTCTGGTGGTTTTGCTTCCTGTCCCTGATTACCTGCTTGTTTACAGCTATGTCTTTTCATTCACTTGTGTCTCGTTGGCTCCCCTTCCAAAGTGTATTTAGTCTGTGTGTTTCCCTCTCTCTGTGTATGTTTGTCATCATACATGTGTTGATTTTGGCTGCCTTTGGATGAGAGTGAGTGGTCTCTACCACTAGGGGCGCTAAAGAGACCGTGGTCTCTGCACACAGACCAGAGGTCTCTACCACTAGGGGCGCTATAGAGACCGTGGTCTCTGCACACAGGCCAGTGGTCTCTGCCACTAGGGACACTGAAGCCAGTGGTTCGGACAAGTTAGTGGTCCGTGGAAGGTTTGTTGTGGTCCCCTGGCTGTTTTGGCAACATGGTTAGACGAATAAATGTCAGAGATCATAATACTTTATCAAGTAAATAAACTATATCATCAATTATGCATATATTCTTATTGTTGCACTATATTTCAAAGTTTTTGTGGTTATACCTACAGTAATACATCCCTCTATCCAGATCATAATACTTTGTCTATTAATAAACCATATTATCAATCATCTATTTCTCCTGATCTTCAAAATACACTACAAAAATAACACAATCTAGACCTATCAGCAACAGAATGTAACTATTTCATAGGCAAAGAATTGTGATTTGGCATGTAACTATTTTTCTCTTAAACTAAAGTAATGCATTAATAGCTAACAAAAGATTCATAATTCAATTTTTTATTACCATAAACTTAGTTGTTAGGAATGTGCTTCAGTGTGTTCATGACTCAACAACATCCAATCAATATAACACATAATTAGAATAAGATCATATAACATAACCCCCACCCCATTACCTGCATCCCTAGATGTATGGTTGAATTCAAATAACATTAAGTAAACAAATACAGTAAAATACAGTACGCACTAGTACAAAATAAGAATAAAACGTTGAGTGCTTAGGAGTACAATAAAATAAAGTAAAACACAGAAGTGTACCACATGGACTCATGAGAAAGAAGGGAGAAGAAGAGATAAGACAGGAGAGGTGTGGTGAATAAGTACCACACGACGGACCACTGAGCTGCTGGTCCCGACCACAAGGACTAAAGACAGATGACTGGTCTCTACCACTAATGGGCGCTATAGAGGTAGTGGTCTCTGCAACACAGACCAATGATCTCTACCACTAGGGGCGCTATAGAGACAATGGTCTCTGCAACACAGGCTAGTGGTCTCTACAACTAGGGGCGCTATAGAGACAGTGGTCTCTGCACACCGATCAGTGGTCTCTGCACACAAACCAGTGGTCTCTACCAGTAGGGGCGCTATAGAGACTGTGGCACACAGACCACTACTACAGGCTACTAAATTACTTCATAGTCTATGACATGATCAAGCTAATGGTCACTTTTTACACCAACAAATGGGAAGCAGCAAACTGGGTAGTTACTTTGGTAACGACCGAAAAAAACTCCTTAAATACCATCTCACACACACAAGTGATTGATGATGAATGAACAGTTATGAGTCGGTTTTTCATTCGGCGTGTATCTGATCCACCAACCAACACGTATTTTAGTTGTTTTTATATTCTACAAGGCTTTTTATTGCCTTTTATGGACAGAGGCAGCTGAAGACACTGGAAATGGGAGATAGAGAGAGAGGGGGGATTACAAGCAAAAGGCCGCTGGTTGGAGTCGAACCCGGGCTCGCTGCGGTGAGGCTACAGTAGCCTTGCACATGGGGCGGGCGCTCTACAAAGTGAACACGTGGAGACCACTTCTGGTCACTTTAGGCAATACGATTTGGACCAGACACAGGCTATTTCCAGGAAAATCTACGCAGCAAAATTTACATTTATTTATTTCTAAGGAGAAATCAACATTTCTTTAAATGTGCCTCTGTTATCCAGCAGGATAATCTTCACCTGCAGTCCTTTGGCAAGATGTTATTAAATCTATGATAACATTTATAGAACGAAGACAACAAGATGCCATAAAGACAGCAATGGCAACAAAACGTACCAGGTTACATATGTAACGTAACCTGATAGGGAAGTATGGCAGCAAGACGCAGTGTCCTGTTCCCTATCAGGGAACCATGGTTACATACAAAACCTGGTACGTTCCCTTTGAAGGGAATGGATCTGTATCCTGTCTGTGTGCCTCTCTGTGGTGTTGAGCTCTTCGCTGATGGCCCTGTAAGCTTATTTGTTCTGAGCTTGGTTGTGTCGGCTTATGAAGATGGAATATTTCATTCTTAATTTAGGCTTGTGACAGTGGAAAAAGTTTCTTGTTTAATTGCTCTCCTGTCTCTCTCTCACTCACTCAATCTCTCTTCCTCTGTATACATGTACACAACCTGCTAGAAGCAAGCCACTCTATCTAAAAGGCTGAAGTCAGACCAAATCAGGCATCGGGTGTGTAGGTGTTTATATGTGCTTTAGAACGTAACCGATGTGAAACAATCATAAAATAACGTTTTATTTCTGATTCACCGGCCTTCTTACTAACGGCGCTCCTCTCTGTCTCTCTTTCAAACAAGTGTAGTAGCAAGAGTTGTAGTTTTCCTGGTATGTCTATTTGCAAATCAATTGAAGTGGTTGGTGCTCCACCAAAGTTTTACATATTAAACACCACCGCTTAAGGTGTGTTCACACCGTACACGAATGAAGCGATTCACGTGAGTGATTTACATGTTAAGTCAATGCAAATGACGCAAATTGACATTCTGCCTGCGAATGACACGAATTTTTCAACTCGCACGAATCGCGCGAGTTGAAAAATCTGAACTTTGGCGGATATTCACGGCGCGTTAACCAATCAGGAGCTTGCTCGAGTTGTGACGTGATTTGGAGCGAGGCAGAAATCCAAACAACAATGGAGAATAAAATAATAGTTGCACACACCGGTACAGTAGGTGGCGGCATGCACCTGAAAATGTTGGTTGCGACCCACCATAAAAACCAGAGAGAGAGAAAGAGAGAGGATAAAATAATTGTGGCTGGGTGTGGATACCCGGAGCTGTAAGATACGTCCTGGTATCATTATAGAAACATAATGGATGGATGAAAGTAAATGACGCAAAATCGCGTCTGGTGTATAGAAATATATACGCGAATGTAGCGAGTTTCACGCGCAAATTAAGCAAATAAACTCAAAATGTTCAAGGGTATATTTATTCGCGTCATTAGCGTCCTGTGTGAACACACCTTTAGACACTATTACAAATAGATTTTAAGTAGTGTTAAGTGTTAATGGGAAATATAAATGGATAAAGATGTAAACTCACATCCTCATCTTTCTCCAGCTCCAGCCCCATGTCTCTGAGTTTCCCTTCAAACTCCTCCCTCCTGAACGTCTTATGATCCTCCTGGCCCCTTAAGGTCTCTTCCGGACATCCCAGCTCCACGTCGGCCAGCGGTGATGACGGCAGGGATGATGAGTCTCTCTCCCTTTGTGCTTTGTGTAGTTCGTCACAATTCTGGGGGCCATGGCAGAGGCTGCGGGACACAGCATTTTCAGTGAGCAGGTTCACTGACTTTCTGCTGGAGCAGCCCTCAGTCGGCTTCTTCACGGGGTATGTGAGGACATAGTCGACACGACGCTGACCATCCTGGAAGTAGAGGCCGTGCAGGCAATGGGTGTTTTCCTCTGGGATTAGAGCCTTCAGTAGCTGACAGCACATGGGGATAGACAGGGAGGGGGGGGGATTTAGGATACAGGAAACTGCATGTGATGGTAGAAGTTCTTGTTTATGTGAATGGTTTTGTTTCTGTGATGCTCACAAAAAAGGATTTTGAGTCATAAAGTTCATATTTATAAGATTTGTGTGGTAATAATTCATATACATATAAATCCTTTACTGTTTGTCATACAAAAACAAATTTATGTCCTGTAATGCTCTTTTCTCTCAGTAGGTGGTAGTATTTAGCTGTGATTTCTCTGGGGCATTGAGTTAGAGGGTAGGGGTGCCTTCCAACTTATAATAGTGATGGGTAAAGCGGTTCTTTATTTGTACTGAATCGTTCATTGCTTGACTGGAGCTCTGACTGCATAGTCCCACTCATTGAAATGAAACACTGAAACAGCTTGCTAACTAGTAACTTGCTAGAACTATCATTTGTTAAGGATATGCCAGTGAGCTTAGAATTTAGTAGGATAAATTTAGCCTGCCGTTTGTAAAATGAAATCTACAACAAAATCCTACCCTAATTTGTAAAACATATACATTTTTGCAAAACACCAAATTATTGAATAAAATATTTGGTAATACTTCCTAAGACATGAGAGGGAGGAGCTTGAGTAACTCCGCAACTGTCTATCAGTCAGGGCTCACGTTTACCGTGTTCAGTGAACAAATCACTCAACATGCACTATTCCCTTGCAGTGAAAGGATCTGAGACAGTCTCAGGCTCAGTCACCCATTATTTTCGACAAAGACCAGACAATAGAACAGCGCCAAGCCCCTCAGCCATTAATCCACACCCAAGTGTAATATTGAGGTGGAATCCTGCTTGATGCCAACGCTAGTTGAATCTAAACACCAGACTCCTGTTAGACAAGAAATGCAATATGGTGCATGAAATCTTGGCACACAGCTATGACAACACCACGTCTATATAGCCTAGCGCCCCACACTGCTCATGGGTGACCGGGTGCAAGACGGCCCTAACTCCGCCAGGAGCAAATTCCAAGCACGTTGGCATAATCGCCAAGGCCTGAAGGTCCCCCACTCTCCTCAGAGAAGTGATGGCCAGGAGAAAGGCCACCTTGAGGCTCAGGTTCTTAGCCTCAGCTGACTCCAGCGGCTCGAAGGGAGCCTCGGCCAACCCCTCGAGCACCACTGCCAGGTCCCAGGTAGGGACTCTGGAACGAGCCACAGGCCTCATCCTCCGAGCCCCCCGGAGGAACTCTACATCCAATGGGTGCCTCCCCAGTGATCCATCCCCTATAGGTGAGTGGAACGCCCCACAGCCGCCACGTACACCTTAAGTGTGGAAGGGATAAGCCCGGCGAAGAAGCGATCTTGGAGAAAGTCCAGCACTGAAGCCACCGAGCAGTGAACTCGGTCTACCTCACGTTCTCTACACCAAGTGGAAAACACCTTCCACTTGAGGCTGTACAGCCTCCTGGTAGAAGGAGCCCTGCACCACACCTGCTGACAAGCCCTCTCCTAGGTACCGGGCCCCCTCAGGGGCCAGACCCAGAGGTCCCACAGCTCTGCGGTAGTTACCCGCATCACCAAAGAGGCCCACAGGAGAGATCGGGGAATCAAGGAGGAAGAACTTATCCCTCTCCTTGAGCGCCGACAAAGTCAGCCACAGATGCCTCTCCGAACAAACCATGCCTACCATGGAGCAGCCGACGGCACGGGCCGCCTCCTTGGTGATTCGGAGAGACAAATCTGTGGCTTTCCGCAGCTCCACAATATCATCCGGTGCAGGCCCCTCCCCCTCGTCGAGCTCCTGCAGGTGGTCGGCACCGCTAGGGTCTGCAGACAGCCACCAGCTTGACCCGCCACATCGTAAGCCCTGCCTACCAAGCTGAATGTCTCCCGACAGGGCTTGGAGGGCCGTGCCGGGGCTTCAGAGAATCGGCGGTCCCAGGCGAGAGATAGCTCGCAAGCGCCTCCTCTACAGGCGGAACTGCCGCGTACCCCGCCTCAGCTGTCCCCAGTATGTTGGCAAAGTCCAAGACCAGGGGGTTGGACAGGCGAGCCGAGTAGGGTCTCTCCCATGACTTACATGGGAAAAAACAGAAGGCCCCCGACGTGGGGGGTGCGTCTTGCACTTGAAGAAGCGCTCGTCCAGTTTGTTGGGCAGCCGGACCTGCACTTCCTCCTGCGGGCAATCCAGGTTAAGTTTGGCTACTGCGCGCAACAGCACCTCCACCAGCTCATCTATAGTGGGCGTGTGGGGAGACCGTTCCCCCTCGCTTGCCTTGGTGCTCAACTCCAGCAACTCCTCAGAGGCTGACAGCCTGAGCATCGGATTCTCTGCCGCGTGGGAAGAAGCCGTGCCACGGGCTTCCACTCGCAGCGGGAGGACATCCGGATCTTCAGCCAAGGAAGAGGAAAGTGCCTCGGCAGTCTCCATCCCCGCAGACAGATCCAGCTGCGAGCCCCACGACCTCCGGTGCCGCGGCTGCTGAGCCCAGCATGAGACTCGTGGGACACTGTACACAAAGCTGATGCGTGTCCCTGCCCGTGATAAAATGCAGGCAAGGATGCACACACCGCCGAAACTGCTCGCTGGCCATATTCACACTCTCAACCACACACAGACCGCTAACTGAAGAGCAAAAAGCTAACTGTGCTATGTTCCGGCGTCCCTTCTGAATACGCCGCCACAGTACGTATCTCCAATCAAGATTGGCCTTTTTTTATTTTCACTTCAGACACGCTATGCTGGGGGTGTTCCCCCAAGTGTCATCTCGATGATGCAGTGCGAGTTCCCTTGAAAGGGAGCTCCTCTTACCAGAATTACCACCCCATGAGAAAGGAAAGGAGTGAGTAAAAAAGAGTGCTGTCTTTAAATAGAGAGTGGCCAGGTGAACCAGTGGTGAAACCCAGGGCCAATTAGTGATGAGGAAAGTGAGTGAAAGGAAGGGAGGTATGTGAAAAAAAGAAGAAACCAAAATAAAAGAATACAGGAATCTTTACTACAGTTTGTGTATAAACCAGGAAGTCTGTAGTTCAAATGCCATTGTAAAACTGTGTCAAAACAATTAGACAGTTTTTGTTTAACATCAGGAAAAAAACGAGTAAATATGGCAGAAAAGATTAAGTATTTAATTATGATAAAAATGTGTTAAGTTAATTTAAGTTTTATAGTACAATTTGCATGACAAAAGTAGGTATTTTGACACACAACTTTTGTGTATACAATGCTGGTTTAATTATGTTTTCAAAGCTAAATATTTTATGCTTAATGCACACAATGAAAAGTTTTGTGAAAGAAAATAAATAGGTTGAAACAACATTAAATATATTGTTCAAACATACAATTAGAAATGTGTCACCTTATTTTTAAATATTTTTGTTAATTGCACTAAAAACAAACTTGTTGTAAAATCAATAACTTAATGTTAAGTTGACCATAGGACTTTAATACGTATTAGTTAGTTGTACACAAAAATATATAACTTTGTGTTATGTATACTGGATATTCCCACTTAATATGACATAGAATTAAATGTTATTAAAACAAATTAGTTTATCCTTTGATTAAAACTGTTTTGTTAAACTGACAGAAATCTCCAGTCAGAAGAGGGTCATGTAACATATTTATTTTGTGTAACTTATGTGGGGATATTTCACAGCAGTTAATTCACACAGATATGTTGACAGGGTCCAGGATCTTGTTGAAGCCTATGACAAGTCACATCATAGATCAATAAAGATGCTGCCAGCAGATTTAAATAAAGACAATGAGAAAACAGTCTTTAACAACTTGTACAACTTGTGAGAATATCAAAACTCAGAAGATTGTTTAGAAAAGCTTATGAACAAATGAACACAGATGAGTTTTTTACAATAACGGAGCCAGAAATCCACCTGTATATGGACCAAGGGATTGTGCTGGCAAAGCGTTGAAAGTTCTACAAATAGTAATTATCAAAAAATAAAAAAACAAAGTGTTTAAAATACAAAAATATAATGGCCAGAAGAACCATATGAGGTGGGGGTCATCGAGTTCCAATATATGGGACAGTTTCTCCGCACTACACATCGCTCTCAAAAGCAGATATTGATTTGTGGCACTGTGTTGATTTTTGAGCATATAAAGAGTTGCCCCCCATTTAATTTTGAACTTTGGTAACAAATAAGGTTGAAAAATGCTGGAGAATCTATTGTCAGAGTCTAGAGAACGCCTATTCTGTGTGTGTTACAAAAGTTAATACGCCTGTATATTCAGACTCGCCAGCAGGGGGCACTCGATGCCTTAAGCATCAGTAGCTGACGCCAGTCAAAGAAGTGTAGTCAATACATGATGAACGAGTTGACAGAGTACATGCAAAGAGTGCGCTCCTGATAATGACTGTATTCTTATGTCTTTTGCAGGTAAACGGGATGTAAATAACACACAAATGATAGACAACAGTAGTAATGGCTCTTCAGTGCCTTATGGGGCGTTCACAAGCGATGCGAATGAAGCGATAAACGTGAGTGATTTACATGTTAAGTCAATGCAAAGACGCGAATAGACATTCTGTGGCGCAAATTGCGAGAAAGAGGTGGATTGAGCTTTTGACACGCGAAATGTGCGATTCGCGCGAGTTGAAAAATATGAACTTTGGCTGATTTTCGCACTGCGTTAACCAATCAGGAGCTTGCTCAAGTAGTGACGTGATTACGAGCGAAGGCAGAAGTCCGTGGCGATAGCTTGATAAAGAACTTGTTAATGTTCTTATCATCTAAACTATCGTCAACATCCCGCGCCGGAACCTCGTTAGAGGCTGGTTCAGGTGACGAAGATCTAAAACGGGGCGCAGACCACCGTCTCTCTTCGGAACTATAAAGTACCATCTGTAGAACCCGGTATGCATCTCGCTGTCGGGGATCTGTTCTATGGCCCCTTTGTACAGGAGAGAATGAATTTCTTTCTCCATTACTTCTGCTTGTACTCGGTCGACCCGTGTTTCCAGGATTCCTCGGAATCCTGGGGGTTGAGACCAGAACTGAAGCGTGTAGCCTTGTCGGACGTTGTGCGACACGCCGGGTAACGCTTCCCAAGTGGGCAGAAAGTTCCTCAGGGGAACCAACCACTCGAGGCTGGTGCCTGGGGGACCTGGGGTGGCGGCCTCGGTTACCCGAAGCGCTACAGCGGTGGGAAATCCCCGAGGATCGGCATGTACATGCCTGACCGCCCCCCGTACCTGCAATGTGAGAGCTGCAGTATCCCGAAGTGCCAAAGCGGCGGGATGTAACCGGAAATAAATGTATACAGGTGTCTGTAGAGGACGCAACTCTGGCCTGACTGCTGCACGGCCGTGCAGGTCTAAAGGAAGTGGTTGCATGGAACTCGCCATGCTCCCAAGCGCCAACAATGGCGGGGTTAGGAGGCTGAGTTCTCGAGGACCCGATGGGGAAGCATCTATGTGCTCGACACCGATGGGGGGCGCCCTCTGAGGCCTGACGCTCAAGTCAGGGCCTCTTCCTCGAAGCCTGTCGGCCGAGAAGCATGGCCCTCAGGTCCACCTTCTCCCTTTCAGGCCTCCATCGAGCAGGCGGGATCGAGCCCCTCAAACACTGGGGAGGGGCACGCTGAGCCATGCTCTTTTTCTGGGCCAGCATGTAAGAGCTGCGAGACGTTGAAGGCTGAGCTGGTCCACCTTCTGCTCCGGCCCGAGACCTCTTTCGACGATAGCTCGGGCTATCCTTCGTGGCCCTGAGCCGCCAGCATCTCCTCAATACATGGCATACCGCCGTAACCGTTCTCTTTACGCCCGCTGATCAAAGCACACTGGCGACCAGTCGGGCTAGAAAGCTGTGCACAATACGGCCGCAACCAGGACTTCGACACCTCAGTGTGGAGGTCTGGAAAGAACGGTAAATCCCGACGCGGGCGAGGAGTTGGGGCTACGAGGAAACGCTTGCCGAGCTTACTCCGGCGATGAGCGTCCTGCTCTTTCGCTGGCCAAGCAATATTGAGCCTAGCCACCGCACGGATAACCACCTTGAGCAGCTCTCAAGGAAGCTCAGGAAGAAGCCGCGGACTCGGTGCGGGTTTCCGGACCCCGAAAGCGGGAGAAAGAACCCGCGGATGAAGGTAAAGAAAGAGCTGAAGCTGTCTCACCTTCGTCGCTGAGGTCCATCTGCGATCCCCAGGAGTGCAGTCGTCGGGATGCCTCAGCAGCCGCCGGTCCTTTACCACGTGGGGGACAGAGCTGGCCGCCTTCCTCAAAAAGCACCAGCTGAGAGCGGAGCTTCCTAACTGGGAAACGCTCGCAATGCGCACAGCCAGCCCCCTCGAGGGCTGTTAGCGCATGCTCTCTTCCCAAGCAGGACTGACGACAACAGTGAAGCCGGCTCCCTTTAAACCTCCGGTTCTGCGGCGTGCATCACGTTTTTACCATTCAAGCCACTGGACGATGCATCAGAGAGGTGTCTGGCCTTAAAGATGGAATTTCTGCTGGCCATGACTTCTCTCAAGAGAGTGGGAGATCTGCAGTCCCTGTCGGTGGCTCCTGCTAACCTGGAGATTGTTCCAGACGCAGCTATAGCCATCCTGCATCCCAGGCCGGGTTATGTACCTAGAGTACCCACTGAGGTGGCCTGGCCGGTAGTCCTATAGGAAGGTAGGCTGCAACTGCTTTGTCCGGTCAGAGCCCTGGAGATTTATGTCCGGAGGACATCCCAGTGGCGCAATTCAGACCAAGTGCTGGTATGCTTCGGGCCCCCTTGTAAGGGCTGCCCGGCTTCCAAACACACTATTAGCAGGTGGATAGTTGAGGCTTTTGTTTCGGCTTACGAGGTGCGCGGTTGCCTTCACCTCTGTCGATAAGAGCCCACTCCACACGGAGTATGGCATCCTCCAGAGCTTGGTGGTCAGGAACCCCCCTCTTCGATATATGGGATGCTGCGGGATGGTCCTCACCTCACACTTTTGTGAGGTTTCACAGCCTAGACCGCTTAAATAAGCTGGGGTCTGTGGCTCTCTTGTCCTGAAGTGTGCCCTGCTAGCTTCACACTCTGACAGGCATCCCTTCAGCATGGCGTTTGGTACTGCGTTCCCCATAGCGTCAGCTGACGCAGCGTTGAAGTTCCCTTGAAAGGGAACGTACCAGGTTACATATGTAACTATGGTTCCCTGATAGGGAACGAGATGCTGCGTCTCGCTGCCATACTTCCGGCATGCCTGTGAGCAGCTTGCTTCAGTCGATCAGAAGGCTGACGACAACAGTAAAGTCGGCTCCCTTTATACCTCCGGTTCCACTGGCATTAAACCCAATCAAGATTGGTCTAAGTTGTTACAGAGATACAGAGGCAGTCACGCGGACGCGTTCCCCATAGCGTCAGCTGACCCAGCGTCTCGTTCCCTATCAGGGAACCATGATTACCTACGTAACCTGGTACGTTTTGTCTTGTGACTGATTGCATGATGGTTTGAAAAACAGATGCTGGTGCACTGGAGATAATGAGGGAGGGGTGGAAACATTGTTTCACACACACACACACACATACAGCAAAGCATACAAGTTTGACATAGCCAAGTTTTAACTTTTAAAAACTATATTTTACACTTCAGGGGGAGGCCTTGAAGTGTAAGACTTTTTATTTTATATTTGTGCTGACCAGAAGCTTTGTGGATTTTTTGACAACATGATGCACATTTTAAAGAGACAATGTAATAAACAGGACAAAAGTTTGTCTGTTATGGAAGAGAGACATTCTACTGTTTTGCAAGTCAGGATGGTAAGATTAACGGTCAAGATACACTTTAAAGTTTAATTTTATCTTGTGTTAGACTTATTATTTTTGTCTACTCACATGGTTGTTTGGAAAGACATTTAATTCAACTAATACAGAGTTTTCAAAAGGGCTTCTAAACCTGCTTAGGACCTCGACTTTGGCGGAGCCCTCACATCCGAGGATGGACGGAGCTCCACCATGCTACGACGACGGTTTAACCCCCATCGCCAGAGGTCTCGGGCCTGAGCTGAGGGTGGACCACCTCAGCCTTCAAAATCTCGCAGCTCTTACATGCTGGCTCAGAAAGCGAGTATGGCCCAGCGTGCCCCTCCCTAGCGGCCTAGGGACTTGCTCCAGCCTGCTTGGAGAGGACCTGAGAGGGAGAAGACGGATCTGAGGGCCGTGCTTCTCGCCCAGCAGGCCTCACAGAAGAGGCCCTGACTCTAGCGTTGGGCCTCAGAGGGTGCCCCCCCCCATCGGGGTTGAGCACATGGCTGCTCCCCCATTGTGCCCTCGGGAGCTCAGCCTTTAGACCTGCATGGCTGTGCAGCAGTCAGGCCAGAGTTGCGTCCTCTACTGAGGCCTGTAGACGCTCCTTTCCGGTTAAATCCCGCCGTTCCATCGCTTCGGGGTACCGCAGCTCTCACATTGCAGGTTTGGGGGGCGGTCAGGCATGTGCAGTCTCCATTCCCCGGGCCTTGGCCCCTGCCTC
>CM022474.1:30078695-30098118 GCA_011952105.1 Coreoperca whiteheadi
AGACAAGGAAACACATGAACTAAATATACTCAGGGGAGGTGAAGGCAACGAGACACAGGTGCAGGACAAACACAGGTGAACCCACTCAGGGAATCAGGGACAGGAAATAAACTTACTGAGACAGGGGGGAAACCGACATCTACCAAAATAAAACAGGAAGTAACCAGACTGAAAATAATAACCATGGACAGATACAACATAGGACTGGAAGAAACAAAAAGCACTAGAAGATCACATAACCAACACCCCCAAAACACACCCAATATAACCCACGACATGACAAATATAACACAAATCTTTCTTTGATTCATCCGATATTTAGAGCTTGACTCTGTCGCTTGTTGTGGAGTATTGTAGCCATAGGGACGGCCCACATTTCCCAACATGCACTGCCTAGTGCTGAAAGTAGTTTAAGTTTTTTTTTTTTTTTTCTAAAATGCAAATGTTAGTTCCCTTTCAAGGGAACTTCAACGCTGCGTCAGCTGACGCTATAGGGAACGCCTTCAGCGTCACTGCCTCTGAATCTCTGTATCAACATAGAGCAATCTTGATTGGGTTTAATGTCAACACGTGACGTACGCCGGCGGAACCGGAAGTATAAGGGGAGTCGGCTTCACTGTTGTTGTCAGTCTTCTGATCTTCAGCAAGCGCGCTGGGTCTCTGTGGAAATGACGAGTTTGAAGTGGTTTTGGCAGTGCTTCCTCCCTGCCCGCGGATTATCCCCACCGGGAACTCACGTGTTTTGGTTGGCTGTTCTGGGTTGAGAGCTCGCTCTGTCAGCCCTCGAGGACAGACCTGAGGGCCGTGCTTCTCGCCCAGCAGGCCTCACAGAAGAGGCCCGACGCTCGAGTCAGGGCCTCAGAGGGTGCCCCCCCCATCGGGGTGAGCACATGGCTGCTCCCCCATTGTGCCCTCAGGAGCTCAGCCTCTTAACCCTGCCGCCAGTGGCGCTTCGCGGCATGGCGAGTTCCATGCTGCCTTTAGACCTGCACGGCTGTGCAGCAGTCAGGCCAGAGTTGCGTCCTCTACTGAGGCCTGTAGACGTTCCTTTCCGATTAAATCCCGCCGCTGCAGCGCTTCGGGTAACCGAGGCACCAGCCTCGAGTGGTTGGTTCACCTGAGGGATTCTTCTGCCCGCTTGAGAAGCTTGACCCGGCGTGTTGCACTGAGTTTGCGCACTGTCCGACAAGGTTACAAGCTTCGGTTACGGTCCACACCCCCATGATTCTGAGGAATCTTGGAAATAGGGGTCGACCAAGTACAACCATAGGTGATGGAGCGAGAAATACATTCTCTCTTGTACAATGGGGTTATAAAACAAATCCCCACCTGAGGGATGCATACCGGGTTCTACAGCCGGTACTTCATAGTCCCGAGAGAGACGGTGGTTTGCGTCCCGTTTTAGATCTTCGTCATCTAAACCATTCTCTGAGGAGACTTAGGTTCCGGATGCTGACGATTCCTATGATTGTGAGTCTGATTCAGTCCGAGGACTGATTCGTCACAACCAATCTAAAGGACGCGTACTTCCACGTCTCTATCATTCCGGGACACCGGAAGTTCCTGCGGTTTGCTTTCGGGGGCAAAGCTTACCAATATCGGGTGCTTCCCTTTGGCCTAGCACTCTCCCCTTGCACCTTCACGGAGTGTATGGACTCTGCCCTGGCTCTTTTCAGACTCCAGGGGATCCGCATCCTCAATTTTTTTGGACGACTGGTTGATTTTATCCCAGTCTCGTCTCACGCGGTACGGCATCGAGATGTCGTACTTGCGCACTTGAGGTGCTTGAGGTTGAGGTTCAACACGAGCAAGAGCACGCTCACTCCAACACAAAGGATTAACGTTCCTAGGAGTAGTGTGGGACTCAGTCATGTTGCGGGCACAACTGTCTCTCGCACACGTCGAGTCAATCCTGACTATGGTACTCAGGGTGCAGCTAGGCCGACATCTAACTGCACTTCAGTTTCAGAGACTGTTAGGCCTCATGGCTGCGCGTCCACTGTGATTCCGCTTGGATTGCTGCACATGAGGCAGCTGCAGGGACGCCGGATTTTCCCCAAGGGGCAATCCTTTTCGCCTGATCAAGGTTACACGCAGGTGCATGCGTGCCTTAGACAGGTGGAGACAACGGGTGTTCCTGACCCAGGGCCCAGTGCTGTATCACCATTGCACACTTTCGACGGACGCCTCCAGCACCGAATGGGGCGCGGTTTTGGAAGACCGCACAGCCCGAGGTCTGTGGTTGACCCTGCATCTATGGCACATAAATTGCCTGGAGATGCGAGCGGTCTTGTTGGCCTTACGGCACTTTCTTCCAGATCTCAGGGGCCACCACATGCTTGTCCGCTGAGAGCCGACAACACAGCGGTGGTCTCCTACTTAAATCGACAAGGCGGTCTGAGGTCGGGCCCTCTGTGCAGACTGACGCGCCAGATCCTTTTTGTGGTCCCAGGAGAAGTTGCTCTCTCTCAGAGCACTTTTCATACCTGGGTACCTCAATGTGGGAGCAGACATCCTGTCGAGGCAGGGGCCAAGGCCCGGGGAATGGAGATTGCACCCCGAGACGGTGCGGATGATATAGAGGAGATTCGGCAGGGCACAAGTGGACCTGTTCCACTCACTGCCCCCTCTGGTTCTCCCTTGTGTATCCAGCGCCCCTTGGGCTGGATGCCATGGCACAGCCGTGGCCGAGGCTACAGCTGTACGCTTTTCCCCCGATTGCTCTGCTCCAAACAGGGGCCCAGCTTCTGCTCGTGGCCCCGTTCTGGCCCGCCAGAATCTGGTTCTCGGGCCTGGTAACCCTCCTAGACGCCCCTCCGTGGGAGATTCCCGTCAGGAGGGACCTGCTGTCGCAGGGCCATGGCAAAATATTCCATCCCCAGCCGGGGAAATTAAAGCTGTGGGTCTGGCCCCTGAGGGGGACCACCTCCGAGCTGCCGGTCTCTCTGCTGAGGTAGTTGAGACTATCTTACATTCTAGAGCCCCTGCCACGAGGAAACTGCATGCAGACAAGTGAAAATTTTTCACTACATGGTGCCATGGCTTCAGTGCTGGAGTTCCTCCATAGCCGGTTTTTGGCTGGACTCTTCCCCCGCTACACTTAAGGTGTATGTGGCTGCGTTCGCAGCATTCCACAGTTTGGTGTATGGCTGCTCGCTTGGGAAGCACTGCTTGTTACCAGTTACCAGTTTCTTTCATGGCACCTTGAGTATGAGTCCCTCTGTGGGATCTGACAGTGGCACTGGATGGATTGTCCACAGCACCGTTCGAGCCATTGGACGATGCATCAGACAGGTGTCTGGCCTTAAAGATGGCATTTTCTGCTGGCCATGACTTCTCTCAAGAGTGGGAGATCTGCAGTCCCTGTCGGTGGCTCCTGCTAACAGTATAGGCTGCGGCTGCTCTGTCTGTTCAGAGCCTTCGAGATCTATGTACGGCAGACATCTCAGTGGCGCAATTCGGACCAATTGCTGGTCACTGGCTGTTGCAAAATGATTAATACCTTGCTTCTTCATCAAGACCTCAAAGGTCTTGTTGAAAAATTCTTTGCCCGCGTCCATTTGTAACTTTTCAGGAGTCTGGCTATCCTTTAAAATTGAGTCAAAGGCCTTGGAAACCTCAGCCCCTGTTTTTTTCTTTAAAGGTCTGGCATAAGCCCGTTTTGAAAATACATCGATGACCGTTAGCAAGTAACTATACCCATCGTTGTGTTCGGCCAAGGCCTGCTTTTCTCAAAGATCTGCCTGGAACTGATTCATTTACATTTACATTTAGTCATTTAGCAGACGCTTTTATCCAAAGCGACTTACATATGAGAACATTCACAAACCGAACGTGCAGCTTCGGGAGCATTTTTGGGGTTCAGTATCTTGCTCAAGTTCATCTTTTGCTCCTTTTTGGTACGCAGCAAAAAGGAGTTAAAGATGAACTTTGAGGAGGGGGATTTGGTGAGAATTTCCAAACTGAGAGGAGTGTTTGATAAAAAATATCAACAGAGTTATACCGACGAGTTGTTTACGGTGGTCGAATGCATACCTCGTCAACCCCCTGTGTACAAAACCTGGAAGATTATGACGGAGAACCTATCCAAGGGACATTTTAGGAAGCAGAGTTGCAAAAAGTGAAGATTGCCAAAGACAAAATGTTTCAAGTGGAAGAGGTCCTGGACGAGCAGATGGTGGGCAGTAAAAAAGACATGCTAGTATGCTGGAAAAACTGGCCTGACAAGTTCAACAGCTGGGTCAAGGCAAGCCACCTGAAAAACATATAAAAACAATAGGTATGTCAGCTCGGGGTCATTACAACATGGATCAATCCGAGGGGTTTTTACGTGACCTTACCCTCTAACGCCAGTCTCGACGTATTTAAAAGTAATACAAGCTCCAGCTACCAAGTCAATTTGGCGCAGCATATTGATTTAGAGGGTCAGTGGCAGGTAGCCTTGACGGAGAATTCATACCTCCACACCTGTTTTAACATTATGCTCCGCTCTTGAGAACGGTGGATATGCAAGGGACGTACGGGGACGTGGTATTTATCCCCTCCCTGCTATCTGCCAGTGAATAAGAAACACATTGAAAGCATTCAAATTGAGGTTAAAACGGACCAGAATAAACCCGTAAAGTTTAGCTTTGGGAAAGCTATCGTACAACTCCATTTTAGACCCTCCAAAAAATCAATGCGTCCTCTGTGACAAAATGATGCAGCAGCAGAGGTTTGTGAATTATTATGAAAATCAGGTGGGGGGGCACCTTCCCCGGTTTTTACGGCTCACCCGTCATGTACGGGAGAGGAAAAGGGTCTATATTCTCAAAATTATTTCGTTTTGTAGCGCCTTTTGATGAAAAGAGGATTTGCCATCGCCTAACTTCATCTCAAGTCAGCCACTAAAAACATCGCCTCGGAGGTGATAACCCACGCCAACGGGAGCTTAAACGATCGGCAAGAAGGATCCGGTATGATGGTTCTAGCTAGAAGAGCTAGGAAGAGCGGGGCAGCGTGTAAAAGCGGCGGGATCAAAAAAGAGAAAATCAGTCGGGAGAAGCTCAACCAAGGGGAAGCACGCAGCCGGAGATATATTTTAGAAAAGATGGCTCTTTTACATCACAAATCAGCCAAATGCAGTATGGGGGAGCTGGATTTTTTTTTAGCTCCCATGACACAATTGTCTATGGATGAAAAGCTCTACACAGAAGTCCTGCCTCTGTCCGTTATTACCAACGGAGGCCCCATCGAATTTTTTATTCTCGGGGCCCGAAAACGATACCTGGACCTTAACAACAGCTTGCTTCTGCTTCCCGTGAAAATTACCAATGCGAACGGCTCAAAAATGGCTGCCGACGCAGCCGTGGGACTCGTCAATTTTCCGCTGAATACAATTTTTAGCCAATGCGACGTTATTCTGGGGGATAGGCTGATTTTGCAATCCAGCGCCACTCACCCCTACAGAGCGATGATAGAGACCCTGCTCAACGATTCAGAGGACACGCTAAAAAGTCAGTTCAGCGCCGGGCTATTCTACAAAGACACGGCTGGTTCCATGGACTCTACAGTGACAAATAATGGGCCAAACAGGGGTTTGGTTCAGAGAGCTTGGTTCACCGGTGATTCTAACGAGGTTCACGGACATATTTTTTTGAGAGAAGCTTCTCTTGAACTCTGTGGATCTGAGAATTAAGCTGACCAGGGCCAACGACGCCTTCTGTCTCATGGCTGATCCCCTCACCACTCACCGTTTAAAAATACTGAGGGCCTCTTTGTTTGCCAAGAAAGTTAGCGTCTCCCCCACCGTGCATTTACGACAAGCGGCGGCCTTAATGAGGGGCAACATGCTCTATCTCCTCTCCCACGTGAATGTAAAGACCTACTCCATCCCGGAAAATTCCCGAATATGTAACCAAGAAAATCTGTTTCTGGGAACGATGCCTAAATATTTAGGGATAGCCATGGTGAACCACAAGGCCTTCACAGGAAAAAGAGACCTGTCCCCCTTTAATTTTATTCACAACAATGTGGCATACATGACCCTTTGTCAAGACGGCAGACAGGTATCCGCCAAAGCTTTCCAGCCTCAATTTAATCAGGGACTGTCCGTCCGAGAGTTTTATAATATGTTTACAGCTTCGGGAAGACACCTGAAAGATTTACCTCTGGCCATCGACAGGGAGGACTCGCTGTTTGTTTTCAATCTCAACGCCGGCGAAGACAGCGACGCTTTATCGCCCGTTTCCAGTGGACATTTACGACTGGAAATGAGATTCCGATTGCCCTTACCCTTCACCACCACTCTCATCGTTTACGCTTGTTACGAGTCTATTTTAGAGATCATCTCCAAGCGACAGGTGTTGGTGGACTATTACTGAGACGAGATGAACAATCACCAATTGGAGGGCATAATGGGACATTTACTGGGAGATGCCTTTTGCGGCGTGTGGGCTTCGGATCAGCTACAGCGGCAATGCTTCAGAATTCCCGCCTACATAATCGTCAACACCCACCCGGCACACGAACCCGGAGAGCATTGGTTGGTGCTCACGCTCGAGGAAGGTCGAAAAGGCACCTTTTTTGATTCTTTTGGATTCCCCCCAGATTTTTCACATTACCCCAAAGGCATCTTGCGATTTCTAGAAAGTTGTTGCGACACCATATCATACCACAACCGGCAACTTCAACACGTCCTGTCTACGGCGTGCGGTCAGCACTGTGTTTATTATATGTGTTGCAGAGCCTGCAGTCTATATTTTGAAAATGTGTTGTCTTTGTATCATGATGATGATGATATGATGACGAACGATGCTACGGTATCGAAATTTGTGAGAAAATATCAACGTTTATGAGATGGCAAAGAGCAGGTTCGTTTCACCACACCATCTGTTCTTTACAAATGTTCAAAGATTGTTACAGTTTATAATAAAGACGAGACAATTCAATTTGCTTCATTCATTATTTATTAGGGGTACAATCAAGCCAGAGTGGGGCCAAAGGCGTGCGTTTCTTTCCTTTTTTTAAAGGCGGGGGCGATTCGTTCCAACGGGGAGCTAAGGGCGTGGGTTTCTTTCTTTTTCCCTTCTTTGGGGGCTCCTCATCTTCATACGATCCTCCTCTTTGAAGTTGACGATATTCCTCGCGAGCTCGAGGGTTAGTCATCAGCGAGAAAGGGACGTTGAGTTCCGATAGGGTATTTAAAAAACCCGTTCAACCCTCAGGCGGTTGAGATTTTTTATTAGAGACGAAGAGATATTTGAACAAGTCAATCAGGTGCGAGGCTTTCACAATCTCCCCCTTAGACACAAACTCTCCCCTGCGAGTCCATCCATCCTGGCTCTCGGATGGTTTCTTCATAATGTACTCGGCGTTGTTACGATAGCGATCTGGCAGCTTTTGTAGCACCTCGTTAGCCATCTCATCCAGCATTACCGTTTTGTCTCGTCGTGAACATACCATGTCACACGGCCTTAATCTATGGACTTAGGGTACAGACACAAAGGTACGTTTCAAAAGGTGTACAATGTAGTGGTGCTGTGAAACATGACACACGGCGTTATCCTCTGCTTTGCGTACAAATGCATAGTGGAAGGCATGAAGGCGGATAAGAACACATAGCACACAATTTTCTTAAACGGTTCCCAAATGTCCTTCATGTCATAATGAAAAGACCCCTCTTAACACACGTTTCATATTCTGAGAGCATGTGTCACCGGTCTCAATCTTAGTCTCACAGTGTAGGTTGTGATCCATCTCAACGGTGAGCAAGACATTAAAGTCGTGATCGGTCGGATCTTTAACATTGTCATTCGGAACATGGGGCATCGGAGGCTCCTTCGCGGCTTCCCTCACAGCTTGCAGAAAAGAGTGGCAACCCATTACGTCTTTCTCAGATACCCGAAATAGGTTCCGTGCGTGTACGGCATCTTGTGTATCTAATGCGCGACATTTTTCACTCTTTCGTTGCCCTCAACAGAAAACGAAGTCTTGAATCTTTGGGAGCTTGATATCATCACTTTGAACCAAGGGCCTCCTTTAGACCGGTGAATCTTGGATTTGTCATAATGCTTTACCTATTTGGAAGAGCCGGCGTTGAGTGTGGAAGCACACAGGATTCACATTATTCAACATGTTTTTCAGTTCTTGTTTTCTTTGATCATTTCTAGCCGGCGTCTGCCCAATTGTAACAGCCGTCTCACCTATGGTTACAACCAAACGAAAAATAACAACTACCAAAAATAAACCACAATGTTCTGAACAGACACATTTCAAGCACTAACACCAAAAACTAACGTTTGCATTTTAGAACAAAAAAAAAAAACTTAAACTACTTTCAGCACTAGGCAGTGCATGTTGGGAAATGTGGGCCGTCCCTATGGCTACAATACTCCACAACAAGCGACAGAGTCAAGCTCTAAATATCGGATGAATCAAAGAAAGATGTGTGTTATAATCAAATACATTCCAGGAAGCGGTCGTTTATAAATAAGAAAGAGAGAGAGAAACAGACGGCCTTAATTTCAGATTTTCTGTGTCAAGAGAGGTGTTTCTGCGTATTTTCTTAAACTAACGAAGCGATTGAACTGTAGATCTTAATTTTGCAAGCATTAAGCAGAATGTTCCTGTAAGTCAACAGCACTAAGCACTACGCAGTTGGTTTTTATACCTGGGTGTTTTTTTCCTCAAGCGCTGTGCAAAAGGCTAGCCTAACCGGCAGCTAAATTTATTTGGGGGTTTATTTTATTTATTTATTGACAACATGATGCATATTTTAAAAAGACAATGCAATAAACATTTAGAGCAAGTCAACAGCATTTACTGACACAATGTTTAAAGCGAACATTAAATACTTTGGTTCGCGGTTGAACCATAAAAGTATTATATTGATCCACATTAAAGTTTTGTCTTGCGAATGAGTGGGGCGGAGTAAGAAGGGACTCTGTTTAACACGTGTGAGAGAATGGTGAGATTGACATAAGCAAAAGTTGCTTTTTATTTGGCGTCATGATGTGTTTCACTTGAAATTTTAATTCATTCATGTTTTTTTAAGGGCTTTTTTTAAACTAATGAAAATAAATATAGTTTGCATTAAAATGTACCACCCTTTCGGTGTAGTAAAAGTGGGCTTTTCTAACAGACTCCTGACTGTCATCTGGAAATAACAGGCCGAGGGAGGGTCCCAGTCACAATTCTGGAAACAGCGTGTGTCACTTACCACTGTACTATCAGGTTGAGGCGTCAACCTGATAGTACAGAACATCCCATTTCATTTGCAGGAAAAGTGGGCATCAGTTGGTGCATCATATAAACGGTAATATCGTGTTCCCTATCCTCCCTATACTTACTTTGTGGACTTTGTTAACCAGGAAGCCAGCATTAGGAACGATCCAAGCTTCAACTTCATCTCTTGCACAGACATGGTTCCCAAGACAGAGAAAACAGTTTGGAACAAATATATCGGGGAGTCTCAGACGAGCCCCCATCCAAAGCTGACGACTGCGATAAACTGTGTCTTATTCATAGGAAACCTCACCCTCTACATAAATGCCGTGCATTCCTAGAAAAGCCAATTGAAGATCGTAAGATGTTCTTAAAAGAGAATATTGTGTGGTTTAATGGCGTTCCAACAATCTGGGAGAATCTCGTTTAGCCTGGCAAGATAATCAAGCATAGAGGCTTTGGAGGGAGCTGTGAAACCTGAGGTGTACTTTGACTGCTTCTCTCCTGTCGACCTTTTCAACTAACGTCGGCAATTTCTTCATCTAAGCCATCAACCTGTCTCTTAGACCCAATTCCAACTAGACTGCTTAAAGATGTTTTACCATTAGTTAGCAAGTCTTTAGTAGACATGATCAACCTGTCTTTACTGACAGGTTATGTACCACAGTCTTTTAAAGTAGCTGTAATTAAACCTCTCCTTAAAAAGCACGCTCTTGATCCAGGGGTTTTAGCCAACTATAGACCTATATCTAACCTTGAAACTGATCATTTACTTAAACTTCAAGCATGCCTTAAGGACACAAAAACCTAGATGACCAGTAAGTTATTGTACTTATCCCCGAACGCCTCCGAGACTCACTGTCGGCAGATAGTTCCTCTAGATGACACTGCCCTGGCCTCCAGCACCTCTGTGAGGATCCTTGGAGTTATCTTTGATCAGGATCTATCCTTCAACTTCCACATGAAGCAAACTTCAAGGGCTGCCTTTTTAACCTACGTAAAAATGATGCAGAAAAATTAACCCATGTATTTGTTACTTCAAGGCTGGATTACTGCAATTCCATATTATCAGGCAGCCCCAAAAAGTCCCTTAAGATTCTCCAGTTGATTCAGAACGCTGCGGCACATGTACTGACAGGAACTAGGAAAAGAGATCATATTTCTCCAATATTATCTTCTCTGCACTGGCTCCCTGTAAAATCCAGAATAGAATTTAAAATCCTCCTCCTCACCTACAAAGCTCTAAATGGTCAGGCACCATGGTATCTTACTTGTGGTTCCTAGAGTCTCCAAAAGTAGAACGGGAACCAGAGCATTCAGCTATCATGCTCCTCTCCTTTGGAATCAGATCCCAGTTCGGGTTCGGGAGGCAGACACCCTCTCCACATTTAAGAGTAGGCTAAAAACTTTCCTCTTTGATAAAGCTTATAGTTAGGGCTGGCTCAGGTGAGTCATCCTCTCCATTTGTATGCATTCTCATCCCATAAATGCATGTTACTAACTTGACTTATTCTCTCTCCCAAAGGTTTGTGCTTTCTCGTCCCTCTCTTCTCTCTTACTGTCCCTTTCAGCAGGTATTTCAGAGATGTATCTGACCTGCTGGGGCAGTGCTGCTGTGTCAATGTTGCAGGGGACGAGTGGCTCGGGTCCTGTTCGGCTTTCCGTCTGGAAATCATCTTCACTTATGTTTTACATAAGCCAGGTGGGTTCAGTTCTGGAGTTCCTCCAAAGCTGGTTTTTGGCTGGGCTTTCCGTCGCTACACTTAAGGTGTACATGGCGGCGATCGCTGCCTTCCACAGGTTGGTGGGTGGCTGCTTGCTGGGGAAGCACCTACTTCTCATCAGTTTCCTCCGTGGTACCCTGAGGATAAGGCCTCTGGCTCAGGTTAGCTTCCCATATGGGACCTAACTGTGCTGCTCGACTTATTATCCGTGGGCACCCTTTGAGACATTGGAAAATGCGTCTGACAAGTGCCTGTCCTTAAAATTAGCATTTTGCTGGCCATGTCTTCTCTCAAGAGAATGGGAGATCTACAGGCGGTGGTCGGTGGCCCCCGCTTACCTGGAGTTCGCTCCAGGCGCAGGGGAGACCATCCTGCATCTGAGGCCAGGGTATGTACCTAAGGTACCCACTGCGGTGGCCCGGCCTGTTGTCCTGCAGGCTTTCCATCCTCCTATAGTATTGGCGGAACAGTATAGGCGCCACTGAGATCTTGTACGGCAGACATCTCAGTGGCGCAACTCGGACCAGTTGCTGGTATGCTTTGGGCCCCCTCGTAGAGGCTGCCCGGCTACCAAACATACCATTAGCAGGTGGATTGTTGAAGCCATTACCAAGGCTTACAAGGTGTGCGGCTGCCTTCACTTCGGCCTCTTTCAGCTCACTCCACACGAAGTATGGCGTGCGCTGTGGTCCATTAACGATTAGATGCTGCTGCCGGATGGTCTTCCCCTCATGCACAGATCGGTTGTCCTGAAGTGTGCCCTCTGGCTTCACACTTGGACAGGCATTCCTCCAGCATGGTGAAGTTGGGACTGTCATGTTGTGGGGTCTTCGGTGTATATGTTGGGGTTTTTGGAGTGTGTTGTGTTTTTTTTCTGTTCCTAGGTTGCCTTGAGTGTCATGTCTTATTTTGAAATTGTCTGTTTAATTATGTTTTTGCCTGGTTCTTCCTGTTTTATTTTGGTAGGTGTCTGTTTCCCTCTGTCTTGGTCAACTTTACTTCCTACCCCTGATTTCCTGTGTCTCGTTGCGCACCTGTGTCCCGTTGTTTCCCTGTCCCTGCGTGTATTTAGCCAGTGTGTTCTCCTTGTGTCTTGGTCAGTTCGTCGTTGTATGTCCTGGATGTTCATCTCCCGTTGTCTTGCCTCCCGTGTTCCCTGTGTTACATCTCCCCGTGTCACTATTGCTCAGATTTATGTTGGTGGCTTTTTGGACTCCCGCCTTATTTTCTGTTTCCTGGATTTTTGCCTGCCTGTTGCTCTATTTAGATTTCATTTGCACTCTAAGGGCACTCAATAAAACCTCCTTCCCACACTGCTACCAGTCCGCATTTGGGTCCTCCTTCCCTTCAAACCCCCTAAGTCGCAACAGGGACTGCGTTCCCCACAGCGTCAGCCGACACAACTTTGAGTTCCCTTGAAAGGGAGCGTCTCAGGTTACGTATGTAACCACGGTTTCCTGAAAGGGGAATGAGACGTGTGCATGTGCCATACTTCAGGGAACAATGTGAGCGGCTTTCTTCAGTCAAAAATCTGACGACAACAGTGATGTCAGTGTTAACCACACTCTGATCAGTTGGATTCATAACCTCTTTACTGATAGGAAACAGTTCGTAAATATTCATGGTCATTCTTCTTCTGCAATCAATACGAACACTGGGGTACCACAAGGTTGCATCCTCTCGCCTTCACATTGTATAACAATGATTGTTTCAACCATAGTAACAACAGATGATGTAGCTGTTGTTGGTCTTTTAACTAATAATGAGGTAGACTATAGAGCTGAGATAAATTGTTTTTAGTATATAATAACGCCTAATAACTTCATTAATTTTGTTATCCAAACACTCTCACTTACATTTCTTTATGATTAATTTTGGTTATACGATTCAAGTTAATTATATTCATTTTAGGTAATAGCGCAGCACACAATTCAGCACACTCTCATGTGTTACACAATTCACATCAGGATTTCAGATGTAACATGCAAAGCTGGGGTACCATGATATTCACTTCATTTCAGCATTTGTCTCATTGAACTTCTCCTACAGAGCAGGGCTAGACCACACTCTTGATTTTAACGCATGATTTTAACTCTCTCTTCAATATTTTGCCTCACCTAACTTGAACTGCCACTTCCCCATATTGCAAAAGATATTTCGACATCACTTACATCCTATGGAGAGACTCACTTGCCGCTAAAGGCGCACACTGCTTCGCTTGTTACCTTATTTGGCAATACGTAGAAACTATCAAACTGCCCAACATTCACCTCTGACCCACTTCTCCCACCTAGGCTCTCAGTACTTCAATCTTTACACATTAAATAATCTCCGTTCTGGTAAATACATTAATTTTGTTATTAAAATATACTTACCAACCTTTCTTCATGAGTGATGTTGGTTATATTCACTTCTAGTAATAGTGCAGGCCACAATTTAAACATAATTTATTGTGATGTATAATTCACATCAGGATTTTATTTGTAGTTTACTCTTGATTACTCCTAGTTTAAGCAAAGCGGGGGAATGATGATCTCAGCAGATTTGACAATGCTTATCTGATTAATACATGTTACTAACTCGAAATCTTCTCTCCCCCGTAGTTTTGTGCTCACTCTCCTCTCTCCTTCGGTCTCTTTCAGCAGGTATTTTGGCCTCCGGAGCTGTAGAGGTTAGATCTATGATTGTAGGTCACCTGCTGCCTCTCTGCGTGACAACGACAATTATTATTATTTATAGTAATGATTTGCTACAATTATTATTATTAGTCTTTTTACTATTATTATCACTATTATTCCTATCACTATTATTATCACTATCATTCCTATTATTACTATTATTTTATTAATAACACCACTACCATTACATTGTTATTATTTTAGAATTCTATGTGGAATTTGCATTGTAAACCCCCACCTCCCTCACACTCGCTCTCAACCCAGTACAGAGCTGAGTCCGGTTTTGCCCAAGGTTTCTGTTCTGCCTCTTAAAGGAGGTGCTTGCTCATGGTCGGATTTGTTGGGTCCCTGTAAATAATATTATAAAGAGTGTGGTCTAGAAAAGTGCAATGAGATAACTTCTGTTATGAATTTGTGCTATACAAATAAAATTGAATTTAATTAACTCCAATGCTTAGAGCAAGATAATAGCTGGATACAATTCACTTTCATTCAATTAAATAATGACAAGACAGAAAGCTGCGTCAGCAGCCACATCAAGGAAATAACTAATGTCTTATGTCCAGATAAAAATTTTGAGAAACTCATTCTTACCTTAATTTCTAGCATGGTGGACTATTTTAAGGGTCTCTTGCCTGATCTTCACAAAAAGAACATTAGTAAACTTCAGCTCATTCAGAATGCTGCTTCAAGAGTTCTAATAAAAACCAAGAGAACTGGAACATTACTCCTGTTCTGAAATCTTTAAACTGGCTCAGCCCTCATGACAGATTTGAGGTTCAGTATCTTGCCCAAGGACAATTTGACGTGTGGGCTGGGGGACGTCGGGATCAAACCACAAACCATCCACTCAGTGGACAACTCACTCTACCACTAAGCCACCTGAGTAACCCTGAGCAACCTTGACCAACCCTGTGTAACCCTGAGTTGTTGACAGACATCACATTTTTAGTTGATCTCACAGGCCAGCTTAACACATTAAAACATTTAACTATGTAGCACACATTCGATCATCTTTATGGCAAATATACAGATTTTTTTGGCCACTTTATCTTAAATTTTCCAAGCAAAGTCTGGGGAAGTCTGTATGTAAATCCTGAGGTGTGCGTGGTCTAAAATGGATTTACAGTAATTTCTGTGGCAGAGTTGGTCGTCCACCAATCGGAAGATTGGCACTTTGATCCGAGCTTCCCCCAGCCCACGTGTCAAAGTGTCCTTAACTAAGATACTGAACCCCAAATTGCTCCAGAGGGCTGAGCCTTGGGTGTGTGAATCGTTAGTTCCTTTGTACTGATGGGTAGTTAGCTCCTGCCATCGATGTATGATAGTGATATGTAATGTGAAAGCACTTTGAGTTGTCTGAAGACTAGGCACTATACAAGTACAGTCCATTTACCTTTTATTACAAGGCTGTAAAATTAACACTGTGGCTTACCTGTAGCTCTATGTGTTGTTTATTCAGGTTGATCTTTATCAATGTTTCAAATCACATCTTGTGAGGAACTGATTACTTAAAACAAGGTAGTGATGAACGTACCAGCCGCTTTGTAGACAGAGACTGCAACTTGATCTAATGTTACATTAATGACCGTGGTATAATTGTGGAATCCATTTTAGCATACAGTAAATTACATTCATCACTGACTTGTATGAGTCGATGTTTGCACAGATAGATGTCTGACGTCCATTCTGAGCTCCAGATGCAGCTCTGCTGCAGGCTGTCATTTATTGGCTGGCTCGCTGTGTGTGTGAAGGCACATTTTTGGGACAGTGCCCTATTTTTCGGGGTCTTACTTGTAGTGGGGGGCACTATGACTGAAATTCCTACACATTTCAGGAGTTTGGATGGCATAGAGACATGGTGAATGAAAATTATGATTTCAGGAACACGGGCAGGCATTGGGTGCCATAGCAGGGGTGGCAGCTGCTATACTCAGTGTGGTGCTTCCGAGTAAATTCTATATGAGACATAAATAGTGTGTTATGAGCTGTGTCATGACCTCAGCCTAATACAGTATTTCTCCTTACAAAGTCTACTCGTAAGGTCTGGCTGCAGATCTGAGGGAAGATGTCTACAGATCAAACTACACAGAGAGCACCGCACAATATTCAAAGGGGAACTCCACCAATTTTACACTTAGTATCTACAGTATACTTTTGATCTGTTTATTGCAATGAAATCACAGCAAAATCTGTTTATTTTTGGTTTATACAGTTATAGTATGCCCGATTAAGGGGGGAATATTCATAGGTTGTGGTTAGTAAACACATTATCCCACGGTCAAACGTGTGCGAGTAACGCAAAGTAAAAATTTGCTTTGTGTTTGGTGTGGTCTCATCCTCACTACATGGCAAGGATTCTGAGAGTACCTCTGACACCTTAGAGGTGTTAGCAAAGCGACTTCAGTGGCTTTGCTAAATTCTTTACTCAGGGCCTCCGCTCAAACATTTTGAGCTTAGCACCACATTGGGCTGATTATTGCACTTTTACTGCCAATACAATACCGCGTTCAGTGCCAATACTAAAAATACATGTTCATGTCTTACTGATGAATTCATTCAATGTGTATATCACATGCTTGGAAGTGAAAAAAGCAGTGTAGCTATCAAAAAACATCTGTTAGCTGTCAGGGAAGGTACTAAGGCCATAAGAACAGGTCACAATCATGGAGACACTTGCACACACCTGCAGCACTGGAGAACATTCCACTGCAAATACCAGGCACCACAGTCAGGTATTTAGCAACTCAAATGGCATCTGTACCAAAAATAGTGACTTATTTTATACCATGCGCCATCTAATGTCAAGTAAGTCAACAGGCCATTTTTGTATTATGGAAGAACAAACCATTTTTTAAACATGATGAAAACTGACAAAACAATCTCACCACAAAGTCAGTTTTTCTGAACACTTGAAGGACTTTTCATCAAGCTCCAGGACAGCTATTTTTTGTCAACTGTTGTTTCTGAAGGCAAGAAAAAGACAATCTCAACTTCTGAGCCAATATGGACAACAAGTCCTTAAAGTGCTCAGAAAAAGGTTAATTTCAACATCTACCATTTTGTGAAACTGTGGAACATGATCTGCTGAAGATGATCGTGTGATATGATTTACAAATGGTCTTAACCACTTGTACGTTTCGTTTTAGTTTACGAATATTTTGTAAATAAGAAAACATTTATGAATCCTCCAAGAGTTGTTAGTTTGTACACACAAGATAGGATCAAATCTGTGTGTATGGAGTTTTTATGACCCTTCCTTTCTTGCAGTTCTAACCCAACTCTTTTGTGAGCTTGCTGCTTCCCAGATAATAAACAGAATTAACTTTTTTTTATCTTCATCATGGTTTGAGGTAGCAATGATTGTGCAGGGTGACAGGTCATCAACACTGTCCAGGGAATCAGTTATTATATGACTTCACATTTACAACTCTTTGTGAGTAAAAAGGCAGTGGGAATCCTAAATGTAAAATAACTAAAATACTACAATTGATTATTTTGTCATGTCGTTTTGATATGATGATAATGGAAAAGCTTATATTTAACAAGGACAACTGGCGAGAAAATTCCAGCGCTGTTATTTACTATAATTTTTGTTAACTATTAACAAATAATTCTTTCTGGGTGCCATTGCTTCGTTTTTATTGCATTGTACTGTATGTTTTTGTAATGTAATCATGGTCTTGACTCAATAAAATCTGAATTTGAAAAACTTGTCTAGTGAAATAAGACAAAACAGATTTTTTTTTTTTCTGCACCATTCCATCAAACTGAAAGATCTATCTCATGTCTTGTGTATCATTTTATACATATTTTCCCAGGCTTCAGCCTGACATATTCTGTATCTTTGAAAACTTTGTGATCTCCATAACAATTCCAAACAAGGTTCTGTGAGTTTGATTAAAATGTGCCAGAACATCATGAGTTTATTTTGACTGACACAACAGAAGGTCAGTGAGGTTAAAAAACTTATGTAAAATCTATGTGTACTTTGTACTATTTTTTTTTTTATGCCAATATCCCAAATCACAATATACTTCCTGTAATAGCATTACCTGTAACAAGTCTCTATGGACAGTCCATACTGTGTACATCTGTACCTAAATAGATTTAATTCTCTCCTTTCACTCCCTCAGTTTCTCTCTGCTGTGTCTGTCTCTCATGGAGAAACTCACCTTAAACTTGCCGTGAAAGATAACATCTTGCAAAAAATGTGGAGTGTGTTTCTCAGAGCTGGAGGTTGGACAGAGGTCAACTCCCACTTCTGCTTCCTCTGTCATTTTCCAGTCCCAGCAGGTAAAAGCAGCGATAAGCTGATGTGATGGACCGCAAGTGAATTATTTCCAAACAGAATAGTCCTCTTTGTGCTCTTCCTCTCTCTACGTCTGTGTCTCCTTCTTAAAATTTCTCATTATATGACAGCATCTGGCATTAATGGACCCTCTCCTACAACTCCTCCTATTTTCTTGTGACTTGCTACTGTTCTGAGCCTTCTGCGTCTCTTTTTTAAGCTCTGTGTGGAGCGAGCTCTGTTTCTGTCTCAATGTGGAGTGGGTGAAGTGAGTCTGCAGCTCTGTTACTTGAGAAGCCATCTGTGAGCCAAGATCTAAACTTAGACAACGATATAACTCTGATAAACACAAAGTGCCCTCCCTCACTCTCTTTCTCTAATCACTAGAAGATCAACCAACAAACCCAACATCTCTCTCTCCCTCTGCGGATCTCTGCCAGTCGCTACTAATCACTCAATCTAATCACACAAATGTTTATACTGTGCATATTTTGCTAAATACTTACAATATATACTATATAAGTTTTACTTAGTTTTACAAACTCTGCCTTCTCCAGCCACCTCATCTGACGTATCTTCACCACCTGCATGCATATAGTGACTGTAAATAAAACTTATTTGTTTTAGTTTTGTTGATGCTGCATTATGGAGTTACATAGAGCGTGAGATATTTTTGATATTTGTAAGATATTTTAGATACTGAATGTGTGATTTCATCAGATGCTTAACAAATACCAAGCGGTGAGCTTCAGGGTGCCTGTGCCTCAAACAGTAATATACTCCAATACTACATGGACCTCCATTCACCTTTATGTCTGAACTTCTTCTTTTCCTTTTGGCTGCTCCCTTTCAGGGGTCGCCACAGCGAATCATGTGCCTCCATCTAACCCTGTCCTCTGCATCCTCTTTACTCACACCAATTAACTTCATGTCCTCTCTCACTACATCCATAAATCTCCTCTTTGGTCTTCCTCTAGACCTCCTGCCTGGCAGCTCCAACCTCAGCATCATTCTACCAATATATTCACAGTCTCTCCTCTGAACATGTCCAAACCACCTCAATCTGGCCTCTCTGGTTTTATCTCCGAAACATCTAACATGAGCTGTTCCTCTGATGTACTCGTTCCTGATCCTGTCCATCCTTGTCACTCCCAAAGAGAACCTCAACATCTTAAGCTCTGCCACCTCCAGCTCTGCCTCTTGTCTTTTCTTCAGTGCCACTGTCTCTAAGCTGTACAACATCGCTGGTCTCACCACCATCTTGAACACCTTTCCTTTCATTCTTGCTGATACTCTTTTATCACACAACACACCTGACACTTTTCTCCACCCGTTCCAACCTGCTTGCACTCGCCTCTTCACCTCTTTTCCACAGTCTCCATTGCTCTGAATCGTTGACCCTAAGTACTTAAAGTCCTGCACCTTCTTCACCTCTGCTCCCTGTAACCTCACCGTTCCACGTGGGTCCCTCTCATTGACACACATGTACTCTGTCTTACTGCGGCTAAGCTTCATTCCTCTGTTTT
>CM022474.1:30154246-30201374 GCA_011952105.1 Coreoperca whiteheadi
CAGTCTCCATTGCTCTGAACCGTTGACCCTAAGTACTTAAAGTCCTGCACCTTCTTCACCTCTGCTCACTGTAACCTCACCATTCCACCTGGGTCCATGTCATTGACACACATGTATTCTGTCTTACTGCGGCTAAGCTTCATTCCTCTGTTTTCCAGAGCAGACCTCCATCTCTCTAGATTCTCCTCCACCTGCTCCCTGCTCTCACTACAAATAACAATGTCATCCGCAAACATCCTAGTCCATGGAGATTCCTGTCTAACCTCATCTGTCAGCCTGTCCATCACCAGAGCAAACAAGAAGGGGCTCAGAGCCGATCCTTGATGCAGACCCACCTCCACCTTGAACTCCTCTGTCACACCTACAGCACACCTCACCATGGTCTTACAGCTCTCATACATGTCCTGCACCACTCTAACATACTTCTCTGCTGCTCCAGACGTCCTCATACAATACCACAGCTCCTCTCTCGGCACCCTGTCATACGCTTTCTCTAAATCTACAAAGACACAATGCAACTCCTTATGACCTTCTCTGTACTTCTCCATCAGCATCCTCAAAGCAAACACTGCATCTGTTGTGCTCTTTCTAGGCATGAAACCATATTGCTGCTCACAAATGCTCACCTCTGCCCTTAGCCTAGCTTCCACTACTCTTTCCCACAACTTCATTGTATGAATCATCGGCTTTATTCCTCTGTAGTTGCCACAGCTCTGCACATCTCCCTTGTTCTTAAAAATTGGCACCAGTACACTTCTCCTCCATTCCTCGGGCATCCTCTCACTCTCCAAGATCTTGTTAAAAAAACTAGTCAGAAACTCTACTGCCACCTCTCCTAGACACTTCCATACCTCCGCAGGCATGTCATCAGGACCAACTGCCTTTCCACTCTTCATCCTCTTCAACGTCCTCCTCACTTCACTCTTGCCACTTTGCTACTTCCTGCTCCACACCAGTCACCTCTTCTACTCTTCATTCCCTTTCATTTTCCTCATTCATCAACTCATTCAGTACTCCATCTTCCCATCACACTCCTGGCACCTGGCAATACATTTCCATCCTTATCTTTAATCACCCTAATCTGCTGCACATCCTTCCCATCTCTATCTCTTTGTCTGGCCAACCTGTACAAATCCACCTCTCCCTCTTTTGTGTCCAACCTAGCATACAAGTCCTGATATGCTCTTTGTTTGGCCTTTGCCACCTCTACCTTCACCTTACGCTGCATCTCCCTGTACTCCTGTCTACTCTCTTCAGTCCTCTCAGTGTCCCACTTCTTCTTTGCTAACCTCTTTCTCTGTATACACTCCTGAACTTCCTGGTTCCACCACCAAATCTCCTTGTCCACTTTCCTCTTTCCAGATGACACGCCGAGTACCCTCCTACCTGTCTCCCTGATCACATTAGCTGTAGTGGTCCAGTCATCTGGGAGCACTCCCTGACCACCCAGAGTCTGTCTCAGCTCCTCCCTGAAAACTACACGACATTCTTCCTTTTTCAGCTTCCACCACTTCGTCCTCTGCTCTGCCTTTGTCCTCTTCATCTTCCTCACCACCAGAGTCATTTTACACACCACCATCCTGTGTTGTCTGGCTACACTCTCCCCTACCACTACTTTACAGTCACTGGTCTCTTTCAGATGACAACGTCTACACAAGATGTAGTCCACCTGAGTGCTTCTCCTTCCGCTCTTATATGTCACCCTATGTTCCTGCCTCTTCTAGAAGAAAGTGTTCACTACAGCCATTTCCATCCTCTTTGCAAAGTCTACCACCATCTGTCCTTCTGCGTTCCTGTCCTGAAGACCAAACCTGCCCATCACATTCTCATCACCTCTGTTCCCTTCACCTACATGCCCGTTGAAATCTGCACCAATCACCACTCTCTCACCTCTGGGGATGCTCTGCATCACTTCATCTAACTCACTCCAGAATTTCTCCTTCTCTTCTAACTCACATCCTACCTGTGGGGCATAACCACTCACAACATTGAACATCACCCCTTCAATTTCCAGCTTCAGGCTCATCAACCTGTCTGACACTCTTTTCACCTCAAGAACATTCCTCACAAACTCCTCTTTCAGGATAACTCCTACTCCGTTTCTCTTCCTATGCGACCAATGGTAGAACAACTTGAACCCTGCTCCTAAGCTTCTAGCCTTGCTACCTTTCCACCTGGTCTCCTGGACACACAGTATGTCCACCTTCCTTCTCTGCATCATGTCAATCAACTCTCTAGCCTTCCCTGTCATAGTCCCAACGTTCAAAGTCCCTACTGTCAGTCCTACATTCTTAGCTTTCCTCTTCTCTCTCTGTCTACGAACACACCTTCCTTCTCTCGTTCTTCGTCTTCGACCAACAGTAGTCCAATTTCCACCGGTACCCTGTAGGTCAACAGCATCGGTGGCGGTCGTTGTTAACCCGGGCCCCGACCGATCCGGTATGGAAGTCATTGTCATGATTCACATTTTTAGTTTGGCATGTGTTTTACGTCGGATGCCCTTCCTGACACAACCCTCTGCATTTATCCAGACTTGGGACTGGCACATGAAGACACTGGCTTGTGCCCCCCTGCGGTTGCATTACCCATTTGGAGACACTAAATGTCAACCAGGAAATTGATAGAGGAGGGACCACAAGAGCAGTCTCAGTGTCCATTATGGAAAAAAATGAGCCAGCCCAGAGTAACAGCCAGTAGGTTCTATAAGGTTTGCCATGTGTGACAGAGTACAACAAACTAGCCCAATGAAATAGGACCTTGAGCATGAACTTCAGGTGCTTGAACAATACTCAAGACTCTTCAATAATGTAATAATACTGCAGCCTCTGGAAGCTGTTAGTATGTGATTAGACTTTTAGTTTAATCTTCACAGAGCATGACTGCACATCACTGGTTTTACATTCCCTCTTGCTGAAACTTTCTCATTTCTCAAGTTCATCTTCTCTGTGTCAACAGACATGAATTCACAGGTCATCTAACATCAGATATTTATGATGTGGCTTGTCACACAGATGACCAGTCATTACAGAGAAGGTCATACACAAAGCTTATATTCAATACAGTGTCTGCTTTCAGTATGTGCTTGTTAAATTAATCAAAACAGTTTTGGCCACAAAGCGCTGCTGGGGGCTAGTCCACCTCGAGGATGGAAGCCATGTGACCTATCCTTTTCAGATCGACATGACTTAGCTGTGATTACAGAACCAATGCTGTGTGCTGCGCAATCATACTGGTAACTCTATAGTCAGCTCTTACTGGGATAGTGCTGACAGCCATATGCTGTCTTGTGAATTCTTTGAACTCAGGAATGTATGTAAGAAAGAAACATTAGAGTGGCTACCAAAGACTATGGGGGAACAAAAAAAATCTAAATGAATTGAAATAACACAGACATAGAGACAGAGGCTAAAACTGAGACACAGACCGGAGAAATATCTATACAGGCAGGGAGTGTGAGTAAATGTGGAATGATAAAAGCTCATTAGCAAAAAGGTTCCTCTCTCACCTCCTGTTTTGACAGGTGGATGTGTGTGTGTATCCACAGGCTTTACTTAAAAAAACACAAATAGCCTTGTCAAGTCAACATGCAGCCAGTCAAGCAAACAGTACAGGTCACAAACACACACACACACACACACACACACGCACACACACACACACACACACACACACAGAGGTTGCACCGTATGTTTGGATGTGTGTATTGTTTGAGAGCACTGATGCTGTTTCCAAATCATTTAACTTTATATGGTGTTAGGCTGTCCAATGATTATAATTCTGAACAGACAGACATATATATATAGATAAGAGATAAGAGAGACGTTATTGTGATCCATCTGAATACAATGTAGTACAGTACCTAGAGAAAAAACACTGTTTCTTATGTAGATCATACAATATAACTCGTAATTAGCCTTTAAATGACTCTTAGCAAGCATGTGAAATATGGAAAAGATCTGATGATGTGGAGCTGAGGTAGCAAAGTTTCTCATTTTAAACCAAGGAAGCACTGTTACAAACTGTTTTTTTTTTTAAAGTATATTTTTCAGGCTTTTCTCGCCTTTCTTTGATAGCGATAGCCGAAAAGAGACAGGAAATGCAGGAGATAGAGAGGGGGGATGACGTGCTGCAAATTTGCCACAAGCCGAACCCGGGTTCTCTGCGGTGCGGACTATAGCCTCGTACGTTGGGCATGCTTACCACTCTGTTAATAATTTTGGAACAAAGTAGCACTGTTACTATTTTTGGAAGATCACTATCAGACCATTATTTAATAACTTTTGAACTCCTATTACTGGAGTACACACCAGTAGTCAAATTCTACTACAGTAGATGTCTATCTGATAGTGCTGTAGCTAAATTTAAGGAAGTAATTTCATCTGAATTTAACTCAGTGCTATGTCTTAACATAACAGAGGACTCTTATGCAAATTTCAGTCCGTCCCAAATTGATCATCTTGTTGATAGTGCTGCAGGTTCACTGAGAACGACACTTGATTCTGTTGCTCCTCTTAAAAAGAAGATAATAAAACAAAAAAGGGTAGCTCCATGGTATAATGCTGAAACCTGCAAATTAAAGCAAACATCACAAAAACTTGAAAGTATATGGCATTCTAACAATCTGGGAGAATCTTGTTTAGCCTTGCAAGATATGTGTTAGCCTTGCCTTGTTCCTCCTTGGTGTGTCAAGTCTGGATGTGTGTGTGTGTGTGGTGCGACGGGAAGGGAGGCTCCTACACAGCTGAGGTGGATCAGCTGGATCCCCAGGGCTGCACACCTGCAGCTCGTCTTCATCATCAGGCAATGGATTTAAATCAGCATTCCCTGAGGATCGGAGTAAGATCTTCAGCTTACCTTAGTGGTAAACTCACGGCCGAATTCGCTAGGATAAGTATTTTCACGAATTATCTGCATTCTGACCAAGTGTTCTTTTGTGTGCTCAGTCCTCGCCACTCCTGTTTAACCATCTGCCGACAAACTACAATCACCACGCCAAGTTCACCCTCAGCCTACCTCAGAAGGCCCTCCGTAATCCCAGAGCAGCCTACTACTCATCATTACTAGAGGAAAATATGAACAACCCCAGATTCCTTTTCAGCATTGTAGCCAGGCTGACTATTAAAGCAAACATCAGCGTTCGGAGATATATCTGGATCTGTGACTATGGCGACCTGCTGGGGCAGTGCTGCTGTGTCTATGGTCCAGGGGACGAGTGGCTCGTTGGGCTCCACTTGGAGCTGCTCGGTTGTCCTTCTGGACCCATCCTGTTCCTTTATGTTTTACATCCCACACTTTTCATCATAATTATATATATACTACAATTTTGCCATTGTCATAATTGTATGTGCTATGATTTTCTGCTATGAATCTATTCTGTACTTACGACATCTATTGCATGTCTGTCCGTCCTGGGAGAGGGATCCCTTCTCGTATGTTGTACAGATTGCAAAGCCCTTTGAGGCAAATGTGATTTGTGATATTTGGCTATATAAATAAAATTGAATTGAATTGGCATCTGTTTTCTCAGGGATCTTAGAGATAAAGGGAAGGTTAGATATAGGTCTATTTTTGGATAAAATCCCTGGATCAAGAGTGGCCTTTCTAAGAAGAGGTTTAATTACAGCTACTTTAAAAGATCGTGGTACATAGCCTGTTAATAAAGACTGATTGATTGATCATATCTAGTAAAGAAATACTAACTAGGGGTAAACCATCTTGTAGTAGTCAAGTTGGAATGGGGTTTAAGAGACAGGTTGATGGCTTACATGAAGAAATTGTCGAGGTTAGTTGAATAAGGTTGACAGGAGAGAAGCAGTCAAAGTATACATCAGATTTTACAGCTTTTTTTAAGGTTTCTGTGTTTGTAGATAGATTGGTACCAGTTGAGGGCAGGACATGATGAATTATTTATCTACTATTTAAAATTGTATAATTAAAGAAGGTCATACAGTCATTACTACTGAGGGCTATAGGAATACATGGCACAATGGAGCTGTGGCTTTCTGTCAGCCTGGCTACAGTGCTGAAAAGGAACCTGTGGTTGTTGTTGTTTTTTTCCTCAATTTATGATGGTTAGTAGGTTGCTCTGGCATGACAGAGGGCCTTCCGATATGTTTTCAGACTATTTTGCCAGGCTAAACGGGATTCTCCCAGATTGTTGGAACGCCATTTCCTTTCAAGTTTTTGTGATTTTTGCTTTAATTTGCGGGTTATTGTCACAGTTTAGAGATTGTTCAGTTATGTTCTGTGTTACTGGACTTTCTATTGTGGTTTTGGGTGGGGTGTTTTGTATGTTTGTTTCCTGCCATTCAGTCTCTCTTACCCTGCAATGACCCCTGACTGCTTCACCATTTCCACACCTTTGTCCACTCTCGTCAGCCTGCTGTGTGTTGGTTCACCCTCAACTGCAGTTCATTCCTCATCAGCCTTTCCCTACATATACCAGTTCACCTCCTTTGTTCAGTGTTGGTTCGTCATCATCATCATCATTGCAGTTTGGTTCTGTCTGCCTGTAAGTTTGGATTTACCTACCTGCCTGTAACCTGTTTGCCGCTTGTGTACCAGTTTTGTGATTTTCAATAAATCACCACCTATCATCCTGCCACTTCTGTCTGCATTTGGGTCCTTTTCCATTTGCCTGTTTTTAGAGGGGCAATAGAGTCGAGTGTCGTTCGCAGTGAGCCTGCAGCACTATCAACAAGATGATCAATTTGGGACGGACTGTAAATAGCATAAGAGTCCTCTATTATATTCAGTAGTATTGAGTTAAAATCAGATGGAATCATTTCCTTACATTTAGCTACAGCACTATCAGATAGACATCTAGTGTAAGAGTATTTGCCTAATGGTGTGTAGTCCAAGTAATAGGAGTTCAAAAGTCACTAAATAACGGTCTGATAATGAAGGATTCTGTGGAAAGACTATTAAATATTCAATTTCAATGCCATAGACCATAGGGTGTGGTTAAAACAGGGAATGGATTTATGTATAGTCTGACAGAAGCCAATCGAATCTAATAATGGGATAAACACAGTACTAAGACTATCATTTTCAACGTCCACATGAATATTAAAATCACCTACAGTAATTACTTTATCTGTTTTAAGGTCTAAACGTGATAGAATAAGGACCAGAAACGCAGTACACTGTAACAAATAGGTTTCCAGGTTGGGTGTGAAAGACATAGAATGAGGCTTTTGCATAAGTTAGAATTTTGTTCAGGTTTAGAATTGATTAATAGGCCTGCGTCGAAGATGGCTGAAATTTCACCTCCTCGGCCATTGCCTCGAGGAATATGAGTATTAATATGACTGGGGGAAGTGAATAATTTAGGCTAACATATACTTCATGACCAAGCCAGGATTCAGTAAGACAAAATAAGTCAATATGATAATCTGCCCTTTGTCACCCGTCCTGTTCATTATTTTTATGGACAGGATTTCTAAGCGCAGCCAGGGTCCTGGGGGAGTCCGGTTTGGGGACCACAGGATCTCGTCTCTGCTTTTTGCAGATGATGCTGTCCTGTTGGCTTCATCAAACCAGGACCTTCAGCATGCACTGGGACGGTTTTCAGCCGAGTGTGAAGTAGCCGTGACGAGAATGAGCACCTCCAAGTCATCCTAGAATGTAACAAACTGAAGGGTAAGATAAGAGGAAGAGGTAGACGGGTTAGACCAAGGCCAAAAGGAACAGAGACATGCTGAGATAACAAGCTACGTAAAGCACTGAAAATGTGTGATGGGGGAAGGGTAGAATATAACCAAGGGTTTTGGTGTCTTAGCTTCAGACATAACGCAGACATCACGGGGAACAGAAGCCTGAGGTGGTTGCGTTGTGCCTCCGGATTAATCTGTATGTACTATACTGTGAAATAAACAGTTTTTTTTATTTTTAAAGGTCTCTGGTGAATCACTTTTTATCAACGGAACTCGGAGAGGGGTGAGGCTGCGGCCTACCTCAACATAGCCTAAGAAGAATGGGGGTCACAGCTGAGGGACAATGCTGACAAAGTGCTTTACCCATTTCCTCCCGATCTGTACTGAGAGGGCATACACTCCAACTGCCTGGAGAAAGAAGGCGTTGGCTCCGCTGTGCAAAAGCGGGAGCAAGTGTGTGTTGGCAGAGCTGGTCATACCATTCTTGGTTGATGGCCGATATTTTGGACCATATGGTAAAGCGCATCTGGATTGGCGACACCTTTAAGGTGCACTCCACCAACCACTCGAGGGCTGTACAAGTCTGCGTCTGTGTTTCTTAGTGAGCACAGGAAGGACTCGTGGTGGAACAAGCAGTTCAGATCTTCAGTCTGTGGTTGCGGCACGCTCACAGGGAGTCGCGAAGGATCAGCACCAGGATCAGGTGCTGGGAAAGGCATTATCATTGGTAGGGGTCCTCTGGACTCCTGGATGATGACAACTTGTCCATCTAAGGTGACCTGTCTGCCTGCGGAGCCAAGAGGCTTGGGGGAGTCAACCTGAGCCCAAATGTGCCCCCTGTGGCAGTCAATGAGAGCGGCCACTCTTTCCAGTAGGTCCTCCTAGATAAGCAGCGATTCTGTGTCCAAGATGCAGACATAAATAGGGTGCACCAGTGTCATCTCCTGCAGGGTAATGTCAACCCATGCATGCTTTGTGATTGGTGACTTGTCCAGGGTGTAAATGGTGATTTTGTTACAAGTCGCGACTTGTAATGGCTTCCAAAGTATGAGTATGTCTCTAGCCATTTCTGCAAAAGTGCTGGCACACATTAGGCTGATTTCAGAACCAGAATCAAGTAGGGCACCCCTTACCACTACAGAGGTGTAAATACGCCGGGCATTGCTCTTGCATACAAGATCACCCAGGATGTTCAAGAAATGAGGCCATTGGTCGTCTGGAGTGGTCATCTCAGGAAGTGCCATGGGTTTTCTTGACTCTCTGCCCCAGCCGACGAAGTAGACACTAGAAGTTGGGGGAGCATCCCTCTGGTCTAGTCATGCTGACGGTGGGTCAGTGTTGGGTCCCTTTGGCAGGTCCGACTTTGCAGATGAATGGCGGGATGAATGTTTCAAGCTGCTCCACTGCCTCTGTCAAGCACTTATTGGAGCATGTTCTCCATGTCTTGCTTTGAATTTCCCCTCTTGGCATGTTCTATGGTGGTGGTCTGGATTGACCGTGAGAGTGGGTCCCATTCCCATCCCCTTGTCTCGATCTCCTCCAATCCTGGCGGGGGTTGCGGCGTCCGTGGTATCCAGGTCTTCTGTCAATCCTGGAACAAGGCATTTCGATGCCTTCAAGCACAAGGTCTGGGTCTTCTGAGGCCTAGATCTCCAAGACTCTAGCACCGTCTTCAGGCCATCTGGCGGGGTGTGCGTGCGTCTTCCATACCAGTTGTGCGAATTTCCTGATCTCCTGCATTGTGAGGTCTCTTTCATGACACTTCAAGGTGATGTGATACCGCATGTCCTTATGGAGGTTATTCAGGAACAAGGATTGAAAGGGCTGTTCTTCTTCCAAGCCTGGAGCGTTGTGTCCCTGGAAGTATGCGGCCCTCAGCCATCTGAAATACTCCCTTGGAGGTTCATGGTTTTTTTGCATGATGGCAAAGGTGCTGAGAGTGACAGAGGTATGGTCTGAATACAGCAAATATTACTCCAGCAGGGCTTGACAAAGTCCAATGTACCGGTCTCGGATCCCTGCCGGGAGTGTTTACATTAAAACATGCATGCTCCAAGAAGTGGTTTTCCAGATCAGCTTCAGATTTGCACACGATGAGGCATGGGGCAATTAATGCTAATGGCGGTTGTTTTCTTCACAAAGAAAGACGCAAAGTCATCAGCTGTTAAATCTGATGAAGGTGGGGGAGCAGGCGAAGAAAGGAGAGCAGCGAAGGTTTTAAAGAGAGTGCGTGAGTCAGGTGAGTTGTTGATCTTAGAGTGGTAGTAGTCCGTTTTTGCAGAGGTGACATCAGCTGAGAAATTAGAGAGGAGAGACTGGTAGAGACAGAGGTCAGCGGGATCTTTTGATTTACGCCATTTTCTCTCAGCTGACCGGAGGCTGGCACGATGCTCACGTAGAACATCAGATAACTACTCATCACTCTGGCATTACAGAGGGCCTTCTTATATATTTTTTTAAGACTATCTTGCCAGGCTAAAGAAGATTCTCCTAGATAGTTGGAACGCCATTTCCTTTCCAGTTTTCGTGATGTTTGCTTTAATTTGCAGGTTTCAGCGTTATACCATGGAGCTACCCTTTTTTGTTTTATTATCTTCTTTTTAAGAGGAGCAACAGAATCAAGTGTTGTTCGCAGTGAACCTGCAGCACTATCAACAAGATGATCAATTTGGGACGGACTGAAATTTGCATAAGAGTCCTCTGTTATGTTAAGACATAGCATTGAGTTAAATTCAGATGGAATTACTTCCTTAAATTTAGCTACAGCACTATCAGATAGACATCTACTGTAGTAGTATTTGACTACTGGTTTGTACTCCAGTAATAGGAGTTCAAAAGTTATTAAATAATGGTCTGATAGTGAAGGATTCTGTGGAAAGACTGTTAGATGTTCAATTTCAATGCCGTATACCAGAACAAGGTCGAGGGTGTGGCCAAAACATTGAGTGGGTTTATGTACACACTGACAGAAGCCAATCGAGTCTAATAATGAGATAAACGCAGTACTAAGGCTATCATTTTCAACGCCCACATGAATATTAAAATCACCTACAATAATTGATTTATCTGTTTTAAGCACTAAATCTGATAGAAATTCTGAGAATTCAGATAAAAACTCAGAATAAGGACCAGGAGCGCGGTACACTATAACAAATAGGATTGGCTGTCGTGTTTTCCAGGTTGGGTGTGAAAGACTTAGAACAAGGCTTTCGAATGAGTTATAACTAAAGTTTAGGTTTAGGGTTGATTAATAGGCTTGAGTCGAAGATGGCTGCAACTCCACATCCTCAGCCGGTGCCTCGAGGAATGTGAGTGGGCGGAGTGGATTCATTTAGGCTAACATATTCTTCATGACCCAGCCAGGTTTCAGTGAGACAAAATAAATCAATATGATAATCTGATATCAGATCGTTTACTAGTACAGCTTTAGATGACAGAGATCTGATGTTTAGAAGTCCACATTTAATTCTCTTATTTGAGGTGCTATTTCTGTTGTGGTAATTTTAATTAAATTATTATGTATGACTCCTCTTTTGTTAGCTTTTGATTTTATAAATTTCAGTGGCCGGGGGGCAGACACCGTCATTATGGGATTATGGGTGGGTAACTGCTCTGGAAGCACAGAGAAACGTGTAGGACTGCAACTCTGCCTCCTGGTCTCAACTCTGGGTTGTTATGGTTTAGGTCCACTAATACACTCGGCCAGATTTCTAGATATGAGAGCTGCACCATCCAAAGTTGGATGAATGTCGTCTCTCCTAATCAGACCAGGTCTTCCCCAGAAAGTCCGCCAATTATCTACGAAGCCCACATCGTTTGCTGGACACCACCTCGACAGTCAGCGACAGAATGAAGACATGCGGCTAAACATGTCATCACTGGTCAGATTTGGCAGGGGCCCAGAGAAAACTACGGAGTCCGACATCGTCCTTGCATATGTACACACCGACTCAACATTAATTTTAGTGACCTCCGATTGGCGTAATGGGGTGTCATTACCGCCGACGTGAATAACAATCTTACTGTCGCCCGCTCTGGCCCCAGGAACACATTTAACTATGGTCGCTGGTGTCGCTAACTTCACGTTTCTCAAAATGGAGCTGCCAATGATCAGAGTTGGTTTCTCAGCGGGTGCGTCGCTGAGTGGGGAGAACCTGTTGGAAACGGGAACGGGTTGGTGGTGAACCGTGGGCCTCGGCCTTAGGGCTATGCTTCCTTCGGACAGTCACCCAGCCGCCCTGGATTCCCAGCTGCTCGGGAGATGCCGGGGAACGGCTAACAGTAACTAGCTCTAGTCGGTCCGCACCGGCTACTGGGGCTTGGCTAGCAAGTACCGACTGAGCTCCCATGGTGCGGAACCGCGTTTCCAAACACTAAGCCTCGCCTCCAATGCTACAAATAAACAACACTTATTACATGTATCATTATCAGTAAAGGAGGCAGAGGAATAGCTAAACATTTGACACAACCGAGCAAGAGAGAGCGGGAGAGGAAAAGGGAGAGAGAGGGAGAGAAGCCATTGCTAGCTGCTGAGATAGAGACTGGTAGCTAGCAACACTGAAGCGCTGTAAGTGCTTAGGCAAAACTAATAAACATTCAAATGTAACGTTATAGCAGATAGTTAGTCAATGTAATGAAGAGTCTAACAAATTAGCTGTGTTGAGCTAGAGCAGCAAACTACACGCTACCAGTAACACACAAACACCTGTAACCGGAAAGGATGCAAAATGCTTACGTCAGCACATCGTCACCACGTCAGCAATCTGGCCTTCTTCAAGCAGGGCGTGACTACTTGAGCACGGAAAGCGTCTGTGCGCTCCTGCAGCTCATCTCGAGCCTCCTGTGCATGGTAGAGCTTGGTCTGAGCAGACAGGACTTCATAGTGCAAGCTAGTGTTTCACAGTTGCGCTGCTTGGTAGCTACGCTCTAGCTGGGCATAGTGCTCCTCTTGCTCTTCAGCTTGCGCCTGAGGTTTGCGCTCGCAGAGGGGGGCAATATGTCCAAGCCCATCAGGGATGGTGTGCTCAGGCTTACCGGATGATTGGCTGATGTAAGATACGAGCTCTTGTATCTTATTATCGCAGGCATTTGCATCAAACCTATTAAGGTTATCTCTGTCCTCTAAGGAGAGACGGAGGAGGCCAGCGACTGCATCTTGCAGGACTAACTCGCCTGACTCCTGGGGAGCCTCAGCTCCAGGCTCACTGGGGCATTGATGACTCATTTTCACCACTTTAATGAGAGAGACACTCGGTGGCCTTAATATGTAATTTGTTGTGGCTTGGGAAAGCTGTTAGTGTGCTAAAACAAGGCACAGGTGAACGTCTTTAACCTGTCTTGCAAGTTAGTGTTAATATGCAAATCATTCTACCTCAACCTACTTTGCACCGAGCTTAAATGAGGTGACTCTTGTCCTTTCACAGAATAATAGCTAAGATGAGATCTCAAAACCAAACAATGTACAAAATTGTTAAACAATCCAAAATTATCCACTAGTACCCACCGTTTAAAACAACAAAGCTGCTCTCAGCTTCAGTGACAGACTGCTCTACCCTCGGTGTGTGAAGAAGAGATTCCGCAGGTCTTTTCTTCCTGCTGCAGTCAGACTGCATAATGAACACTGCTAACATACAACATTTTTACTGTTGCAATATTTACGCAAGTAATGTGAAATATCACTGTGCAATTTTTGAAACATGCAATACCTTATGTATAACCTATTTTAGTTTATTTTAGGTTTTCTGTTTTATCATAGTGTATGCTGTACCCCTGCTGTTGCTAAATGCAATTTCCCCACTGTAGTTCCCCACCTAACAACACAAGTGAATATGCTCGGCAACTTGAGCAGAATATTAACTTCCCAGGTACCAAAATTGTTGGGATTCAGGTAGGGCAGGCAGAGCAGGTCATTCGCCAATCTGAAGGTCGGCAGTTCGATCCTAGCTTCCCCCAGCTCACGTGTCGAAGTGTCCTTGAGCAAGATACTGAACGCCAAATTGCTCCCAAAGTGTTATGGTTTTGGGTTGTATGAGGTGTTTTGGGGGTTGTGGAGTGTTTGTTATTGTATTAGTTCTGATCTTATTTTGAAATTCTTTGTTTGGTTTAGGTTTTGGGGTTTTCATTTAGTATTTTCTGTTTTAATTTGGTGTGTGCCTGTCCCTGATTCCCTGATTGTGTTCACCTGTGTTTGTCCTGCACCTGTGCCTCGTTGTCTTCACCTCCCCTGAGTGTATTTAGTTTGTGTGATTCCCTTTACTGTTGCTGGATCATTGTTTGTACCTTCCTGTTGTGTATTCCCTTCTGTGTTGGAGCTGTCTCGTAGTGGATTTTGGCATGCTCCTGGTTTTCTGTTTGCCTGCCTGTTCTCCAAGTTTGCCTGTCTACCTGTTGGTAAGCAACAATAAAGACTCCACTCCTAAAGTACTGTCTGCATCTGGATCTTCCTTACCTCGTCAACACGCAACACGAAGGGTGTCTTTTCGGTGTGTGAATGGTTAAATCCATCCTTGAACTGGTGGGCACCTGCCATCAGTGTGGGGTGAATGCGATATCTGTTTGAAGCACTTTGTGTAGTCTGAAGGTGCTATACAAGTTTAGTCCATTTACCCTGCACTGGCCATTATTAATGTAAGGTAATACTTTAATTATCAACATTTTTAAGTGAACAGCCACCTTCGAGACTGTTTTCACGTTTGGTTATTGGTACCTAATATCATGGTGGTGCCTTGTCAATATTAATAATGGTTATGTTAATATTCATAAATATCTTTATTTTTGCTAATAACCAAACATACCATACCTGAATCCCAACAATACACACACACACAATACTTGTTAGTAGGATACATTCATTGTTTGGGTCTGCACAAGGGTTTTGTTGACTGTATAAAAATATATAACAATGCACACTTGAAACTATGATGATCTCATTGTATAAATAAAGTATCTATTTTAAAAGTTTGATCAGCTCTATTCAGAGATTACTTACGCATGAGTATTCCTGTAGTGAGTTGCTTTGAGCAGAACAATGGAATTGTTACATTATCACTTTTCATTCTGATTAAACATGCAGAAGAAATGTAATCTGTTTGAATTCAGAGTATGTGAGAAAATAATCTCAACTCAAAGGTCCACTTACTAGCTTTTCCAAACACTAATTAAAATTGTGGAGATGACAGTGGACTACAGGAAAATCCCCCCATCACCATACTGAACAACACTGTCTACTGTGGAAGCCTTCAGGTGTCTGGGGTTCCACAATCTCCCAGGAGCTAAAGTGTGGGTCCAACATCAACACAGTCATCAAAAAGGTCTGGCCGGCCTGCTCCAGCTCAGGACGTTCAACCAGTAGATCCAGTTCTACTCAGCAAAATCCAGTCTGTTCTCTGCACTTCCATCACTATCTGGTTTGACTCGGCCACCGAACTGACTAAAATGGACAGTCAGTGTCATGGTTTTGTTATCTTGAGGATGTCGGTCTTAAGTTTCGGTTCTGTGTGTTCATGTCTTAGTTTGTTATTGGTTGTTCAGTTGTGTTTTGGTTTCTTTGTCGTCTGCTTGTCTGCTCCCTCATGTGTCTGTTGGTGTTACTTCCTGTCCCTGTTCCTGATTGTTTTCACCTGTGTCTCATTGTCTTCCCTTCCCTTGAGTGTATTTAGTTTGTGTTTCTCTGTGTCAGTTGGTCGTTGTGTTGGTTCGGTGTTGCCTGTATGCTCCCAGATTTTCGCCTGTTTTTGGTTCCTTGGATTCTGTTTGTTTGTCTTCTGGATCTGCCTGCCTGGACATTAAATAAACCCTCCACTTCTCATCTAAGCAGTCTGTAACTGGGTTCTCCTTCTCTCCCACCCCACACTATTGACAATCAGGGCTGCAGAAAAGATCATCAGCGCTGACCTGCCCTCCATTCAGGATTTATACACGTCCAGAGTCAGGAAACAGGCAGAAAACATCGCTGCAGGTCTGTCACACCCTGCATACAACCTGTTCTAACTTCTCCCATCTGTTAGGCGCTACAGAGCACTGTTTGCCAAAACGACCAGACACAAAAACAACAAATTAGAAAATTCCATAATGTTATACATATTTCAAAAACATTCACATTGTTCCTACTTACTACCTCTCTACTTTCCTACCTATTTAATCCATCTTGCATGGAAAATAAGAAATTCAAAGTGGGAACTTTCTCAGTTGCAGCTCTACCATTTCATTTACTGCTGCTGCTCTCAGTAACACTGAATTTTCTACCACAAACATGGCAACTGAATGACTTCTCCCTTGTGTGGAGTGTTGTCAATGTCCTTTTTGTGTACCTTTTTTTTTTTATCAGAAACTGAGCAGCTGAATGTCTCTTTCCTGTATAGATCATGTATTTTAACAATGACGGACTCAGCCTAAAACCTGTGTTACACACTGAGCAGCTGTAAGGCTTTTCTTCTGTATGAACTCGTGTCTGGCGAGAATTCCACTCCAAATGAACTGTTTAAGCCAGACTGAACAGCTAAAGGGTTTCTCTCCTGTGTGAGTTCTGATTTCTCACATCTCCTTTTAGGTTTTTGCTCTTGAATGAGTTATACGTCACTAAATGTGCACTTGGTGTGGATCCTTGAACACAAACTGAGCAAACGCAAATAATTTCTCTGTTTCCATGTGGCTCTGCACACAGTCCTGGGATAAAATGTTTTACCACAATCAGAAGCTGAGACTTCTTGCAAGTGTTAAATTCTTTATCACCTTCAGGAACACCGTTGTTTTTCAGCGTTTTTAAATGTGACTGAGGTTTCCTTGTCTCCTTCCAGTCATCACTGTTTTCAGTCTCAAGCTCAGAAGAGTCTGAAGTCCTGTCATCACTAGCTGGTTGACTGACAGACACACTTGCATCTGTCTGCTTTAATTTCAGTGTTTGAATCTGACTAAAGTTCCTTGCACTGCTTCCATTTATCATCACTGTTGTCAGTTTGTTCAGAAGAATCTGGAGTCCCATTATCATTAGCTGCTTGATGACTATCTGGATCTGAGCTCCTGGTTGGTTCTGATCCTCCAGTCTCCTCTATCACTCTCTGTTTCCATGAGTTGAGCTGAGCTGCAGGTGGGAGGCTCTGCTCGCTCTGTTCTCCTCAGTTTGTCTTTGAAGCTGTGAAGACTGGGCTTTCGCTTCATCATCTTCACTCTTCAGAGACAGGTCCTTGAAGCTGCTCTCCCTCCTGACTGCTCCTGTTCCTCTTTAATGTGTGGAGGCTCAGGGTCCTGCTGAACATCTGTAAATAATACTGAAATAACACACACACACACACAGTGACAGTGTGATTATATGTTCTACACAACTCAAACACACTAAGTAGAAGGGAGTACACTAGAGGGCAGTAGAGTGTCAGCTTAGTACCGCCAGTCTATTGTACAGTATTGTGATGTCATCTTAGACTGGAAATTAGCATTTACAGTATATCTGCTATTTACATAACCACATTATTTCTGTGAGAATTATGCTGTTGCTTTCAGGGGTCTGTTATTTCGGGCAATGGAAAGGTTAGGGTTGGATTAAAAAGCATAACCTACCTGCAAATAAGCCTTTAAGTTCAAAGCTTATATATACCATTACTTATACCATGGTCAAATCAGTGCTTTGGAGATGATATATCGTGTTTCTACATGACCAATTTGTCATTGTGTAGAAAATATTATTGAGGGTGGTTCCAACATTGACTATATTCTAAAATAATGTTTTGTGGCTGAAATAAATGATATCTTTACAAAGTGGTGTCTTCACTGAATGTGGATGGAGACAGGCCTTTCTCTGCTTTAATGCATAGCAGAGATGACGAGAGAGAGGCTGCTGAACTGAAAGTAATGGCAGGACGGGTGCTACAGTAGTCAACAATGCATGGAAATTGTTGATCTGACATCAAATCCAGACAATAATGCATATGATCACAAAACAAAGCAATGTATCAGCAATGATACACTCTGCACATATCCAAATCTGTAATGCTAACAGAAGTCAAAGACACATTTTTTTATCAGCCTGTTATGTCACACTGTTTTCACACAGGAAAAACAACGTGGAGTCATTGGGGTTCAACATTATCCACACTTTCAGTATTTATTTTATTCTGGTAGGTATAGTGTTAAGATAGTACTCCACCACATTCACACATCAAGCTCATGGTTAGTCCTACTCAGCCTGCTAAAACATTTGTATATTCAGTCAAATAAAGAACATTTATATTTTTCTATAACAGCAATGGAAATCTTAATAAAAAATTCAAACCTGAAAAATATGTGCAAAAGCAACACCTGATTCAGAGTGTAAGATACATTTAATTAAAATGTAATATCTTGTGCTACTTAAGATTATAGCTACAAACAGTAACTAAAAATGTATTAAAACTTAGCCAACAAAACCTGGTTACACATCTCAGAAAAAAAAGGCTTATTGGTCAGAGCTTTGAGTCCCACGTTAGAAAAATTTGAGCTTTTTTTGGGGGGTACCATTAGGAAATCTTAAACTGACACCAAGTTGAACCAATGCAGAGATGCATTGTGATTCTCTGTTGTGATAGAGAAGCAGTTTCAGAAGGCAAAATGGTAATGTTTCTGAAGTAGTTTTCCCTGTTATATTTACAGCTGATGCAGTCAGATTTAACCCAGTCAGACAGGATTAATAAACCCTCAGCTGCTGACGCTGAACTTCCCGGTTCCCAGTTTTCAGAGGGGAATGTTTGATTGCATGCATTCACATAGAGCATTGCATCTGGAATTTTGAATTTAATTTAACTTTAGAATGGTGGTGATAATATATCAATTGGCTGTAGGTTTGCACAACTATATTTTCTGATTTTGTTTTCTTTCTCTCTTCTGTGTTTTGTTTCATTGTTACGATTTTAAGTACTTTTTGTTGCACAGTGTCCCTTTTCGCTATTGTCGAGGAGGAATAAACCACAGAAATCTCGGTCTATTAAATCGGACAGCTCAGTCAGTATAGTGAGTCAGTATAAATTAATATGGCCCTGATAAATGCTAAATCATTAGACAATTATTTTACATTTTTCTAACCAACGATCTGGATTTTTATTTGTGACTGGGTGCCAGCTAGGGATGTGAGTCCTTTTGTGAGTCTGTACTTTTTTAAACTGCCACAACAGTGGTGGCTTAGCATGCATTCTAAAAAGCAGCTTCAACCGTTGGACTTTAAAATATAAGATTTTCTCCACTTTGAGGTACTGTTAATTCATCTAGAAAAGGACAAAAACATTTGAGAGGTTAAATTAATAATACACGGGAACTGAGAAAAGTATGTTGATGTGCAAAATGGAAATGGAGGAAAAAAGATAAGTTGCATGTGTCTTTGGAGATATTATGTAGACCAAGATTCTTTTTCTACAATTAACTTTTTTATAAATCCTTCTGTTGATCTGCACTTTAATGACCCAGCTATTGCTTGCGAACGCATTTGAAGGTACTTTACAAATAAGATACGCAACATTAGAAAGCTTATTGTCCCTATACATTTTGATCCCTCCTCTCCTCCGGTTTGTACTTCATCTTTAAATGCCTTTTAAACTATCTCTTTAAACTCTCTTCATGAACTGGTTACAAAGTTAAAGCTAACCACATCTGCAACTGAAATTATTCCAGCCCGCCTACTTGTTCAGGTTTTTGATGTCATTGGGCCTTGTATCCTATCAATAATAAATAAGAGTCTGTCTTCAGAATTTGTCCCAGAATATTTAAAGCATGCTGTTAAACCTTTGTTGAAAAAAATCAAACAGTGACAGTTCTCTCAAATTTTAGGCCAACTTCTTGCCTTTTATTTAAAAAAATATTTGAGAAGGTAGTTCCTGTGCAATTGTTACAGATTTTAGAGTCAAATGGAGTTCTTGAAGCTTTTCAGTCTGATTTTAGGAAACAGCACAGTACAGAATCGGCTCAATCTCTCAAATTATATTTTATTATCTGTTGATTCTGGGAACTCTGTAGTACTTCTGCTGTTGGATTTGAGTGCGGCCGTTGATACGGTCGATCAAGATACTCTTATTTCTCGTCATGATCAGTGTGCGAGTATTAAATGTCATGCATCGAGCTGGTCAAATCTTATTTGAGCAATAGAAATTTTTCAGTCTATATAAATGGATTTTCCTCCGAAGGTTCCCCAAGGATCTATTCCCCCCATTTTGTTTTCTTTATATCTGCTCTATTTGGGTAACATCTTTAGAAAACATGGAGTATTATTTCACTGTTAATGTGGACGACACTCCACCTGTGTGTGTCCATTAAGCAAAATGACAATGCTGAAAATGCGGCTCTATGTGCTTTAACGACCTGTCTGTCAGACATCAAGGCATGGATAGCCAACAATTTTTTTAAAAATCTCAACGAGAGTAAGGCTGAGGCAATTGTGTTTGGACCATTAAGTGTCTCTGGCATCTTAAATCAAGTGTTGGGCAGCTTAGCTGCCTATGTAAAACCAGCTTTTAAAAGTTGGGGGTTGTTTTTGACTCTGCCCTGATATTTAATAAGCAGGTTAATGCAATAGTCAAATCGTGCTTTTTTTCAGCTAAGACTGCTGGCTAAAGTAAAAAAGGTTTTAACCCTGGCAGAAGGGAGTAATACGGGAGTAATGTCTGTCTGTGAGGACAACCGAGAAGGGGGGGTTGCAAGGAGACTGACCGCAGCCCGCTCGACTCAAGAAAGGGCCAGGCCCAAACAATTAGGCGGCCAAGCATGATCTGCTCTTGGGATAACGCACGGTGTAACTTAGCTATGCTACCACGTTATCAGAGCCGTTTAGGGTGTGTAAATGTGCATGTAGAGATAGGAGTTAGTGGAAAAGAAATATGGTGAAAACGCACACAGAGAAACAAGAAAACTCAAATGCCGTGGTTGAGCGCGATAACGTCACCACATACCACAGTAACACATCAGCAGATTCGCATATAGCGACCGGGTTTACTAAACTGGGCTCTCTGGCTCTTCCTTGAAGCGGTGATGAGATTGCTTGCTTCCTTCTGCAGGCATGGGTCGTTATAGGCGACCGGGTGTTTCAACAAACACTGACAGTCTGTTAGCTCGACCAGTGAGTGGAGACTTGTCCTTTCTAGGGTAATCGAAGTTCACATGAAAGCAACTTCTTGAGACCGTGCGTTACTGAAGAGAGAGACGTAGGTGTTCTCCTGTCACAAACAAGTTCGCCGTGGAAAGAACAAGGATGTCTGGGTGTCTCAGGCTTTTATAACCTCCATGCGCTGTCGTATAGGGACTAGACAGCCTTTAACACAGGGCCCCGGACCCCATACTCCCAGAGCACCCCCGACAGGTCGCCACGAGGGACACAGTCGATTGCCTTCTCCAGATCCACAAAGCACATGTGGACTGGTTGGGCAAACTCCCATGAACCCTCCAGCAACCATAAGATTATACAGAGATGGTCCAGTGTTCCACGACCGGCACAACCCTCACAGTACATTTGGGTCTGCCAAGTCTGTCCAACTTCCTTCACTCCCATCCGATCCAACTCACCATCAGGTGGCAATCAGTTGACAGCTCCACCGCTCTCTTCACTCCAGTTTCCAAGACATTCGGCCAGTGGTCAGATGAAACAACTACAAAGTCGATCATCGACCTTCGGCCTAGGGTGTCCTGGTGCCACGTGCACTGATGGACACCCTTATGCTTGAACATGGTGTTTGTTATGGAAAAACTGTGACAAAAGTCCAATAACAGAACAACACTTGGGTTCAGGTCGGGGGGGCATTCCTCCCAATCATGCCCCTCAAGGTGTCACTGTCACTGCCCACATGAGCAGATATAACATTAGGCTATGTTGAGATTTATCATTAATATTTCTCACATGGCAGCACCATTTGATAGGGTTTACCATGATTAAAGAGACACCAAGTTTAGGTTGGTGCTATCAATTAGATTTGGCTATCAGGATTATCAAAGATAATAATAAATAATGCTTTCACTTAATAAAGACCTCGGGGCACCACCTTTGGAAAAAGGAAAGCTAGCCAATTAATTGATTTAGTCTCATAAAACTATTAATTTGGAACTTAGATTAATAATTAAATTAATAATTATAACCCCAAATTACCATTAATAGTTAGTAGGTAAAGGATTTGGAATTCAAACATAGAAGAGGTTGGAAAATGATTAACTCTTGTGAGACATTAAAGAGACCAGCATAATTAAACACAATCATTTATTTGAAAAGGTAAACAAAGCAAAAACACACTATGAAGACTAACTAAATACACTAAACTACAGACAAATGATGTTGTTACGGCCAGCCGTATTAGGTTTCGCATGTAGATATGCATGAACTGTTTCGGAGGGGGAGTGAGAGCTCTACGTTTCCCCGAGCAGCTCTGTCATCCACAGGTGATCGGGCCAGTGCAGATTGGGGGAGCAGCGGACGATGAGGCAGCTGCTGATTGGCCGACTACAGTCGTCGGACTTGTTTATCTTCCTGTGTCCGCGGAGAGGAGAGTGTGGCGTTGTGTGGAGTTGAGGAGTCATATTGAGAAAACTATTGAGAACTGTGCTATTTTGTTTTGTGCTTAGTGCTGGCTTACCACCAGCCCTATGTTTGTAAATACCTTTTGTAAATAGTAGAATTAGCAATGCAACCGCAAGGGGGCACAAGCCAGTGTCTTCTTGTGCCAGTCCCAAGTCTGGATAAATGCAGAGGGTTGTGTCAGGAAGGGCATCCGATGTAAAACACATGCCAAATTAAAAATGCGAATCATGACATTGACTTCAATACCGGATCGGTCGGGGCCCGGGTTAACAACGACCACCACCGGTGCTGTTGACCTACATGGTACCGATGGAAGGGAGGTAGAAGCACTCAGGTGGACTACATCTTGTGTAGACGTAATCTGAAAGAGACCAGTGACTCTAAAGTAGTGGTAAAGGAGAGTGTAGCCAGACAACACAGGATGGTGGTGTGTAAAATGACTCTGGTGGTGAGGAAGATGAAGAGGACAAAAGCAGAGCAGAGGATGAAGTGGTTGAAGTTGAAACGGAAAAATGTCATGTAGTTTTGAGGGAGGAGCTGAGACAGACTCTGGGTGGTCAGGAAGTGCTCCCAGATGACTGGACCACTACAGCTAATGTGATCAGAGAGACAGGTAGAAGGGTACTCGGTGTGTCATCTGGAAAGAGGAAAGTGGACAAGAAGACTTGGTGGTGGAACGAGGAAGTTCAGGGGTGTGTACAGAGAAAGAGGTTAGCAAAAAAGAAGTGGGACACTGAGAGGACTGAAGAGAGTAGACAGGAGCACAGGGAGATGCAGCGTAAGGTGAAGGCAGAGGTGGCAAAGGCCAAACAAAGAGCATAATGAGGACTTGTATGCTAGGCTGGACACTAAAGAGAGAGAGGTGGATATGTACAGGTTGGCCAGACAAAGAGATAGAGATGGGAAGGACGTGCAGCAGGTTAGGGTGATTAAAGATAAGGATGGAAATGTATTGACAGGTGCCAGGAGTGTGATGGGAAGATGGAAGGAGTACTGAATGAGTTGATGAATGAGGTAAATGAAAGGGAATGAAGAGTAGAAGAGGTGACTGGTGTGGAGCAGGAAGTAGCAAAGATTAGCAAGAGTGAAGTGAGGAGGACGTTGAAGAGGATGAAGAGTGGAAAGGCAGTTGGTCCTGATGACATACCTGTGGAGGTATGGAAGTGTCTAGGAGAGGTGGCAGTAGTGTTTCTGAGTAGTTTGTTTAACAAGATCTTGGAGAGTGAGAGGATGCCCGAGGAATGGAGAAGAAGTGTACTGGTGCCAATTTTTAAGAACAAGGGAGATGTGCAGAGCTGTGGCAACTACAGAGGAATAAAGCTGATGAGTCATACAATGACGTTGTGGGAAAGAGTAGTGGAAGCTAGGCTAAGGGCAGAGGTGAGCATTTGTGAGCAGCAATATGGTTTCATGCCTAGAAAGAGCACAACAGATGCAGTGTTTGCTTTGAGGATGCTGATGGAGAAGTACAGAGAAGGTCATAAGGAGTTGCATTGTGTCTTTGTAGATTTAGAGAAAGCGTATGACAGGGTGCCGAGAGAGGAGCTGTGGTATTGTATGAGGACGTCTGGAGTGGCAGAGAAGTATGTTAGAATGGTGCAGGACATGTATGAGAGCTGTAAGACCATGGTGAGGTGTGCTGTAGGTGTGACAGAGGAGTTCAAGGTGGAGGTGGGTCTGCATCAAGGAATCAAGAATCTAGAGAGATGGATGTCTGCTCTGGAAAACAGAGGAATGAAGCTTAGCCGCAGTAAGACAGAATACATGTGTGTCAATGACATGGACCCAGGTGGAATGGTGAGGTTACAGTGAGCAGAGGTGAAGAAGGTGCAGGACTTTAACTTAGGGTCTACAGTTCAGAGCAATGGAGACTGTGGAAAAGAGGTGAAGAGGCAAGTGCAAGCAGTTTGGAACGGTGGAGAAAAGTGTCAGGTGTGTTGTATGATAAAAGAGTATCAGCAAGAATGAAAGGAAAGGCGTTCAAGACGGTGGTGAGACCAGCGATGTTGTACAGCTTAGACAGTGGCACTGAAGAAAAGACAAGAGGCAGAGCTGGAGGTAGCAGAGCTTAAGATGTTGAGGTTCTCTTTGGGAGTGACGAGGATGGACAGGATCAGGAACGAGTACATCAGAGGGACAGCTCATGTTAGATGTTTTGGAGATAAAGTCAGAGAAGCCAAATGGTTTGGACATGTTCAGAGGAGAGACTGTGAATATATTGGTAGAAGGATGCTGAGCTTGGAGCTGCCAGGCAGGAGGTTTAGAGAAAGACCAAAGAAGAGAATTATGGATGTAGTGAGAGAAGACATGAAGTTAATTGGTGTGAGTGAAGAGGATGCAGAGGACAGGGTTCGATGGAGGCACATAATTCGCTGTGGTGACCCCTGAAAGGGAACAGCCAAAAGGAAAATAATAAGAAGAAGAAATATTAGAATTAGTTTTGAGAGAGCACGAAGCTTAAGGGTGAACTGCCATTTATTTTGGGACCAATGATTTTCTCCTGTTTTGATTTAGCTTAGGAGTGAGGGTTTATTAGATGTCTTTTTGTTTGTTCTTTTGTTCTGATAGGGTTTAGGTAGGGGTCCACTGAGTATTAGGGCTCTTTTGATTATTGTTTTGGCCTGGGTTCACCCTGAAGTCATTTGCTTCCTATTGTAAATAGTCACTGTATGTTCTATGGTAAATCACAATAAACTGCTCACTGTATGGTTGTTAACCCAAACTACCATTTGTGTGGTCATTTGTGTTATGTTCCAGCACCCTTAGACAGGGACGTAACAGATGTGCGTGTGTATGTGTAAGATGGTTGCTTGTACATAAAGTAGATCAAACAAAGAATGCTAAGTCAAAATGGTGATGAGCGAGCCAAGTGGGAAAAATTTGTTGTTCTGGTAGGGGAGCAGCTGTTGCGATGTCGGTGTGCAGGCTGGGCAGACTTGTTGTTTGTAGATGCCTATTGTCGGTCATTCTCCTTTTGAGTTAGCTTCGCGATAACTCGCTTAGTTGCTTCTTTAAGTTAGCTGGCCGACTTGCCGCTAACTTGTTGCAATAATCTTATGCAGGATCTTGCATCGCCCCTGTAAGGGGAAGAGTTCAGTTCTGCAGGAAGGCAGGATTTTGTGGCCTTCTGCTAGCTGGCACAAGAGAGACGACGTGTGCGTCTCCGGTCTGTGCATCTCGTCCACCAATCGGAAGGTCGGCAGTTGGATCATAGCTTCCCCCAGCCCATGTGTTGAAGTGTCCTTGAGCAACATACTGAACCCCAAATTGCTCCGGAGGCTGTGCCTTTCGATGTGTGAGTGAGTGTGAATGGTTAGATTACTTGTACTGATAGGTTAGCTCCTATCATCCTGCCATCAATGTATGAATTTGTGTGAATGGGGTGTCCATTTTACCATTTAAAATTACCCACATGAATGAACTCATCCGCTGAGTCCCAACAGCTGTAATTTACATTAAAGAGATTTGCAGCTGTTTGTAATGCTATAATAGGAATACTTAAAATTATAAACACGGAAGGATTCAGTAAAGGCCTAATGCATGTGTTCTATAATCTATTGGATACTTCAACTGGCAAAACGAGGTTTTCACCTTTTGAACATAAGAAATATAACAAGACTGACTGGAATAGTGTGGGATTTACCTCAATAATATTTTGAATTCAAAAACGTTGTAAGCTAAGCCTGATTCATCATGATTCATCAAACACATCAATTATATTTTCAGTAAGTTTTCTCTCTGTAAATGCTGCTCACTGCCAGGATATAAGTATGTAGGGTTGTGTGATTTACTAAAGTTTTGTCTAAAAATCTAACAATCAGCCTTCAAACCTGACCAAAGCTCGGGAAACCCTTATACCTTTGATGAGCATCATATTTTGAAAGTATTGAAAAAAAGGGGCACTTTTACTTTACTATTCCTTTCAATATCTGCAGACATATTCCCCTGTTCCCTTTCAAGGGAACGTCAATGGTGCGTCAACTAACTCTATGGGGAACGCCCTCAGCGTGAATCTCTCTGAATCTCTGTATCAACTAAACCAATCTTAATTGGGTTAACGTCAACACGTGAGACCCATAGATATTACAGGAGATTACAAAGGGAGCCGGCTTCACTGTTGTCGTCAGTCTTTTGATCTTCAGCAAGCACGCTGAACGTGTGAAGCGGTTCTGGCAGTGCATTCCTCCCTGTCCGTGCGTTATCCTCATGTGTTTGGGTTAGCTGTTTTGAGTTGAGAGCTTGCCCTCGAGGTTGACCGCGAGCAGCGTGGCCATCTCCTCATGAGCTCGCTCCGCTTGGTGCGGGTCCCGGCAGTGGCACTAAGAACGGGAGGACACGCTCATCCGCTAATTCCCACCCATTTTCGGGACCGGAAGCCTGCATAGCGGCTACTTCCAACCAGAACGGGGGACACGTTCAGAGGCCACACACATTGTGTCTGCTGTCTGGACTGAGTAGGCTCGATCAGCCCTGAGGGGATGACTGTGAGCAAGGTAAGTGCTCCGCTCTCGACTGAGTGTTTGTTGAAACAGTCTATGCGCAATTGGAAGCTGGAAGCGTCTTCCGCCCGGGATGTAGAGCCTGCACAGAGAGGATCCAGTTCCTAGGAGTTTGATGAACGTGGTAACGTGGGTGCCATTCTTTCCGGATCTCCACACTGAGCTGTCGACAACCTGGTCCAAGCCGTATTTTGCACGGTTTTCTAGCCCAACTGGTCGCCAGTCTGTGGGTGCAAGGAGAACAGCTATGGCATAATGCCAGGTATTGAGGAGACGCTGGCAGCGTAGTTATCGCCGAAGGCCACGTCCTCTCTTAAGACGCCGACGTTGCCTAATAAGCAATGTTGCACTACGTTAGTGGGCAAGGCATACATGGCAGCGGGTCAGGCCGGGCATGTCTGCACACCATGGCGTTCGTGCAGGTATACCCAGCCGACCTGCTTTAGGACCTCGACTTGGTGGGGCCCTCACATCTGAGGATGGGAAGGAGCTCCGCCGTGCAACGGTAACGGTTTAGCCAGAGGTCTTGGCGACGGGGCTAATCTCGCAGCTCCTACATGCTGGCTCAGAAAGTGAGTGTGGTGCAGCATGCCCCTCCCTAACCGTTGAGGGGTTCACACCCGCCCGCTCAGTGAAGACCTGAGAGGGGGAAGACGGACCTGAAGGCCATGCTTCTCGCCCGACAGGCTTCACAGAAGAGGCCTTGACTCGAGTGTTGGGCCTCGGAGGGTGCCTCCCATAGGGGTCGAGCACATGGCTGCTCCCCCATCGAGCACTCGGGAGCTCAGCCTTCTAACCCCGCCACCGGTGGCGCTTTGGGACGTGGCGAGTTCCATGCAACCGCTGCCTTTATAACCTGCACGGTCGTGCAGCAGTCAGGCCAGACTTGTGTCCTCTACAGAGGCCTGTAGACGTTCCTTTCTGGTTAAATCCTGCCATAGCAGCGCTTCGGGGTACCGCAGCTCTCACATTGCAGGTTCGGGGGGCGTCAGGCATGTACATGCGGGTCCATAGGGATTACCTGCTGCTGCAGCGCTTCAGGTAACCGAGGCCACCAATCCAGGTACCCCAGGCACCATCCTCAAGCAGTTGGTTCCCCTGAGGGACTTTTCTGCCCACTTGGAAAGCTTGACCCGGCATCTTGGAAGCAGGGGTCGACCGTGTACCAGCACAGGAGTGAGAACATTCTCTCTTGTACAATGGGGCCATAGAACAAATCCCCACCTGAGAGATGCATACCAGGTTCTACAGCTGGTACTTCCTCTCCCAAAGAGAGACGGGATGGTCCTCACCTCACACCTTTGTGAGGTTCTATAGCCTAGACCACTTAAATAATCCGAAGTCAGTGGTTGTTTTGTCCTGAAGTGTGCCCTGTTGGCTTCACACTCAGACAGGCATCCCCTCAGCATGGTGGAGTTTGTTTGCGTTGAAGTTCCCTTGAAAGGGAACGTCCCAGGTTACGTATGTAACCATGGTTCCATGATAGGGAACGAGACGCTGCTTCTCGTTGCCATACTTCCGGCATGCCTGCGAGCGGCTTGCTTTAGTCGATCAGAATCCTGACGAAAATAGTGAAGCTGGCTCTCTTTGTAACCTCCGGTTCTGCCGGGTTGCATCACGTGTTGACGTTAGCCCAATCAAGATTGGTCTATTTGATACAGAGATTCACATGTGGTCACGCTGAGGGCGTTCCCCATAGTGTCAGCTGACGCAGCGTATGGTTCCCTATTGGGGAACCATGGTTTCATATGTAACCTGGGACGTTTATCTTCACAGATTTCTCTGATAGAACTTGCGGAATCAGTGGTCTTTTTAACTATTATAATACTGCAAAATTTGTAATAGATGATGCCATCAGACTTCTTAGCCTTCTTGAGAAGTTCATAAGATTAAATGATTCGAAGCCATACTGCAGTCTGTTTTGGGTAGACCTTAATATTCTTCTTAGTTCTTTAAATAATTAGTTGTTGAGGTTGTAGTTTGCAGTGGTGTTTTACTGGACTTTATATTGAAAGCTGTTTCTAGTGTCTTGCCCAACCCATTTACTATTAGAATATTAGAAACACATTTCAAGCAGATGGAAAGTGAAATATGACAGTGCTTTGTCTGTGGCAGTATTGTAAACATGTTTACGTTTGTTTATGTGTTTGTTTCATGTTAGTAAAACAATAAACTGACAAACATCTGCACATTTATTTAAAACCTGCATTGTTCCATATTTAGACTTTGTACAGATTAGAATGTCTCATATTTGGAAGTCAAAGGTTTTCAGAAAAGTAGAAATTATTTATCTCACATCTCAGAAACTATAGTTTGTACCCAATGCACAGGGATTTTTTAGTCTCACCTGTGACTGAATGGAAATGATGATAATTTTAAAAAATCTTATTTCTGAAAGAAATTAGACTCTACTTCCTCTCCTTGACTATCCATTATACAGGTTAAAATTACAAAAAAAAATCACAAAGAGAAAACTCTAATGAATGGAAAAAAAAGTTGTTTATGGTTCGTTTGTTAATCACACCTACGTTTAACACAGATCCACTATTTTATAAACTAGATGGTGAATCAGAAAATAAACCAAAGGTTTTTGGGGCTGGTAGCCCTCCTAGACGGTCTCCCGTGGGAGATTCCAGTCAGGGAGGACCTGCTATTGCAGGCCAATGGCAAAATATTGCATCCACAACCGAGGATGTAGAAGCTCTGGGTGTGGCCCCTGAGGAGGACCACCTCCGAGCTGCAGGTCTCTCTATTGAGGTAGTCGAGACCATTCTACACTCTAGAGCTCTCTCCACAAGGAAACTGTAGAAGGTGGGTGATGCAACAGGATGGCCCAAAACACCTGATCAAGTCCACAACAGATTGGCTTCAGAAAAAAAAAAATCTGCCTTTTGGAGTGGCCAAGTCAGAGCCCAGACCTTAACCCAATAGAGATGCTATTGGATTGACTTGAAGAGGGCCATACACATGAGAGATCCAAAGAATATGACCGAGCTAAAGCAGTTCTGCCAGGAAGAATGGGCTAAAATTCCTCCTCAATGATGTGCAGGTCTGATCCACAGCTACAGGAAGTGCCTGGTTGAGGTTATTGCTGCCCAGGTTACAACCAGTTATTAATTCTAAGGGTTCACTTACTTTGTCCACTGCCATTTTGAATGTTGAATGAGTGTGTTAAAAATCGATATGAAAGATAAGAATTTTTGTGTGTAATTATTTTTAGACACATTATGTTTGTCAATACCCTTGATTTAGATGAAGGTCAGATCACATTTTATGACAAATTTATTCAGAAAACCATTAAATTCCAAAACGTTAACATCCTGAATTGTTCCATGGGTTTCACACTCGGACAGGCATCCCTCCAGCATGGCAAGGTTGGGACTGCGTTCTCCACGGCGTCAGCTGACGCAGCGCTGAGTTCCCTTGAAAGGTGAAGCAACAGTGAAGCTGGCTCACTTTATAACTTCCGGTTCCGCCGGCGTGCATCACGTGCACCAGTCTCCATAGAGGGCACAACCTTAGACCCCCCTGTTAATTTATGTAAGAGACCCCTGACATGTTGTCTGTACGAACAAGAACAGGGTGGTCCCTGAGGTCTGGGAGAAAGCGTTGTAAGGCCAGCAGAACTGCCAGCATCTCTAGGCAATTTATGTGCCATAGATGCAGCGTCAGCAAAAGACCTCGGGCTGAGCGGCCGTCCATGACTGCGCCCCATCCAGTGGTGGAGGCGTCCGCTGACAGCGTTCAACTTTGATACACCGCTTCTAGCACTGGGCTCTGGGTGAGGAACACCCATTCCTTCCACATGGTCAAGGAACGAAGGCATCTGCGAGTAACCTTGATTAGGCAAAAAGGATTGCCCCTTAGGGAAAATCCTGTGCTCCTGAGCCACCACTGCAGCTGCCTCATGTGGAAGTTGCTGCCATGAGCATCTGAAACTGTAATACAATGTGATGTCGGCTGAGCTGTACCCTAAACACCATTGTCAGGATCGACTTGATTCATGCAGGAGACAGTTGTGCCCGCAATGTAACCGAATCCTACACTATTTAAAGGAACGCAGTCCTTTGTACCGGACTAAGTATGCTTTTGCTCACATTGAGCCTCAAACCCAGGCACCGCATATGGGCGAGCGTAACATCATCTTGGTTTGCAATGCTGTATTGCTCCCAGTTGCGATTGCGCTAGTATTAGCCAATTGTCTATGTAATTGAGAATGCGGACTGGAGTCTGAGAGATGCCAGGGCAGTGTCCATACATCTCATGAAGGTAGGTGGGGAGAGCGCTAGACCGAATGGAAGAAGCCAATACTGGTAAGCTTTCCCCCTGAAAGCGAACCACAGGAACTTCCGATGTCCTGGTAGGATGGAGACATGGAAATACACATCCTTTAGATCAGTTGTAAGAAACCAGTCCTTAGACTGAATTTGTCTCACGATCATGGGGATCGTCGACATCTCAAGCCAAAGTCTCCTCAGAGACTATTTGAGGTGACGAAGATCTAAAATGGTGCGTAACCCCCGTCCACCTTTGGGACTGTAGAACTCTGTATGCATCTCCCACGCAGGGACATGCTCTATGGCCCCTTTCTTCAAGAGAGAATGACGGATGCGTCGAACCTCTGGGGGCGCGTCCCCAGGGGGTTGAGTGTGTATTTGCTCCCCTACAGAGACCTCTGGACCTCAGCGTCTTAACCCCACCGCCAGTTGCGTGTCGAGGCAAGGCGAGTTTCCTGGAACCCACGCCTCGACGCCGGCGATGCAGTAGTTGAGCATGGTTTGCGTCTTCTACAGAGGGCTATAGACGTTCTACATGGGTCACTTCCTGCCGCATAGGCACTTCAGGACCTATACCGCAGTTTCCGGGTGTCAGCCTGGGGAGGTTTTGCCTTCTACCGCCAGGGCTCTCTACAGAGATGTCTGTAGACACTGCTACTCCGTTAATTCCCACCGCAGCGGCACTTCAGGTAGCTGGGGTCGCTTCAACATGTCCCACTGGCACCAGCCTTGAGCGGCTGGTTACCCTGAGGGACTTACTGTCCGCTCTTTAAGCTCTGCCCAGGGTGTCGCACTAGGTGTACAGACTTCAGTTCATGTCCCGTCCTCCAAGATTCCGAGGGATCTTGGAGACCAAGGTGGACCTGGCACAGGCACTCTTTGTTGAAGCCCGTTTGGCAAGAAGGACGGCCCTCAGGTCAGCAGAAGCAAAATGGGGACCGATGGGGCTCGAAAGCAGTAATGAAACGGCTGAAACCAGGATCTTACACCTCAGCGTGGAGATCCAGTAAGAACAGCAGCTCACGACACCAGCGTGGAGGTGGAGCGTGGAGAAAACGTTCATCAGCAATGAGCCTCCAGATGCTTCGCTGGCCAGGTGATATTGAGACGTTGTACATATGATTCCAATGCAGTCATGCTGGAGGCATTCCCCACAGCGTGGGGGAACCTAATATACATTAACATGCTTGTCCACAATTTATTAATCTCATTTCCCAAAATAGCCTAAGGAGAATGCCTTCATGCACTGTCAACAAAATGTATATTTGTGGTATAGAAGACTCTGGCTCCAGTGTATTCTGGGTCTTGTGTATTAAATATCACCTGGTCACATTAGTCACAATGCTGTCCAGAGGCCTGTACTATGAAGGGAGTTTAACTTACTCAGCGAAGTCAGGGTTGTAAAAGTCTGACTGATTTTTGTTAAATGGTACTATGACCATGAATAAGATGTTGCCTAGTTGTGTAGCTGCCAACTTAATTGGAGTTTGTGCACATTCACATAAAAGGGGCTTGTTCGGCTTTTTTTGTTTTTTCATGATGGCTCATGCTCCATATTTTTCCCCAGAAGAATGCACACTGATAATGTGAGGATATGAAGAGTTTAAAGAAACCTTAATGACCAAATTAAACAACGTGGTGGCCAACAAAGCCAGGGAGGCTTGTTGGCAGCACGTTTCCGAAGGAGTGAATTCTTAAGTAACATTACAGCGCTCTTGTTGTATGTTCGCTATTGTGTCTTATGGACTCTTCTTTTATTTGTAATATGATTGAGATGTAAAGGTACAACAATGTATTAGGAGCCAGGGGAGAGGAGATAATAATCAGAGAAAAAAACAGAATTTCCAAGTGATACATTTATGAGGAAAAAAAAATATCACAATTATAGAGTATAAAGGTTTTCTATAATAATCTCGGACATTATAGTCATAATTTTATGAGAGAAACCCTGAAAAATTTTTTTTTTTGGTCAAGGAACCACATCACCTCACTTTCTAAGGCTGCAACATCACACTGCAGACACCGCCGCTTGCTATGTATTATGCCTGCAGTGGATAGCCTGATCAAATTATGGGCTAATTTGCAATCTTGTTTAACAATAAGGAAATACTTTTTAGCTCACAATCACCATATTATCATATGCATTGGGACTTTAGAGACGCTGACATATATTGGGCCTATTCTGAAGAAAACAACATAGTGATTTGGATTTTTTTCTTTTATATTTTTCACTTGAATCTCAGATTTTTTTTCTCAGGTTATTACACCCTTCACATGGGTTTGTACTTTATGGACACATAAAATAAATACACAATGGAAGAAATGAAAGAAGTATTCAGATCGTTTACTTGTTTAATGCTTTCTCGTCTCTCTCTTCTCTCTTACTGTCACTTTCAGCAGGTATTATTGCCTCCGGAGACGTGAATTCTGGATCTGTGATTGCGGGCCACCTGCTAGGGCAGTGCTGCTGTGTGTATGGTGGGGTGATGGTGATTTGGCTCGGGTCCTGCTCGGTGAGCTTCACCTGGAGTTGCTCAGTTGTTCTTCTGGTTGCATCCTCTTCCCTTATATTTTACATTCTGCACAATTATATATTCTACACTTTCATAATTTCCATCATATTTGTATGTACTGTGATTTCTGGATCTGTATTCTACACTTATGTTTTACAACCTACATTTTGTCATTATAATTGTATATACTATGATCTTCTGTTGTGAATCTATTCTCTACGCATGACATCTATTGAATGTCGGTCTGTCCTGCTAGAAGGATCCTCTGTAGCTCTTCTATAATTTTTTTCCCATTAAAACGTTTTTTGTTTGGGTAGTTTTGTCCTGATTCGAGTGGAGGGTCTAAGGACAGAGGGTGTTGTACTGATTGTAAAGCCCTTTGAGGCAAATTGTGATTTATATAAATAAAATTGAATTGAACTGAAATCTGTTCATGGTCATTCTGTATCAGGCCTGACTTGGATGGCCAGTCAAGGTTGTTGGGAGTATCAAATTATTGGTCACATCAATGGACCTCTGACTGGTCTCATGTTCATTCAGCAAGTTGCAAAAGCATTTATACAATGATCCTAGTAGGTTACTGATGTCCATATTATCATAATCTTATCTGGACACAACAAGAAATGCAAGTAGAGTTTGTGTATGATCATTGAGCACCATATATAGTTTCTTCTGACCGAAATTGGAAGTTTGACTCTTTGATTTGCAGTGACTCAATGCATTGAAGAGCACTAGTAAAAAAAACTTCATTGCCGCTAACCTCAAAATTTTAAGTTTGGACTTGAGAAACAAGAGGATCAGATGAACATATCAGAGCACACACTTCCTAGTGTGGAGTCTTCTTGTTTCCTTCAGATGAAAGGAAGGCCTTATTTTTTAACTGTAATTCTCGTATTTGCTAATGAACTGTTATATTTCATAATATTATACGAGAGCATTTCAGCTGAGCACATTTTACTAGTATGCGAGAACACATTTTAGTAGTCTATGTAAAAGGTTTCACTATTAGTTTTCAGACACTGGTCCATGATCCAACACTTCTTTTTAAAACATGTACTGTGCTCTTCATGCTTAAAGGGGAATCAAAACAATTTTGTATTGCACAGTAGACCACACATTTTTTTATTATAAAAGCCTCAAAGAGAGAAGGGAAAATGGGTTTGCAGTTCATTGCAGAAACAATGGTTAGTAAAATATAACTGACAAAATGTTTTCTTGTTGAATAGGAACATTTATTGAGACTTTGATTTAGGAATAATTCTGCAAAGACTATGCAATGGTAATGGTGTGGAGTAATCATTCTTTTGATCGCTGTTAAGTTACTGTCAATAAAAGTCAACACTTCCTGCACAGATATTTCACATTAACTGCCTTACACCAACTCAAATGGTATAGTTCCTTCCTGTCAAGTTGGCCTGTACAGCATGATAATGTAATAACTGCTGATACTGTATTTAAACATTTTATAAAAATTGATAATATTAGTATCAGCCTGTAATGGAAATGTTCCTAAATCAGATAAATCTAGAAGCAATCCCATTCTTTGATGTTTTTTAAGAAGCCTGTAGGGGCCAACTGTTATTTGTTTGTGCCAGTTACACACCCCTGCTATTATTTTAGGCTTTGACATTATTTGAATACCGGCTTTTATACAACAATTTATTATACAAATTATGATAGGAGAATTGTAATTTAACAGGCATCAACAGCATCACAGAAGGGATATAAGTGTGTCACTTCATAACATTACCACCTGACTATCACATGACATAAAAAGCAGCATCACTGTCATCAGAAAGCCGGATCAGTAGCCCTGCAATTACTGCTGCTGTCAGAGGTCTGCTTCATCTCTGCAAATGAAGGGGAGATTAATTCACAGGCATTCTGATGGATAGCAGCTGAAAGAAGAGACAGCAACCACTTGACCCTGGCTGACAGAAACACACTCTGTCCTCAGCTCCTCCTCCTCTGCTTCTCCTCCATCTCCTTCTAACACCCCCCCCCCCACCACACACACACATCCACACCACCACTACTCCTCCTTTTCCATCACCCCCTCCTCTTTGTCCACCTCCTTCTGTCATCTCCACTTGTAACACCTCTGCCCCCTTCCAACTTTTCCAGCAATTCTACCTTCCTCCACCTCCATATCCTGCCCGTCCTCCTCGTGTCTCAGAAGCTGAGTTTCTGTCTCATACTGACAGCTAACAAGTAATTACAGGTAATCATCTAAATGGACAGTAATTACTTCAAGGAGGGAGGGGCTGGAGTTTGTCTTTACAATATTTTGAGTTAGACCCTAGCCCTTGACTTGCTTTTGTAAGTCCTTAACCCAGCAGCAGTGCACATAACTACACACACACACTCACTTTTTGGAACATTTCATACACTTATATTTATTCACTAAATGTTGCGGACACCAAATGCCTGCTTTTGCATATCTATCCTCAGGAAATCTAGGTTCAAGGTTCAAGTTTTAATTTATCAGAATCAGGTTTATGGCCAAGTAGGTTTTCACATACAATTTGCCTTTGTATACTGGTGCATTACAGTAAACATAGTAAGTAGAAATTATACAGAAAGATAACGCAAGTACTGCTAAGTCAAGAAGCATAGAAAATTGACAAAATATTGAAAATAAAATAAAATAAATAAAAGATATATTTACAATATGACTATTATTTAAATGAAAGAGCTGTATAGTTTTGTGCATGAAAAATATTGACCAGGGAATGTGTGAAGGTTGACATGATGGGATCTGACAAAGTATATAATTTATTGGTTAGAGTGGAAATGAGGTTAGAGAAAAGGGTAGTGGGATGGTAATATGCAAAACCAGCTTAAAAGAAAGTTCCATGTAAAAAAAGGTCATGAGACAGATCATGGGTACCAATAATGTTGTTAGTGGTTTTAGTCACCCTCTGGGACATGTAAATCCCATGCCAATTTGTAATGTTTCCAGTCAGGATGCTTTCTTTTGCTACTCTGTAAAGGTTAGCAAGAACTTGGCACAGGAATGTTGCCTTCTTAAATTTCCTTGAGAAGTACAGCTGTTGCTGAGCTTGCTTTAGGTTCCCAGGAACCTAAAACTGTTCACATAGTCCAACTCAGCTTCACTAATGTAGACATGGTTTTGTATATTTTCCTCCTTTTTCCTAAAATCAACGATCAGCTCCTTGGTTTTGTTGACTTTGCGCAGTTGTTCTCTGTGCATCACCCTGCAAGATTGTTCCACCCAATATGAAGTCTAATCGTTGCCAAATCGGCCGATGATCTACTGCAAAGACCCGCCACATGCTGTGCCCACTCTGCAGTAAACATGATCTTGACATATTCAGGGAGAGATCGTGACCCCTGTCTCTGTTCAAAGATGGTGTTGGATGTGAATGTACTCCTTAATCTTTCTCCAGCCATCAACGGACTGTCCCAGTCAATGCAGCTTGGTTTTGGTCTGATGGAGCGTGGTTTTGGTGTTCACTGACAGCTGAGGTTGTCAGTTTCTGGTGTTAATTCAGTCTCCTAATTGTTTCACTGATGTGAAATATTCCCCACAGCTGTCTCAGAATTAGTTTACATGATGATCAATCAATGTATCCAAGTAGCTACATTTACATTTAGTCATTTAGTAGACGCTTTTATCCAAAGCAACTTACATATCAGAACATTCACAAACCGAAGGCGCTGCTTCGGGAGCATTATGGGGTTCAGTATCTTGCTCAAGGATACTTCGACGCATGGCTGGGGGATTGAACCGCCGACCGTTCTGCCACCAAGCCACCACACAATTAACATCCTAAATGCTTTGAAATAATAATAAATGTTTCTGAAATCAGCACAACAGTTCTGAAATTGATTTGATTGTAAATGGCATGATTACAATGTATTTTCTTTGTGCTTAACAAAATTCCAGCTATTCAAAATCACAATTTGCCTCAAAGGGCTTTACAATCTGTAAAACACCCTCTGTCCTTAGACCCTCAATTCGAATAAGGAAAATCTACCCCCCCAAAAAAACCTTTTAACAGGGTCGAAAAATGATAGAAACTTCAGGAAGAACAAGAGAGGACGGATCCCTCACCCAGGACGGACAGACATGCAAAAGATGTCGTGTGTACAGATTAGATTCACAACAGAAGATCGTAGTATATACAATTATAATGACAAAATGTAGGTTGTAAAACATAAGTGTAGAGGACAGATCCAGAAATTATAGTAGATAAAAATATTATGGAATTTATGAAATTGCGTATATCGTCATATGATGAAAAGTGTAGATTGTTAAACATAAGGGAAGAGGATGGATCTATAAGGAGAATTTAGCAGCTCCAGGAGATGCCCCTCCGAGTAGGATCCGAGCCACACCACCTCCCTTCCACCATAGACATAGCTGCACTGTTCCAGCAGGTGGCCTGCTATCAAAGATCCAGACTCCGCATGTCTGGAAGCAGAAATACGTGCTGAAATTGACAGTAACAGAGATGCATACAGCCATATTTATTTATTCTTTACTTCTTTATTTTCTTCTTGTAAGCACAATACGTACATTTTTTATTAGTTGCATCATATTGCTTTGTCTTTGCTTGTCTAAGTTTTTCTTTGTATTCTATTTCATATTAATATAACTCAAATAGCAAATATATTTACATTTTTTCGTAGAGATTATAATTATCCATCCATCCATCTTCATCCGCTTATCCGGGGCCGGGTCACAGGGGCAGCAGTCTAAGCAGAGATGACCAAAGCAGAGACGCCCACTCCCCTCTCTCCATACACTTCCTCCAGCTTTTCCGGAGGAATACCGAGTCATTCCCAGGCCAGCTGAGAGACATAGTCCCTCCAGCGTGTCCTAGGTCTTCCCGGGGCCTCCTCTCGGTTGGACATGCCCGAGGAACCTCAGCTGACTCCTCTCGATGTGGAGGAGCAGCGGCTCTACTCTGAGCACCAGTGAGCAAGCTCCTCACCCTAACTCTTAGGGAGCGCCCAGCGACCCTACGGAGGAATCCGAGGTTCGACTATCGGCCAAATTCTCCTCCCCAGTACCCTGGCATAGACTTTTCCAGGGAGGCTGAGGAATGTGATCCCCCTGTAGTTGGAACACACCTTCTGGTTCCCCTTCTTAAACAGAGGGACCACCACCCCAGTCTGCCAGTCCAGAGGCACTGTCCCCAGCCGCCACGCGATGTTGCAGAGGCGTGTCAACCAAGACAGCCCCACAACATCCAGAGACTTGAGGTACTCAGGGCAGATCTCATCCACCCCCGGTGCCTTGCCACCGAGGAGCTTCTCAACCCCCTCGGTAACCTCAGCTTGGGGGATCGACGAGTCCACAACTGAGCCCTCGGTCTCTGCTTTCTCAGTGGAAGACGTGCCGGTGGGGTTAAGGAGACCCTCGCCCGAGGATATCCCCAGTCGAAGTCAGCAGATTCCCACCCCCACTATAAACCGTGTGTGAAGGGCACTGCTTTCCCGAGGCGTCGGACGGTTTGTCAGAATTTCTTCGAGGCTGACTGATAGTCCTTCTCCATGGCCTCACTAAACTCCTCCCAGACCCGGGTTTTTGCCTCCGCAACCACCCAGGCTGGAGTTTGCTTGGCCCTCCGTTACCTATCAGCTGCCTCTGTAGTCCCTTGAGCCAACCAGGCTTTATAGGACTCCTTCTTCAGCTTGATGGCATCCCTTACTTCAGGAGTCCACCACTGGGTTCGGGGACTGCTGCCACGACAGGAACCAGAGACCTTACGGCCACAACTGAGTGGCCGGGTCAAAAATGGAGGTGGAGTACATGGTCCACTCGCACCCCACATGAGCGTTGAAGTCTCCCAGTAGAACGACGGAGTCCCCGGTCAGAGCACTTTCCAGCACCCTTCCCAGAGATGCCAAGAAAGCCGGGTACTCTACACTGCCATTTGGCCCATAAGTGCAAATAACAGTGAGAGACCTATCCCCGACCCGAAGGCGCAGGGAAACAACCCTCTTGTTCACCGGGGTTGAACTCCAACACATGGCGGCTATGAGCAAGCCCACACCAGCCTGCTGTCTCTCACCGCAGGCAACTCCAGAGTAGTAGAGTCTAGCCTTTCTCGAGCAGTTGGGTTCCAGAGTCCAAGCTGTGCGTGGAGGTGTGCCTGACTATCTCTATTCGGTATCTCTCAACCTCCCGCACCAGCTCGGGCTCCCCCCCCCAGCGAGGTGACATTCCATGTCCCTAGAGCAGGATTTTGTCGCTGAGGCCCCCGCCTTCAACTGCCACCCAATCCACAATGCACCGACCCCTTATGGTTCCTCCTGCAGGTAGTGGGCCCACTGGAGATCAACCCTACGTCGCTCCTTTGGGCTAAGACCCGGCCACCAAGCGCTTGATGTTGTATTCTTCATAAAGATTATAATTATTATTATTCCGCACGTTCAAATAACTTAGGGGGGGACTTAGGATGCTCAAAAACTCTTGCACACACATCACAACTGGAGAAAATAGCAAAATTCTGCAGTGATTGGGCTCGGGCGTGGCCAAGGGGCTCTACAGCCCCAAACACGTAAACTACTGTTAACAAATGGTAGGTTGAATATGTGTGTATAGATTGCATGCGTCATTTTACACAGTGTTTTTCTATCAAGCATAATTTAATAATAATAATAATAATTTGTTTTTAAGATCACTTAGATCGTGGTTGGTCAAGGCTTAGATGAAGAAATCGTTGAAGTTAGTTGATGAAGGTCGATTGGAGAAAAGCATTCTAAATATGCAGCTCTGGAAAAAAATCAATGTTAAGTGGTCTCTTAATTTGTTGCAGAGCTGTATATCAGGTTTTACAGCTCTTTTAAGATTTCTGCGTTTGAAGATAAATCTGTACCAGTTGCGGTCAGGACATGATGAATTTCTCTAATAGTTACAATTTTATTTTTAAAGAAGCCCATGAAGTTGTTACTACTGAGGGCTATAAGAATACATGGTTCTATGTAGCTGTGGCTCTCTGTAACGTGGGTACAGTGCTGAAAAGAAACCTGGGGTTGTTTTTATTTTCCTCTATTAATGATGAGTAGTAGGCTGCTCTGGCATTATCGAAGGACTTCATGTATGTTTTAAGAGTATCTTGCCAGACTAAATGAGATTCTTCCTGATTGTTCGAACGCCATTTAATTTCAAGTTTTCGCGTTGTTTGCGGGTTATATAATGGAACTAACCTTCGTTATTTTACTATCTTCTTTTATACAAGGGCAATAGAGTCAAGTGTCCTTTGCTGTGAGCCTTTTTTATTTTAAAATAAACAATGTACCAAGTACATTTGGGTTTCATCTTGATTATGGAGAGCATGTTGCAGAAGATTTACTACAGCCCCACACACCAGGAAGCCTATATAGCCTTTGCAATGCTGTCAGAGAATGTACAGGAGCAACAGCACTACCCGTTCTTGGAAGCAAGATGTGTACACTCTGCATGCCAATGCAGGGTGAATATTCTGCAGAAAGTTAAACTGTTGCGATTCACAAAACAGGCAGACTCAGATGCAGGCTCTGATACAGAGGAATGAGTTAACAGTAGGGATTTATTGAACTGTTCACCAGAATCTTGATGGGATTGGGGAGATGGAGCCAGAGCATAGAAACTGAAGGGAGCGAGGGGGGCTGTGGGTGAATGAGGTGTGGTTGGTGGTCCGGGTTAAGTAAGGCTGGCAGTGTTCCTGACCGCAGCAAATCGACAGATGAGGTGGTTGCAGACAGGTGATTATCCTGAGCACAAGGAAACAAGATTAGCACTATTCAAAATACAAGCAATCTAGTTAACTGGAATATTTCTAGGAGCTAGGGATATGATCTACCACAAGAGTTGAACAACATTTGGAGGTGAGTGGAAAGATTGTGGAGGAAAAAAAAAAAAAAAAAAAAAAAAAAAAAACAACAGACAAATCATTAATCACACACTGTCTTTGAATGCTGTGAGTCGTGATGGAGGCAGGAGGGAAAGAGCAAAGGAAAGGTGGTCAACAATTAGCCAACCATGTTCCTTTGCAGGATTGGGGCTAGTCTGTGGGATGGTTGCTGACTTGTGCATGGAAGCATGAGGCAGATCCAAAAGACACCGCTCTACCTCTCAGAGATAGTCAATGTTCGACTCTGTTGGGCAAACCGCTCCATGTCCCTGGCCAGGGACTCAAGCTGTCTGGTGTGCAGGCCTTGTTCTCGAGGAGGGCATGGCCCATCCAAGTCATCCGAAGCTCCATAGTCGTTCAGGTTGCCATAGCAAGTAGAGCGGCTTCGTTCCCCGTGCAGCAGGGAAGGAGTTTGTGCGGGCGCTGGCAACAGCTACAGGATCTGTTTGGTTCACTGATGGTGATGGTCTGAAACTGCGCAGTGCTCTGTAGGGTTCCTCCTCCCTTCAGTGTGGAGATCCTGTCCTGCCAAAGGGACAAGTGGTGTGGCTAGTGGTGGACTGTGGTGCTCTGGTGGGGCTTGGGTGTCTAACAAGCGGGCACAAGTGGGCAGAGGGAGGTGCTCGGTAGCTGTCCAGTGTGAGGAGGTCAGAGTTCCTAGCTGTGGTTGCTGGGCCAGTCTGTGGGCCTCTGTAGGCCTTGCCATTCAAGGCGCAACCGGCCTTATTCGGGCAAGGCATGACCACTTGAGCTTGGTTGGGGACCCATTTCACGGTCAGAGGCAGCAATGTGGTCAGCGACTGTACTTACCTGATCGGTTTCTGCACTGTGTGGCTCTACGCATGGATATCGTCTGTGCTCTCCAGCAGCTCATCTTGAGACTACTGTGTACAGGAGAGCTTGGTCTGAGTGGACAGGACATCCTGGTGCAAGCTAGGGTTTCGCTGTTGCACCACTTGGTAGCTACGCTGTAGCTGAGCATAGCGCATTTCTTGCTCTTCAGCTTGCACCTGACGTTTGCACTGGCAGCGGAGGGCAATTTGTCCAAGCACAATTGGGATGGTGCGCTCAGGCTTACCAGATGGGTGGTTGATGTAAGATACGTGTTGCGCTTTGAGCGTGGAAGGGAAGGAAGACCCAGATGCAGACCCAGTTCATTGGAGGTTTTCAGGCAGACAAAAATTAGGGATGGCTGATGGGAAACTGATGTTTTGACGCTGTGTCGAGTTCCCGAAGCGCAGATGTTTCGAAACACTGCTCCGAACTGTGATTTGAAACGCCCATGTCACGTGAGAACGGCTAAATGAAGCGCCAAAGTGTTTCATCAGCTGCGCCTGTCAAAATTGCTTTGATTGCAAGGGGCGGGGACTAACCACACAGTCACACATCTGTATGAACCTAATTACCCACAGTTTAAAAGTGAAGATAATCCATCTTCACCTCGTGGGTTTTGTGAGAGGAGATACATTTTGATAGTAGTGATTTTGTGATAGCAGTAATTTTCCCTCATCTGTATATACTTGCTAAAAGATATTTTTGCATGCCAGCAACAAGTGTCCCTTGTGAGAGGATTTCTTCAAAGGCTGGAGAAATTATATGTAAAAAAAGAAGTAGATTAAGTCCTTCAACAGCAGAGCAATTAATATTTTTGAATAAAATTATGATGTAAAAACTGACACATTGTGGCTGTATTTATTTTATAAATTTTTCATGACAAAAACACTCAAGTTATTCACAACAAAAAGGCTACAGGTTACAAAACCAAGTAGTTGTCAGACAGATGTTAAAAACATTTTCTTTTTCTTTCTTTTTTTTTACATGGATCACTGTCAAGGTTATTTCAGAACAATACATACAAGTGTCCACTAGATGGGGTCAAGGAGACGGGTGTCGGGTGTTGATTGTAAGCTTCGGCACATTTGCTTCAACTGTTTCAGTGCTTCACGAAGCCTTGGTCTGCCCATCACTAGCAAAAATCCATAAGCAAAACACAGGTCCAGGTGCAAAACCCCACCAGACAAACTGAACTAGTACTTCAGGAAAAAACACGGAGAGAAACAACGCAGGGAAAAACGACAATCTGACAAAGGGAGAACATACAAACTAAATTCTCTCAGGGGAAGGGGAGACAACAAGGCACAGGTGCACAACGAGACACAGGTGAACACAATCAGGGAATCAGGGACAGGAAGTAAAACAGACAGACACAGAAGGGAACAGACACATTACCAAAATAAAGCAGGAACTCTTAGAAAAAAAAAACACAGACTGAACAACCCATTTCAAAATAAGAAATGAACTTAATACAACAAAGAAATCAGGCAGACTAACAGAATGATTATTTCCAAACATACAAAACTCAGCAATAAACCCTCCTACCACAGACTATAAAGAAATAAACCCCCAATCCCCCATAAAACCCAAAACCATAACAATACTAGCTCTTGTAGCTTATCATCATAGGCAATTGTGTCCAACCTATTAAGGTTATCTCTCTCCTCTAAGGAGAGTATATGAATGAGAGTGAATATTAATAAAATTCTTAATGTTATTAAGTTATTAATATTGATTCATAATTACGCGGGCACCACCCTGAAATCAGGGACCAATAACATGAAAACTGTTGATAATTAAATATTACCTTACATTAATAATGGACAGTGAAGCGTGAATCTGAGTAACCAGCTATTATCACAAATACAAACAAATACATACTATAACCACAGGCAACTGCTCCTTAAAATATACAATAATGTTTATTTAACCGTATCATTGATTAACAATCAATAACTTCAGCAAACAATCACAATACAACAACTAAGCATACACAATCAGGTAGGATCTGCGTGTTTGTGTGTGTGTGTGTGTGTGTGTGTGTGGGGGCAATAGAGAAGGGGGGGTTGCGAGTAGGCATACCCACATGGATAGCCGTGCTGGAATAGGGACAGGGACAGGGACAGGGCCCAAAAATCATGGAGAACAAGCCCAATTCGCTCCCAGGATAACTTACCGCTTAGCTTGCTATGCTACCACATTATTGGGGCCGTTTGAGACGTGTAAATGTGTGTGTAAAAGGTATGTGGGTTAGGGGAGAAAAAGAGGGCGCAAAATCACACAAAGAGTACAAAGATCTCAGCTACATTTCACACCTTGTATAAGTGTGAACCTCGCACAGGTTGATTGTAAACAAGGATTTCTCCATGATCTTTCCAAGATTTTATTTTTTTTGCTCATGGTAATGCATCTAAAATGTATTCAGCGTTTTTCATACTTCTTTTAGGCATGTGTTTTAAAACTTCTCCTAGAATCAGGTCCTTTTTAGCGCTGTCATCACCTACAGGTGTAACATCACTGCTTTCACTGGAGGTTCACAGCAAGAAGACAAACATTGTTTCGTTTGACCACGGCGTATTCTTCCGAGTTGCCATAATAGTAATCGGTATATCACACAATGTCTGGCCAAACTATTTATGGCAGAGTTATTCAGGATACTCTGTCTGGCGCGTGCAATGATGACGTAGTGAATAGTGACGATTTTCTCTGACCAATCAGCAGTCTGCCGTGTTTTCACGTGACATTTTAGTATCGCCTCAGCTCGTTCAGAACCTCGCCGGAGGTGACACGAAAAAAAGTACCTGGAAGTAGGTACAGGTACAACTTTTACACAATGGAAAACCAAAAAAAGGCAAGTCAAGTCAAGGTGAGTCGGGTCGAGGTGAGTTGGTACTGTGTAGTGGAAAAGCGCCATTTGCTAAAGCTTATAGTTAGGGCTGGCTCAGGTGAGTCCTGAACCATCCCTTACTTATGCTGCTGTTGGGATAGACTGCCAGGAGACCTCCCAGGATGCACCTCTCTCCTCCTCTCCCTCTCCATCTGTATGCATTCTCATCCCAGAAATGCATGTTGCTAACTCGACATCTTCTCTCTCCCATACTTTTATGCTTTTTCGTCCCTCTCTTCTCTCTTACTGTTACTTTCAGCAGGTATTTCTGCCTCTGGAGATGTGGAATCTGGATTTGTGATTGCGGCCACCTGCTGGGGCAATGTCTACTGTGGAGGGGGTGAGTGGCTCGGGTCCTGCTTGTTGGGCTCCACCTGGAGCTGCTCAGTTGTCCGTCTGGATCCATCCTCTTCCCTTATGTTTTACATTCTACACGGTTGATCATAATAAATGTACTATGATTTTCTGTTGTGAATCTATTCTGTACATACAACATCTATTGCATGTCTGTCCGTCCTGAGAGAGGGGTCCCTCCTCTATTGCTCTTCCTGTTGAAACCCTTTTTGGGGTAGTTTTTCCTTAGACGAATCGAGGGTCTAAGGACAGAGGGTGTTGTATTTACAGATTGTAAAGCCCTTTCAGGCAAAATTGTGATTTATGATATTGGGCTATATAAATAAAATGGAATTGAATTAAATAAAGTTATTACACCTTCTTGACGCTTCCCGTCTCACCAGTGACAGTTATTTCTCTAGAATACCTGCATATTTTTTGGCCTTCTCATACACGTCTGTATCCGGTAGTTTCAATCCATCGAGCATAGCTCTATCCAAATCATTTTGCGCTGTTTGTCTTATGGAACCATTGCTTTGCACCTGCACCTACTGCTTTGAAGAGTCCAACTGATGCTGAGGTATCTGTTATGACCTTTAATAATTTGTATTTGAGTGTGCCTATATCCTCCCTCTTTGCCTTGGGGTGGTGCTGTTCACTTTGTGTGTTTTTTCATTTGCGTTGAGCTTCAGGTTGAATCTGCTGATTGGATGAGAGACTAATGGCACCTTTTTTTAAAAGCCCATGCTGGTAGACTCCTCCTTTTTCCTGGCTCCCAACCAGACCTTGCCGTCCTGTGCGATGATGTATGATTGTGTTTGTCAATGCCGGCTAGTGCCAATTGGGTAGATTCATACATAAATAATAAGAGAACAGTCCAGGTAAAAGTAGGGGTAGGAAGCCCTTTTGTTTTCTTTATCATCTCTTTTCTCCTGTTTATGATTTAGTGAGGAAGGTAAGTTACATGTCTTTTCTTTTGTTGCTTCTGTTTGGTAGGTAAGTTAGTTCAATAAAATACATTTTGGTTGTTGTTTTGGCCATGCTCACCCTGATGCTTATTGTACCATGATTTATGATTAAATCTACCTCATTTGGACTGCATTCTGTTGTGGCACTGGTCATACTAGGGAGTGGGGAAAGTGGGGAGTCATCTTTTTAATCTGCGCCCTGGCTCCCCTAGGCGTAACATTTCAAGCCAATTTAAAAGACTTGTTATAAAGGGAATAGCTGCTCCTAGAAATGGTAATAAAAATCCTCCTCCTCTCTGATTGATAGTCTTTTTCTTTTTAAAAAGTTTGACTTTTTTTATCTGCGACTAGTCTGATGACCGTCTTCTTCTTTTACAGCTGTTTGTACTGTTTGTCTGTTAGTTGGCTGTGCACTGGGTAGTTTATATAAGAACTCCTATGCATATGTGATGACATTGGCAACACCTCAGCTTTTTCGGAATATATACAACCGGCTGATCTGATAGCAAGGCTGTTCTGAGTCTTAAAAAAATCCGTTGTTTTTGTAATGGATATGAAAATGTGCAATGAATGTTAAAGAAACCTCTCGGGGTTACTTGATTGTAACCCTGTTCCCTGATAAAGGGGAACGAGATGCTGCATGCAGTATGCATATGGGAACGGAATACCCACGCCGCCGTGCTGATGGTGTCCGGACCCCCTACGATGTGTAGGTGTGCACAAAGCGCAGGAGGCCTCAGACAGTAGCTTAGGATGCCGATTCAAGGACGAAGGAGCCC
>CM022474.1:30202376-30219341 GCA_011952105.1 Coreoperca whiteheadi
GACATTGCGCTATCTGATAAGAGGCGAAGAGGTCCACTTCCACTCTGTACAATCTGGTCCCTATTTGACTGAATCTCTGGGTGGAGTTCCCCTCCCCCTCTATAAAGTCTTTCTGAACAACAAGTCTGCTCCCAAGCGATTATATAGGAGACCGTCACTGTACGGTCCCCCTCGGACTTGTATATGACAACCTCTCAACTGGGGGAGAAAGTATTTCCGGGCCAGAAATACGGCCATCAACTCCAGGCAATTGATGTGCCACTCGAGCTGATGATCCTCCTATTCCCCTTGGGCTGGACGACCACTTAAGACCGCACCCCAGCCCGTCAGGGAAGCGTCTGTCGTTAGCAGGTTGCGACGACATGATACGCCGAGAGTGGGACCCAAGGTAAGAACCGGGGTCTGAACCACATAGTAAGTGTACGAAGCCTGCGGCGCGTCACTTTTATTAGTTTCTGAGGATTAGCCCTTGGATGAAATCCCCTGGCTCTGAGCCATAACTGAAACGGTCTCGTGTGTAACAGCCCCATAGGATTCACCGTGGAGGCTGACGCCAGAAGACCCAACATGACCATCTTTACTGTAATAGCTTGACTCCCTGTCTGGAAGGGGAACACTGTCAATGGCCCCTTTCTCAGAAGAGTGTGCAGCTCTTGAGACCGTACGTGCGCCACCTCCGGTCTCACGGAAGTGGAGACCACGCCGCTGAAACTCGGAGGACAACGAGTAGCTGGACCCCGTATACTAAGGTACTGTGCTTAACACCCATGCAGAAACGCCCGGCAGAAGTGTCCACGCTGCCAGGCCCACTGATCGCGGTGCTAGCCGTAACGCTTCCTGTCAGGGGAATGTTAAGTACCCCGTGTCCTGAAAAATGGCAGGATTTACACACAGGGCACTCAATATGTGAACCACTGCCCCCCCGAAACACCAAAGGTGGCGGAGGTGGAGAGGTTTATGAGGGTCACGGGACGGAGTAAGCAGATATACGTGCACTGCCCCATGGGGGATACCCACCACGGCATCCCTACAGACTGCTACATTAGCCAGTCGTGTATAAACTCAAACTGCGGAGGCCCAGGAGTCGCTAAGGAGCCAGCGCTGATCCATGCATTTTGTACACGTGAGGGGTGACCGAAAGGTTCAAGCCCCAAATATCTGGGATCGGATGTAGCCCTCGTCCTTCTGGGAAACCAGGAAGCATCTCCTCGGAAAGCCCTAATTCACCTTCTGGAAGGGGAATCTGTGGCCCCTTTACTCAGAAGAGTTTGTAGCTCTAGTGACAGAACATGTGCCAACTTCACCTGCAGGGTGGAGACCACGCCGTTGCTGAACACGGAGAACCCATTTCCATACATAACACCCATGCAGAGACACCTGGCAGAAGTGTCCACGCTGCCAGAGTCCCTGTCTTGTAGTGGTAATAGATACAATACTTCCTGTTGAGAGGATATAAAATAACTCAGGTCCTGTGGAGAAGCAGGAACAGACACGGGACATACAACATGTCGCTGGAGACCGCTGCCCCCCCACCCCGAAACACCCAAGGTGGCGGAGGTGGGGAGGTAACGTGCGGGAAGGAAGGCGGAGCAAGCAGGTGTGTGACGCGCCCCATCGGATTTATTATCAGAAGTCCGCAGACCAAGAGATCATAATCCACACATCCCACGCGCGAACCGAAGAGGCAACAGAGCTTCGGGATCACGCGGGGGAAACACTACTGGCACTCACCAAATGCAGCGAACGCGTGCTCTTCCACACACACACAAAGCAGTAAACGTGCGTGTGCCCGCGGCTGCCATCGGGCGCGGAGACACACACAACGCTCCGACTGCTGGCCCATTTCCAACTGCTAGAGTTTACTTACCTGCTGCCAGTTGAAAAACTAAGCCACCTTACTTGACTTCCAGCTCCCGTTCACACACCACACAGAATCGGTCTGAAAACAAAAAGACCTGAAGGCTGGCAGCTGGAGCTCATCTACTTATAGCCCCGGGCTTCAGGTGCGCCGGTGACGTCACCTGCCGAGGCTATAGTTTCGCTTGAGTCAATTTCATTGACGTTTTTAAACACACTTTTCACAGCCGGTCACGCAAAGACGTTCCCATATGCATACTGCATGCAGCATCGAGTGAAGCTTTTGAAAGGGAACCATAATTTCAAGGCAATTCAATTTCTCTATTTGAAAAAAGGCTCTGCGAAGAGTTGGCCACTGTCCAGGGTATACCCCGCCTAAGGCCCAAAGTCACTAGGATCGGTTCTAGTCACCTGCGACTCCTAACGGGAACAAGCGGTAGAAAATGACTGACTGACTGTTTGAAAAAACTTTATAATGTTCCCTTATTTCTATAGATTTAATGAAGTTAATATCTAATCAATTGCTCTGGCCTTCTGGGTATGCAGCTGTGCTTCCATGTTTTTCCTGTAGGGAGAGTGGGTTGCTCGCGGCTCGTTCATTACACTTTGGACTTGGAGCCAACAACATCGTGTCAGTTTGAGTTTGTGGAAGTGTGGATATGGTGGTTAGGCAGTCAGCTGCAGAGAGGTAGAGGTGGGGGAGTGGTTCAAATTAAAATTGAATTGTAAGACATACCTAGTGTGTCTGTCTGTAGCCAAGGAACTCACGGTAGCAACAATCATGCTACAACTGGCACCTAGAGTGGGTCGTTGGCCTGAAGCACAGCACACAACATGACGGACCAACAACTACAGGTCGCAGGCCGTCCTTGCACAGATGCTGGGGAGATTGGGGCCATGCACCGGGAGCAATTCAGGAGCAGGTGGAGAGTCAGACCCAGCTGCTGGGGAGTCTGCTGTCCTGACCGGCGGCCGCAACCCCGCCTGCCGCACCCCCGTCACTCTCCAGAAAATGACCGCGGCAGACGACCCTCAATCGTTCCTTAAGATGTTCATGGCAATGGCAGGGGCTCCATGGAAAAAGGACATCGATCCTTGTCACATGCCCACAAGCCCCCTCAAGATGCCCCCCGATGCGCTTTCTCCACCTCAGGTTCTGGCCACCACAGGCCCTGTTCCCAACCCACAGGGGGATCCTCATACGCCAGGGCAGGAGTGCTGGAGATGTGGCTGGCCTGGTAGAAATATGTGTCTACCAAGTAGGCTAATCTGATATTCATCCCTAGGATTTTCAAAAGAGCGAGGTAGTATTAGTATTTAAACTAATAGTATGACTAGCCTTATCTTGAATAAATAGATTTCACTAAATATATACAACTGAAATTTCGATGGTGAACGTATTTGGTAAAAACACTTTGCACTTGTGTATTGTTACTTGCTTCATTCATCACGTCATCTATTAAGAGATGATTGCTCTTGTGTGGGGGAAACATTTAATTGTCACACAGAGATTCTGGTAAGCCGTTCACAAAGTTAATATCTGTTATCTTGAGGAGTTGATTATATACGCGCTGCCAGCACAAATATATGTAAACAATGTTATTAAACCTGTGTGAAATAACCTTCGCTGCATTTTAAATAACACTCCTGACAAAATGAGTCTTTTTCAAAATAGTAATCAATGTATTTTTTCTGTTCTTTAGACGTTTTCACATACCCCGGGTTGCCAGATGTCTCTTGCTTGCATTTCAGAAATGTTTTTACATATTCCTTGAACAATGTATCTGTCTTGTTGGGGAAATGCCACACCTCATCAATGCATCAGGTATCCCTTCTCTATCACTTATTGAAGCAAAGAAATGACACCCACACACCTGACAGCTGTCTGTCCCTGTCACTATAGTTAGATGCACTGGTCTAATTCAAATCTTCAGCACACTAGCTGCACAGCGGTTACATTAGTTTATCATGACACCTGTAAGGGAGGATGGGATGGTGCAAGCCTTTGCAGGGAGCACAGTACATTTTACTAACCCAAAATAATTATCCACAGAATCAAAATCACTATGGATAATCTGAGGATGACCCACTGTTTTTTTTGCCTGGACTGTCGTATACAGAACTGTCAAGTCGTATCTGTTTCATGTAATTTGTATGGCTGCCAAAGAGTGTGTTTTTAGGGTTAAGACGCTCCATTTTTTTTGTAACCAGCCAGAAACATCTGTACATGGGGCAATTTTTTTTGATAACAATGCCCATTCACACTCCCACATCAAAGGTGGTGTCGTCTTTTCAAGGGAGATATTTTTTCATTGAATGTGCTATACATCTGACCATAGGAGAATTTAGTGACAGGATTTACATCAGACTGAACATAGCATTTTACACACCCGTGAAAAAAACAACCATCAAATTCATAGCATGTACCTGTGGCAACGCAATACCCATCCACAAAATATGGACCGAACGTTTTTCAGGATTGATCTACAAATTTCAGTGCATTACAACAAAATTTATTTCCCCCAGTGTGCAGACATAATTAGCCCCATGTTTGCCATTATGTTACAGAGTCTCGAAATCCTAAAAAAAATATATTTACTCTGCGGATTTACTTTTTGAAGGGGTTGAATAAAACGACGTTTGTTTACTGAGTTGGAGGATGGAATTTGTGGTAGTCATCTTGCAAGAGACTGTAAGACAACCGTAAAGTGCGTGGAGTGTGACAGTGACCGTCATCATGCTGCTATACATCCAGGTCCACCACCTCAAGTCTACAGAAGGCCTACTCCCCCACCAGACAATGGCGGGGAGGAAGAGGAACATGCTAGCGACAGCACAGCATTTTCCTCACACTGCACTCAGGTATGTGGTGCAGAGCGAACAGCAAGATCTTGCTCGAAGATCTGTCTGGTACATATATACCCTCAAGGGCAACGTTAGAAGGCAACCAACATGTACGTCATTTTGGATGATCAAAGTAACCGTTCACTGGTACGATCCGAGTTGAGTTGAGTGGTTGAGACGTCAGGCAGAAAGGCAGAGGCTCTCTAGTTTGAATCGCTTGATGGGCAGACTAGCCTATTGCTACCACTGCTAATCGAGTATAATGACATTCTCAATGATCTGAATGAAAATACAGACCCCTGATGTGGCCCGTCATCATCCACACCTCCAAAGTGTAGCGGCTCATATACCAAAACTCAATCCCAAGGCAGAAATCCTCATCTTGCTAGGCAGAGACATTGTAAGAGTACATAAAATCCGACGGCAAGTGAGTGGACCTCACAGCGCCCCCTTTGCCCAAAGACTGGATTTGGGATGGGTGTCTAGGGAATCCACACAAACCAGCTGTGAGCGTGTTCAAGACAAGTGTGCTAGAGAATGGCCGTCTATTTTAAGACAATGTGAAGGCTTCATGAAGCTGATCAAGCGCGGCTGTGGCTTGGTGGCAGCGCGGGTCATCTTCCAATTGGAAGGTCGGCGGTTCGATCCCGGCTTTCCCCAGCCATGTGTTGAAGTATCCTTGAGCAAGATACTGAACCCCAAATTGCACTCGAAGCTGCGGCTTTGGTGTGTAAGTGTGTGTGAATAATTAGTTTAATTTGTACTGATGGGCAGTTAGCTCATGCCATCAGTGTATGAATGTGTGTATATGGGTAAATGTGATAGGTAGTGTGAAAGCACTTTGAGTAGTCAGACGACTAGAAAGGCGCTATACAAGTACAGTCCATTGACATTTACATCGAAGATGTGTCCCATGGCAAGGAGCAGAAGAAAAAACCACACAAGGTATCGTTGGAGGCCCTTGGACTACATGTCTTCAATGAGACTGACCATGACAACAAACCCACCCCTTCTATCGAGGACACAATCTTTTTCGAAATTATGAACCAAGAAATGTATAGAGACACGTCAAACAACTGGGTCGCTCCTCTTCCCTTTAGAGTTCCTTGTCAATGTTTGTCCAACAACCGCGAACAGGCATTCACTCGCTTCACCTCCCTGGAGAAATCGGTGTGGAGAAAAACTGAGATGAGAGACTAGTTTCTAGTATTCATGAAGAAAATATTTGACAACAAACATGCAGAAGTGGCTCCTCCACTGGAGGAGAATGAAGAGTGTTGGTACCTGCCTGCCTTCGGAGTCTACTACCCAGCTTCGGGAGCAACTTGGAGTTCAGTATCTTGCTCAAGGATGCTTCGACACATGGCTGGGGGAAGTTGGGATCGAACCGCCGACCTTCTGTTTGGTGGACGACCGCTCTGCCACCAAGCTACAGCTGCCCCTATAGGGAGGTTTTTGTGGTACAGAAACAATGACATGTCTAAAGACATCATCGACTACGTTTTCGGCAATAGTCCGTCACCATCCGTAGCCATCTACGGACTAAGCAGAGCCATCCATGAAGGTGCACACGAACAAGGTAAAGATACGGTCTAGTTTGTTGAACATCATTTTTATGTAGATGACGGGCTCATCAGTGTGCCAACTGAAGCTGAAGCCATCAGTCTCCTACAGAGAACGCAGACCTTTCTCAGCGAATTGAACCTGAGGCTTCACAAGTTTGCCTCAAACAGTGAAGCCGTCATTCAGGCCTTTGCAGCAGAGGACAGAGCAGTTAAGAAAGATCTCGACCTTGGTGGTGAACACCAGTGCAAAGCAGTTTGGGACTGTTGTTTGAGACAATGAGAGACACTTTCACATTCACAGTCTCAGAGCTCAAGAAACCTTTCACTCACAGGGGAGTCCTGTCAACATTGAATAGCGTCTTTGATCCTTTAGGCATCCGGTGACTATTGAAGGCAAAAGTCTCTTGAGGAAACTTAGTGTCAGCACATGTGATTGGGATGCTCCTCTTCCAGAAGAAAAGCTGTAGCAATGGGAAGTATGGAGTGAGTCATTGCATGACTTAAGTAAGCTGCATATCCCACGTTCATACACAGCAACGTCACCTTCAAATGCTGTACACACAGAGCTATGTGTGTTCTCTGACACGTCCACAAAGGCCATTGGAGTTGGAGTGGCATATCTAAGGACCATTCAAGCTGAGGGACAAGTCGAAGTAGGCTTCGTCTTAGGGAGGCTAAGTCCGAGCCTATAATTCCTTGGTTGGAATTGTGTGCCGCGGTATTAGCTGTGGAAGTCGCTGAACTCATCCAAGATGAACTGGACCTGTAGCTTGTAGCTTGTGGCAAAGTTGTGCTTGGGTACATTTACTATCAGATAAAACGTTTCTACATCTATGTTCACAATAGAGTCCGACGAATTCGTCAGTCCACAAGACCTATCCAATGGTTCTACGTCAACAACCTGGCTGACCACGCATCCAGGTCAGTACCTGAGTCCCAACTGACTAAGACTATGTGGTTCACTGGACGAGTTTTTTTACACAAAGCAAATCAATCTGATACAGAACATGGAAATACGACCTGAAGTGAGTAGTTTTCTTACTCAGATTCAAAACCGACGCCTTAACACCACACGGTTTCAGTGCTTTTCATGCATGCGCTCCGTGACCAGCGCTATTGCCCTACTCATCCACATAGCCAGCGTTTACAGACACAACAAGTCTAGTGAATGTAAAGGATCGCCCCACTGCAATCTCCCACACACCCTGGATGAATTGTCTCAAGCGAGACACATCATCATCGCTGTACAGAAAGATGTATTTGCAAAAGAGCTCAAAGCTTTTGAGTTTGGACAAGCAGTAACCGAGAACAGTTTCCTTCACAAGCTCAGACCTGTTCTTTCTCTGCTGTGCGTCAGTATCATGAAAAGGTAAAGCATCAAGGCCGCCACCTCACCAAAGGGGCCCTGAGACCAGCGGGCTTCTGGGTGATAGGTGCAAAACGATTTATAGCTTTTGTCTTGCACAAGTATATAGTGTGCCGAAAGTTACGCCGAAGAACAACTTATGGCAGACTTACCTCCAGAAGAATTGCACACAAGCCCACCTTTCTCCTATGTAGGAGTAGATGTGTTCGGAACATGGCAAATCGTCTCCAGCCGTACAAGAGGTGTACAGGTCCGAAGTAAAAGATGGGCGACGCTTTTCTGCTGTATGAGCTCCCGAGCCATGCACATTGAGGTCATTGATTCCCTAGACACGTCCAGTTGCATTAATGCATTTAGATGTTTCTTCGCCATAAGGGAACCTGCGAAGCAGATAAGATCTGACTGCGGAACAAACTTTGGAGCTGAAAAAGAACTGGGACTGAGTAGACAACAACCTGACATCACAGTGCAGAACTTCTTGAGTCAACAGGGGTTCTCATGGGTGTTTAATCCTCCTCATGCATCCCATATGGGAGGTTCATGGGAACGTATGATAGGCCTATCAAGACGGATCCTCGATGCAATGCTACTTCGAGAGAACATCCAACTTACCCACGACGTCCTGTGCACACTCATGATGGAAGTGACTGCGATAATCGATGCCAGACTCCAGTCTCCACTGACCCAGAGTCATCGTTCATATTGTCTCCTGCAATGATATTTACTTAGAAGCCAGGTATGGCCCCACCGCATGGAGACTTCACAGACAAGGATCTTCTCAGCAGACAATGGAAACAAGTCCAAACTCAGGCCGTCAGATCAAGGTTCTGCAAAGGTGTTCTTGAGACCAGTGTCAGAAGTAGATCTTCTTCTGCCTGAAGACTGAAGGTTCAGAGACATTTGATAATTAATAGTGACCTTTTTGTCAGACGGGAAGTGTTCTGCCTTTCAGGCATTTAAGTTCTTTTTTATGCATTTTCATTTGGTATACCTTCAGTTTCATGCAGACTTTTATTTTGACGTTTGTTTACTGAGTTAAAACTAGTGGTGTAACGGATCACAAAACTCAAGGTTCGGATCACATTACGGATTTTGAGTCACAGATCGGTTCATTTTTCGGATCAGAAAAAAAGGTTGAGCAGACAATTTTTTCATTTGCATTTCCATTTATAAACTTACAGCAAGGAATGTTTGGTGTTTACATACCATAACAGTTTTGCCCACTGCCATCATTATACGTGTTTTTCTCCTCCACCGCTAGCCATAGTTGATTTATTAACATGCCCTGTTCACGTGAACACATAACTGTTGTGTGTTGATACACCTTAGTGAGAACAATACAAAAACATTGTTGAGCTACTTTGCTCAAAGTGTGAACACACAGCAGGTGGACACTTGTGCAACGTTTTTCCAACATTGATTTTTTTTCACACGCCTCACAATATTGTCACAAGGCACAACATGACGTTTCAGCTCTTGTAGTTTGTGTTGCTCATAACAGTGATAAGGTTTGCAGATGCGTTTGCAGTCGGTACATTTTACAGGGTGATCACCACAAGCTGTAAAACAGTTACATCGGTTGCTACAGTTATGGTATAGAGGTGCTTCATATGTCTTGTAGCAATCATTGCAAATATATGGAACACCAAAACAAATGGGCTTGTTTTCATTCAAATAATAGTGCTTGTTGTGTAGGTATTTCTACATTGTGTTTAAGTGCAGGGCCTCTTGCGTTTGAAAAGACTGCATGCGCTAGAATTTGGTGATGTCTGAAAAGGATACTTTTCCTGTTGTAATTGTTTTGCATAAACCATTTTTTTCATGTGAAACACGCTGTCATACTGGCCTTAGAGAGAAACACAGATTCTTGTCACCCCAGTTGTTTGGATTCTACAGATATTGGCAGGGATGGACTGGGACCAAAAATCAGCCCTGGCAGTTTGGCCTAGACCGGCACACTACCACATAAAGTCACAAATACCACCCGTCCTTGCGCTCCCCTGCACTGAATATGTATACCAACTCCTACTTTTTAAAATTACTAACGCCATGTAATGTTTAAGCAAGAATCAGTGATTCGGCTACTGCCTCATTTGTCAATTAGACACATTTGGCAGTTTTCTTTCTTTCAAGCAGCTTCTCTGCACTTCTTTTGCATTTCTTCTTCACGATCACACTGAAAGTCCATGCAGGCAGAAATCCCAGAGATGGTGCTGTTCAAAGATATGATTGCGCCAGTCCAGTGTCAATCAAGAAAACAAGCAATGGGCCACTGAGCTACGTGTTTCATGGGCTACATCTGTTAGAAGGACAAACACCTAGCCAATGTGATATTTTTGACCAGCAGCCCAGTGTCAATTGAAAAAACATTGGAGCACCGATCTAGGCCTACTATTTTTATGGGCCTGTTCATGGGCCGAAAAAACAAAATGCGGTTGGCCCAAAAAAGCACGTCGGGCCACCGGAAAAGTGCTCGGTATGCCAGATGGCCAGTCCGACCAAAATAAAATCTTGTCATAAGGAATACTCCCCAATCTATGTCTATCACCCCCACTACTACCCCGGGCTACACTAACTATAAACTCCAATCATTATCTGTCAGAGATGTGTCGTTGCTTTGTATAACCTGAGAGACAGTTTCAATTAAAAAAAAACTACATTACTTGGCTCATCCACCTTTAAAACTAGCTCTACATGTTAAGCCAATGATGATCCCCTCAACACAATGTTTCAAAGCACTGTCTGACAGCAAACCAGCCATTGCCTGCTGGATTATTAATGTTTCTTAAATCCACATGCTCACACAGTTCAGAGCCATTAAAAATTGCTCTGTCTCTGATACATATAATGCCTCAGACAATGGCTGACGAGGTGCCCTCAGATTGCCCTGCACAATACTGACCAAATCCTATGTTAATGTCACCACCCTCACTTGCAGTCTCTGTATCATCAAATGCATCACATTTAGCTATTACAGACCTTTCCACATCAGACTGAGGGCTGGCTGATGTAGTGTCACCGCCACCTAAAGGTTCCACACGCATCTGCAGCAGCAAAGGGCTCACAAAGAGATAATACATGCATGGTTTATCAGTCAGCTGCAAAGAGGGAGAGGTGCGGGAGTGGCTCAGGTGAGCAATGTCAGGGAGAGCTGTAACTCTTTGGATAATTGTGCTCTCCCTTTTTAAATGTGTGATTAAGATTGATGGTCATTTGGTGTGCCCTGACACAGTCATATCCACATGTTTCTTTGATTAGGGACAGGCTGTACAGAGTGAGTCATGACACTCAGACAGGGGAGAAAATAACCCAGTTGCCGGTTCCAAAAAGCCACCAGGAAACAGTTTTTCAGGCAGTTCATTATTAACCGATGGCCAGGCATATGGGATTTTGGGCTAGGATTCGGGGAGATGTGTACTGATAGTGTATGTCAATATACATGTAAATGTAGTGCGCGTCTTGCCCCGACTGCCAGATGTTTAACCAGCCAGCCACCCCGAGAATGCCTTTGCACCCCTTATCGTTGATAGGGGTCCCATTTGAGCGCATTGGTATGGACCTCATCGGGCCATTTCACTGGAGTGCACGCAGATATTGCTTTGTGTTAGTTCTAGCGTTATACGCAATTACTTGCTAATTGGCAAGGACCCTTCATGGTCACATGGTGAGTGGGCGACATGGAATATGAGGTTGTGCAGTCTGACGGGTGGAGTGACACAGATTTTCCACCTCAACCTCCTCAAAGCATGAAGAGAGGTGGAGTCTGCCTCTCTGGTAAACACGGTACAGGAGACAGATGAGTTGGGTCCTGAGGTTCCAAAGTCCAACAATCCTGCCTCACTCCCTGTTGATAACCATCTCACTCCGACTCAGAGAGCAATTGGAACAGTGCTTTGCAGATGGGTTCTCCCCCCTCTCATTACAGCCCTTAAATTTCAAAGTGATCAATTGGCTGGGGGTACAGATGGCTCTGGCTGACTTCCTCTCTTGTCAAGAAACCTGCAGCAGCAAGGGGCTCACAAATGGCTAATACATGCTGTGGGCATGGTTTAGCAGTCAGCTGCAGAAAGGGAGAGGTGGGGGAGTGGCTCAGGTGAGCAGTTTCAGGGAGAGCTAATTGACACAGCTATAACTCCCTTTTTACATGCAGTAGTGTGCTGGACCAAGAAAAAAGAGTGGATTTTACAGGGAGCCAGTGCAAAGAAAGGCAATATTGGAGAAATATGATCTCTTTTCCTAGTTCTTGTCAGTACACGTGCCGCAGCGTTCTGAATCAGCTGGAGAAACTTAAGGGACTTTTTTGGGCTGCCTGATAATAAGGAATTGTAATCCAGCCTTGAACTAACAAATGCATGGATTCATTTTTCTGCATAACTTTGAGACAAGAAGTGCTTGATTTTTGCAATGTTACGTAGATGAAAAAAGGCAGACCTTGAAGTTTGCTTCATGTGCGAGTTGAAGGATAGATCTTGATCCAAGATAACTCCGAGGTTCCACACAGAGGTGCTGGAGCCCAGGACAATGCCATCTAGAGTAACTATATCCGCTGATAGTGTGTCTTGGAGGTGTTCGTGGCCAATGACAATAACATACCAGGTTACATAGGTAACCATGGTTCCCTGATAGGGAACGAGACGCTGCATCAGCTGACGCTATGGGGAACGCCTTCAGCGTGACTGCCTCTGAATCTCTGTATCAACTTAGACCAATCTTGATTGGGTTTAACGTCAACACGTGATGCACGCCGGCGGAACCGGAGGTATTAAGGGAGCCAGCTTCACTGTTGTCGTTAGCCTTCTGATTGACTGAAGCAAGCCGCTCACAGGCATGCCGGAAGTATGGCAGCGAGACGCAGCGTCTCGTTACCTATCAGGTAACCATGGTTACCTACATAACCTGGTATGTTCCCTTTCAAGGGAACTTCAACGCTGCGTCAGCTGACGCTATGGGGAATGCATTACAAACTCTATGGGGAATGCATTACAAATGCTGAAGGGATGCCTGTCAGGTGAGGACCATCCCGCAGCATCGCATATATCGGAGAGGGGGGTTCCCGACCACCAAGCTCTGGAGGATGCCATACTCCGTGTGGAGTGGGCTCTGATCGACAGAGGTGAAGGCAAACCGCGCACCTCGTAAGCCGAAACGATATCCACCTGCTAATAGTGTGTTTGGAAGCCGGGCAGCCCTTATGAAGGGGCCTGAAGCATACCAGCAATTGGTCCGAATTGCGCCACTGGGATGTCCTCCGGACATAGATCTCCAAGGCTCTGACCGGAGAAAGCAGTTGCAGCCTACCTTCCTGTTCTGCCGACTCTGAAGGAGGATGGAACGCCTGTAGGACTACCGGCTGAGCCACTTCAGTGGGTACTTTAGGTACATAACCCGGCCTGGGATGCAGGATGGCTCTAACTGCGCCTGCAACGATCTCCAGGTTAGCAGGAGCCACCGACAGGGACTGCAGATCTCCCACTCTTGAGAGAAGTCATGGCCAGCAGAAATGTCATCTTTAAGGCCAGACACCTGTCTGATGCATCGTCCAGTGGTTCGAACGGTGCTGTGGTCAATCCATCCAGCGCCACTGTCAGATCCCACGGAGGGACTCTGACTCGAACCGGAGGCCTCATCCTCAAGGTGCCACGAAGGAAACTGGTAACAAAATGGTGCTTCCCAAACAAGCAGCCATCCACCAAACTGTGGGATGCTGCGTTCGCAGCCACATACACCTTAAGTGTAGCGGGGGACAGTCCAGCCGAAAACCGGCTTTGGAGGAACTCCAGCACTGAAGCCATCGGGCAGTGAACTGGGTCAGGATGGCGCTCCAGGCCCCATTTAGTGGAAATTTTCCACTTGACCGCATACAGTTTCCTTTTGGAGGGGGCTCTAGAGGTAGGTAGGTACTGAGGTAGTTGAGACCAGCAGCTTGGAGGTGGTCCCCCTTGGGGCCAGACCCACAGCTTCAATTTCCCCGGCTGGGGATGGAATATTTCACCTTGGCCCTGCGACAGCAGGTCCCTCCTGATGGGAATCTCCCAAGGGGGGCCATCCAGGAGGGCTACCAGGCCAGAGAACCAGATTATGGCAGGCCAGAACGGGGTCACGAGCAGCAGCTGGGCCCCTGTTCGGCGAACTTTCTCTAGAACCCCCGGGAGCAGAGCAATCGGGGGAAAAGCGTACCTCGGCCACGGCTGTGCCATGATACACAAGGAAGAACCAGAGGGGGCAGTGAGTGTTGTCTGGGGACGCGAACAGGTCCACTTGTGCTCTGCCGAATCTCCTTCAGATCATCTGCATCGTCTCGGGGTGCAGTCTCCATTCCCCGGGCCTCGGTCCCTGCCTCGACAGGATGTCTGCTCCCACATTGAGGTACCCAGGTATGAAGAGTGCTCTGAGAGAGAGCAACTTCCCCTGGGACCACAAAAGGAGCTGGCGCGCCAGTCTGCACAGAGGGCACGACCTCAGACCGCCTTGTCGTTTTATGTAGAAGACCACCACTGCGGACAAGCACGTGGTGGCCCCTGAGGTCTGGAAGAAAGTGTCGTAAGGCCAACAAGACCGCTCGCATCTCCAGGCAATTTATGTGCCATTGATGCGGGGTAAACCACAGACCTTGGGCTGTGTGGCGTTCCAAAACCACGCCCCATCCGGTGCTGGAGGCGTCCGTCAAAAGTGTGCAACAGTGATACACCATTCCCAGTACTGGGCCCTTGGTCAGGAACACCCGTTGTCTCCACCTGTCTAAGGCACGCATGCACCTGCGTGTGACCTTGATCAGGCGAAAAGGATTGCCCCTCGGGGAAAATCTGGCTTCCCTGAGCCACCACTGCAGCTTCCTCATCCAAGTGGAATCACGGTGGATGCTGCAGCCATGAGGCCTAACAGTCTCTGAAACTGAAGTGCAGTGAGATGTTGGCATAGATGCACCCTGAGTACCATAGTCAGGATTGACTCGACACGTGCGGGAGACAGTTGTGCCCGCAATGCGACTGAGTCCCACACTACTCCTAAGAACGTAATCCTTTGTGTTGGAGTGAGCGTTCTCTTGCTCATGTTGAGCCTCAACCTCAAGCACCTCAAGTGCGCAAGTACAACCTCTAGATGCTGTACTGAGGAGATGAGACTGGGATAAAATCAACCAGTCATCCAAATAATTGAGGATGCGGATCCCCTGGAGTCTGAGAGGAGCCAGGGCGGAATCCATACACTTCGTGACGGTGCAGGGGGAGAGTACTAGGCCTAAGGGAAGCACCCGATATTGGTAAGCTTTGCCCCCAAAAGCGGACCGCAGGAACTTCCGGTTTCCCGGAATGACAGAGACATGGAGGTAAGCGTCCTTCAGGAGTTTAACATCAGAAAATCGCAGGTCATCCAGGTTTTTATGTCCTTAAGGCATGCTTGAAGCTTGACACTAACTGATCAGTTTCATCCGGCTTAATCAATAGATATGATTGGGTATCATCCGCATAACAATTAAACTGTATGGAGTGTCTACTTATATATTGCCCAAAGGAAGCAAATATAATGTAAATAAAATTGGTCCAAGCACAGAACCTTGCGGAACTCCTTGACTAACTTTGGTGTACATGTTAACGATGATTCATCATTAACATGTACAAACTGAGATTGTTCTGATAGATAGGATTTAAACCATCTTAATGCGGTTCCTTTAATTCCAATTAAATGTTCCAGTTTCTGTAATAGGATGTGATGGTCAATGTTGTCGAATGCAGCACTGAGATCTAACAAGACAAGTACAAAGACAAGTCCATTGTCAGATGCATATAAAAGGTAATTTGTAATTTTCACCAGTGCTGTTTCTGTGCTATGATGCACTCTAAATCTTGACTGAAAATCCTCAAATATGCTGTCGTTATTTAGAAATTCACATAACTGATTAGCAACTGTTTTTTCAAGGATCTTTGAGATAAATGGAAGGTTAGATATAGGTCTATAGTTGGCTAAAACCCCTGGATCAAGAGTGGACTTTTTAAGCAGAGGTTTAATTACAGCTACTTTAAAAGACTGTGGTACATAGCCTGTTAATACAGACAGATTGATAATATCTAGTAAAGAAGTGCTAATTAGTGGTAAACAGTGATGCCGGTAACGCATTACTTAGTAACGTGTTACTCTAATCCGACCACTTTTTTCAGCGACGAGTAATCTAACGCGTTACTATTTCAAAACCAGAAATCAGATTAAAGTTACTTATCCAAGTCACTGTGTGTTAATATATTTTTCATTTTCCTTAATAAAAACATATTTTTGCTTTCTTCTTCCATCTCGGGGAGTAAAGTCACGCATGCGACAAGTCACGTTTTCAGCATGAGGACAGTTCACGTCACGTGTAATAATACATATCAAGCAGCGACACAAGCGGAAACAACAATGGAGGGAGGAGAGATGCACATTTTCTAGCTGGAAATACAGACACTATTTTGAGTTTGTGTCAGCTAAAGATGGCAATATTAGGGTTCGCGACAAATTGTTATCTAGCTACAAAAACACTATGTAAAATTTAAAGAAACTTTTGGGCTCACAGCACTGCACGGTCAAACTTAAAGAAAAGAAGTCCCACCAGAGAGCAGAAGGTCCCCCACCACCCAAACAACAAAAGCTGGACTTCGGTAAAAACAAGTATTGATATTAAGTGAATTCAAGAAAGACTGGTATTATTTTATTTTTTATAAAAACATGTTATTTTTTCAGGGAATAGTTTTTAAGTTCAACTTAAAATGTTTGGAGATACATTGTTGACATTACTGTTAAAAATGCTCTTCCAATAAAGTGAGTGTTGGCACAACCAATTGTCATTTTTAGGTTGAGGCGGCAGAGGCTGAATGTAACAAATAAAGTAACTTGTAATCTAATTTAGTTACTTTTAAAATCAAGTAATCTGTAAAGTAACTAAGTTACTTTTTAAAGGAGTAATCAGTAATTAGATTACTTTTTCAAAGTAAAAGTGGCAACACTGGTGGTAAAACATCTTTAAGCAGCCTAGTTGGAATTGGGGTATAAGAGACACCTTGATGAAGAAATTGTCGACGTTAGTTGAATAAGGTTGACAGGACAGAGGCAATCAATGAACACTTCAGGTTTCACAGCTCCCTCCAAAGCCTCTATGCTTCAAGATTGATCGGCACCAGCTGAGGGGAGGATGTGATTATTTTTTTCTCTAATAATTAAAATGTTATCATTAAAGAAGGTCAAAGTCCTTACAACTGAGGGCTATAGGAATAAATTATTCAATGGAGCTATGGCTCTCTGTCAGCCTGGCTACAGTGCTGAAAAGGAACCTGGGGTTGTTTTTATTTTCCTCTATTAATGATGAAT